>OX453244.1:9056335-9656335 GCA_949709985.1 Luffia ferchaultella
GACAGACAGACAGACAGACAGACAGACAGACAGACAGACAGACAGACAGACAGACAGACAGACAGACAGACAGACAGACAGACAGACAGACAGACAGACAGACAGACAGACAGACAGACAGACAGACAGACAGACAGACAGACAGACAGACAGACAGACAGACAGACAGACAGACAGACAGACAGACAGACAGACAGACAGACAGACAGACAGACAGACAGACAGACAGACAGACAGACAGACAGACAGACAGACAGACAGACAGACAGACAGACAGACAGACAGACAGACAGACAGACAGACAGACAGACAGACAGACAGACAGACAGACAGACAGACAGACAGACAGACAGACAGACAGACAGACAGACAGACAGACAGACAGACAGACAGACAGACAGACAGACAGACAGACAGACAGACAGACAGACAGACAGACAGACAGACAGACAGACAGACAGACAGACAGACAGACAGACAGACAGACAGACAGACAGACAGACAGACAGACAGACAGACAGACAGACAGACAGACAGACAGACAGACAGACAGACAGACAGACAGACAGACAGACAGACAGACAGACAGACAGACAGACAGACAGACAGACAGACAGACAGACAGACAGACAGACAGACAGACAGACAGACAGACAGACAGACAGACAGACAGACAGACAGACAGACAGACAGACAGACAGACAGACAGACAGACAGACAGACAGACAGACAGACAGACAGACAGACAGACAGACAGACAGACAGACAGACAGACAGACAGACAGACAGACAGACAGACAGACAGACAGACAGACAGACAGACAGACAGACAGACAGACAGACAGACAGACAGACAGACAGACAGACAGACAGACAGACAGACAGACAGACAGACAGACAGACAGACAGACAGACAGACAGACAGACAGACAGACAGACAGACAGACAGACAGACAGACAGACAGACAGACAGACAGACAGACAGACAGACAGACAGACAGACAGACAGACAGACAGACAGACAGACAGACAGACAGACAGACAGACAGACAGACAGACAGACAGACAGACAGACAGACAGACAGACAGACAGACAGACAGACAGACAGACAGACAGACAGACAGACAGACAGACAGACAGACAGACAGACAGACAGACAGACAGACAGACAGACAGACAGACAGACAGACAGACAGACAGACAGACAGACAGACAGACAGACAGACAGACAGACAGACAGACAGACAGACAGACAGACAGACAGACAGACAGACAGACAGACAGACAGACAGACAGACAGACAGACAGACAGACAGACAGACAGACAGACAGACAGACAGACAGACAGACAGACAGACAGACAGACAGACAGACAGACAGACAGACAGACAGACAGACAGACAGACAGACAGACAGACAGACAGACAGACAGACAGACAGACAGACAGACAGACAGACAGACAGACAGACAGACAGACAGACAGACAGACAGACAGACAGACAGACAGACAGACAGACAGACAGACAGACAGACAGACAGACAGACAGACAGACAGACAGACAGACAGACAGACAGACAGACAGACAGACAGACAGACAGACAGACAGACAGACAGACAGACAGACAGACAGACAGACAGACAGACAGACAGACAGACAGACAGACAGACAGACAGACAGACAGACAGACAGACAGACAGACAGACAGACAGACAGACAGACAGACAGACAGACAGACAGACAGACAGACAGACAGACAGACAGACAGACAGACAGACAGACAGACAGACAGACAGACAGACAGACAGACAGACAGACAGACAGACAGACAGACAGACAGACAGACAGACAGACAGACAGACAGACAGACAGACAGACAGACAGACAGACAGACAGACAGACAGACAGACAGACAGACAGACAGACAGACAGACAGACAGACAGACAGACAGACAGACAGACAGACAGACAGACAGACAGACAGACAGACAGACAGACAGACAGACAGACAGACAGACAGACAGACAGACAGACAGACAGACAGACAGACAGACAGACAGACAGACAGACAGACAGACAGACAGACAGACAGACAGACAGACAGACAGACAGACAGACAGACAGACAGACAGACAGACAGACAGACAGACAGACAGACAGACAGACAGACAGACAGACAGACAGACAGACAGACAGACAGACAGACAGACAGACAGACAGACAGACAGACAGACAGACAGACAGACAGACAGACAGACAGACAGACAGACAGACAGACAGACAGACAGACAGACAGACAGACAGACAGACAGACAGACAGACAGACAGACAGACAGACAGACAGACAGACAGACAGACAGACAGACAGACAGACAGACAGACAGACAGACAGACAGACAGACAGACAGACAGACAGACAGACAGACAGACAGACAGACAGACAGACAGACAGACAGACAGACAGACAGACAGACAGACAGACAGACAGACAGACAGACAGACAGACAGACAGACAGACAGACAGACAGACAGACAGACAGACAGACAGACAGACAGACAGACAGACAGACAGACAGACAGACAGACAGACAGACAGACAGACAGACAGACAGACAGACAGACAGACAGACAGACAGACAGACAGACAGACAGACAGACAGACAGACAGACAGACAGACAGACAGACAGACAGACAGACAGACAGACAGACAGACAGACAGACAGACAGACAGACAGACAGACAGACAGACAGACAGACAGACAGACAGACAGACAGACAGACAGACAGACAGACAGACAGACAGACAGACAGACAGACAGACAGACAGACAGACAGACAGACAGACAGACAGACAGACAGACAGACAGACAGACAGACAGACAGACAGACAGACAGACAGACAGACAGACAGACAGACAGACAGACAGACAGACAGACAGACAGACAGACAGACAGACAGACAGACAGACAGACAGACAGACAGACAGACAGACAGACAGACAGACAGACAGACAGACAGACAGACAGACAGACAGACAGACAGACAGACAGACAGACAGACAGACAGACAGACAGACAGACAGACAGACAGACAGACAGACAGACAGACAGACAGACAGACAGACAGACAGACAGACAGACAGACAGACAGACAGACAGACAGACAGACAGACAGACAGACAGACAGACAGACAGACAGACAGACAGACAGACAGACAGACAGACAGACAGACAGACAGACAGACAGACAGACAGACAGACAGACAGACAGACAGACAGACAGACAGACAGACAGACAGACAGACAGACAGACAGACAGACAGACAGACAGACAGACAGACAGACAGACAGACAGACAGACAGACAGACAGACAGACAGACAGACAGACAGACAGACAGACAGACAGACAGACAGACAGACAGACAGACAGACAGACAGACAGACAGACAGACAGACAGACAGACAGACAGACAGACAGACAGACAGACAGACAGACAGACAGACAGACAGACAGACAGACAGACAGACAGACAGACAGACAGACAGACAGACAGACAGACAGACAGACAGACAGACAGACAGACAGACAGACAGACAGACAGACAGACAGACAGACAGACAGACAGACAGACAGACAGACAGACAGACAGACAGACAGACAGACAGACAGACAGACAGACAGACAGACAGACAGACAGACAGACAGACAGACAGACAGACAGACAGACAGACAGACAGACAGACAGACAGACAGACAGACAGACAGACAGACAGACAGACAGACAGACAGACAGACAGACAGACAGACAGACAGACAGACAGACAGACAGACAGACAGACAGACAGACAGACAGACAGACAGACAGACAGACAGACAGACAGACAAACAAACAAACAAACAAACAAACAAACAAACTCTTCAGCTTTATAATAAGTATTTCTATTATATAGATTAATAGATTATAAGATAATAAGAAAAAACCGTATCAAAGTAAAAAGTTAACGAACAGAGGCAGACAGCGAATTTATTTTCTTCCGCTATAGTTTTTAAATTTCAATAAAAACTGTTAGGATATTAATTTAAATTGTATGATATAAAGGGCAATTATAATATGCATGAAATGCTTAAGACAACTAACGTATTTAATTTGATAAGGATTAATATCACGTTTAAAAAACATCTTCGCAAATAGTACATAATGTTGAACAAATTTGATTGTTATAAAAAAAGTTATAGTAAGTTAACCTTAAAAGATACACATATGCTGTCGCGGACTTTTGGTTAGAACTTTTAAAGGGGTACAATTCCGTAATACATGATTTTTGCTTAGCATCAACCGTTTACGCAGCGCGCGCGACGGAAGCTCTCAAAAGGAATAATTTTTCCCGTTTTTGCAACATTTTTCATTGATGCGCCACTCTTATTGGTTGTAGCGTGATGTAGTATAGCCTATAGCCTTCCTCGATAAATGGACTATCCAACAAAAAAATAATTTTTCAATTCGAACCAGTAGTTCCTGAGATTTGCGCGTTCAAACAAACAAACAAACAAACAAACAAACAAACAAACAAACAAACAAACAAACAAACAAACAAACAAACAAACAAACAAACAAACAAACAAACTCTTCAGCTTTATAATATTAGTATAGATACGTCTAGGTACAACAGATTAGGGATCAAGAATATTTACAAAATTTACAGCGGATTCCTGTAAACTGGAGTTATCTATAGTCATAAGCCGTACGAAATATACTTTGAGTTTTGATTATGAAAAGTATTTTTTGTGTATTTTACATTAGTTAAAACGAAACAAAACAAATTACGTGGCCATTTTCCATCAAAATAGATGTCCGTAGCGGGTTCGTGTTTTTTCATGTAACAGTGTTTTCCATTAAATGCTGGTAATGTATTTTTGTACACATTATATCATACTTTGCAGTCTTATAGTAAATAAATTTGACAGCAGCGTTTGGTTTTAAAAGAGTCATAAATATCACATCACAGTATCGAAAATGTCAAACGCAATTTTGCGGAAGTGAACACTGGCGCGCGGGGACCTCGCAGACTGAAACTCGCCATCCTGCACCAGCTACCAAGAATATGAGTGGTTGACGGCAAACGCAGAAGAAGGCCTTTTAGTCAATTGGTACTTTTACGTTTGCAGTATTCTCTAATTGAAGATCCGACAATAAAAGAAATAAAGTTCTAAATTACCTAGTGTCCTTTCACGTGAAAAAAATGCGAAAGTTAAAAAATATATACTAGAAAACTTTACATGTTAGAATAAAAATTACAAAAAAAAATAAATATGTTTTGCCAAATACCTCAACTTCTTTGGCATCTAGTCAAATGTGTTACATAGGAAAAAATTTTTCCAGTAAGTCTTTCATAATACCACCATAATACAGTATTTTCATAAAAGGCCGCAAAACTACAAAAAAAAAACGCCAATTTCACTGAATACCATTTATAAAAACTGTGTAGTTTTTTTTTTGTCTATTTTCGATTATTTTCATTTGACTTTAGCGACGCAAGTAAAGGATTACCCCCATTTCCTTGATTGTTAAAACGGTGCGGAGTCGAACGGACGAGATTTATCGCCTCTCCGAAGTAAGCCGATGTTCAAATGGAGCGGTGGATGGCGGAAACGCGCTCCTATGACGAACGAGCAGCCCTAAATTAATATATTTTAAAGTGACAGGTCGAGTCACTGTTTTACCGACCGTGTTTTAATATCTACTGCTCCCTGCAACGACGATCGAATTTATTGGAGTGGAGTCGATATCAACTTAAGATCTGCAAGGTTTGATATACATATATTGATTTTTGTATCATTTTACTTACATTTCCATTACACTATGTATACTTTTGTTGTATACTTTTGATTTTTGTGTTATCATTTACATTTTTAAATTTATGATTGTCCTAAAAACTGTAACCATGTTTAATCCGAAAATCAGGCGAGGGGTGCTGGTACTTATAATATAGGCAGTGCTAGTTTAGATGCCAGTAGCCTGTCACTGCAGCATTAGGTTTATTGTATGATCCTTTGATTTTGTTTTTAAATATAACTGCAACTTTGTTTGGCAATAAAGTATTATTATTATTATTATAATTGTCGTTCAGTTTATTGTCGTGAATGTAGGGTAAACTACAAAATACATGAACTAAGATTGTCTAATTTTTCCTTTTGTAATTAGTCACGGTTTAAAAATCTCAATCGACGAGTGCCGGTACAATTTATAACATCTGATGAATTCAGTTAAATTGTGTTGTGTTAAAATTATTTATAGCACGAAGAGAGAAGTTATTTTAAATTTATTCTAAACTTTGTGATAGGCGCATGATAATTAGGGTTGTGTTAAATATTCTCATTAGCATTCGCAATTATTGCGAGTAGACTAAATAGACTTTGAAGATGTCGGTGCTTTAAAGCTTCTTTTTCAATCGCGGATCACTGCAGATTAATTACGAATTTAAATGCACATGAACACCTATATAATTGAAAGGAAATATAAAGTTGATCGAGTTCCTTTTGAACGGTCAAGCATGTACGAACAGTCGTCGAAAAAGTATATATCATTAAAGATGATACTCCGTCATCCGTTATCCATCAAACTAGGTTTTAAAATATAAAGCATGTGGTGCATTTTATAACTTATAATTATTAGTTTAAACTTATTATACCTACTTATTAATTTTGTTTTTGTTTATTTAACTTGAGTAACGAATTACTAACTTTTTACCCGTATTTGTATTAACAAGATAAGATTCGAAATATTCACGTTCACAAATCGCGAAATAACTCTAGTTCTTGTAGTCATGAACCTAAGAATAGTCGGACGTACCATCGCGAATTGACTACCGATGCACCCTTAGTAAGTCAGCTGGCTATGTACGCCGCCATGAACTTGAACACCCTCATATTTACCATAGTAAGCCCACCGAGCGTCAGTACAATTACTCATGCGGCCAGTAGGTACGTAGATATTAGGTGGGTGCGATGTTCCACTCACACATAATTACACTGCCGCCATTGCAGTGCTTCATTGATTATCTAATGACAGGGAGTCTAGAGTTTTTAGAAAATATCAAAAATTACCGCTCCATGACTTTCTTTATCTGCTTTGAGATGTCGAGTGTCGAGACGGCTCGTAATAAGAGTTTTATGCAGCGCGCTGACAGTTCAAATAGACGTGTCGCCTGTCGCCCCGAGACCAACAGCTACCTCATGACTTATGATTCTGAGCTTCTTCTGTTCGTAATTATTGAATTTATTTAACGTACTTGCTGCGTTTTTTTAACCCGTCGCTTTTATTATATAGCTGTTGTTGTTAGATGTGTTTATTCATGCTTTTATTAATATTTGAGGATTATAATTTATAAATAAAATAAGGGTAGATAATTAAAATGATTACATGGTAAACCTTTTGTTTAGAATACAGTGCTGTGGTAACACTCATTCAAAGAAACCGTAACCTTACAAATTGTTTCGTTTATTTTTTTTTTTCATTTTATTTATTTTCTTTTTATTTTACAGCCATTTTTATATTGTTCTCAAAAGTCAATAACTTAAAACTAAATTTAAGCTATTGTTTCCTGTCATGTGTTTCTCGTAAAAGAGTGAACTAATGCGAATTCGAAGAAGTCGATATTCCTTAAACGGGGTCTAAAACATATGATTTACTGCCGAGCTGCGCGGACGCAGTTAAAAAGTTGCAAACAGTTCGTGTATCCGCCGACACTTTGTTGTTCTCAGACTTGTTGTTCTTTAAATAAATATTACTTAATTTTTCAGTAAAAAAAAATACACGTTCAATGATGATATCCGTTTTTTTGAGCACAATAACATTTTTGAATATAAAATCCACATATCACATAACAAAAACTTCAACATCACAGCCGAGGTGCACGCACCAAAACTTTGACTAAAAGGTAGTCAGTCCAGCATATTGTAATATTATGCTTATTAACGTATCTTCGATTTAAAAAGTGAATAAAACTAATATCTATTTAAGATAGCAACATTTTCTATTTGTATTATATTATGTATTGTATTTGTATTGAATTGTATTACGTTATGAAACTTTAAAAGTGTTGATAGGTTGACGTGAATTCGATAAACGTTTTCCTCGCGGCGTACCGGCGGGCATTTCAAAAATAATGCGTCATAAAAAACATGTGCTTTTGAAAGCTTCTAAACTCATATAGTTTAGAAGCTACAAAAATGATATTTAAGTCGTTGTGAAGAACCATCCGGCGACTACACTGAAATATACGTTTGAATCTCCCTTCACCCCCTGCGATGACGTCATAGCATAGACCTACAAAATAGGCATAGAAAATAAGGTCTCGCGTGGGCGCCGATCAGGTACAACTCGCAATAGTATCAAAATACTGGTTCAAATCATAAAATTCACGAAAAAAAAGTATCGGTAGTAGCCCGACTTTTAACCACTTCGATTTTTCAAGGGCCTATTTAATGACTAACACTAAAAATGTCAGAATGCACGCCTTTTAATTAATTGTAACAGCAAGACATAAACACAAAAACAACTAAATCATATACCAAATGTTCAAAATAACCCCGAAATACCCACATCGAGTCCAAACGAAACGCTGCAAAATGTCTCACTTTGCCGTTAAACTCCTAAATTGGACACCATGTTTAAAAAAGAAATACGAGTGTTTTCTTTTATGAACTAATTAGCAACGCTGACGTAAAACTAAAGCGCCTTTTTGTCTTAGCCGCCTTCTCGGAAGGCGTCACTACGCGCCATGTGGTCTTGTATCTGACCTTTGACTAAGTATAAATCTTATAGACCGTCAGCCGAGGCCGTTTTTATGACGTATAGTGTCGTACCTAATAATTATAATTTCGATTCGTGGGGTACGAATCAGAGAGCTAAGAAATGGAAGTTTTGCAAGGTTTGATGTTTTACTTAAGGCAGTATTTATTATACAGCGTTAATTTTTAAATTTACCTACCCTATAAATGGACGGGACATTGGATGATAGAAGTGTGACAAATATGCCGTGTTATGCCATTAGGCGCCTACGATACATCAGGAAAACGGCCTCGGCTGACGGTCTATT
The DNA here is from genome assembly GCA_949709985.1 of Luffia ferchaultella. Lineage (NCBI taxonomy): Eukaryota > Metazoa > Arthropoda > Insecta > Lepidoptera > Psychidae > Luffia > Luffia ferchaultella. Next base: position 9,065,438 of record OX453244.1, read on the forward strand.
TTTGATGAAGTCAGATATTCAACCAACCTCTGTATTTTATGATATGAAAATTATATTAAACAATATAAAATAATAATTCCACACGTTATGTACAATATCGTGTAGTATTTTAATAAAACTATATTTGCTGGGCTTTCCGCTTGTTGAAAATAAGGTTTATGGTATACCCAATGGGTGTACTTACTTATGCAGCGCGATGTTTATGCTTACCAGAGCTCTCTGACTTGGAGATAGCAGATAATTTATTTTAAATAGTCCGAAGACTTCCGAGTCTTTTGATGTACGGAAGACCACTTAACTGTATCCAAAGTACGGTACGCTGCATTGACAAGACGCAAGCACTAAAGATCAAAAAGGTATATTGAGCGACAGGCACAGAACTTCAAGAGGTTTTGCCATAGCCGAAATCTATTTATTTATACGAGGCACATTTTTAAACCCGATAAATATAGGTTGTGCGTTGTACCTATCCTACTGAGCCAGGACTCCGCCCGCCTGTTTATAATATTGCGCTTCGCGTATTTTCTGCGGTTGGAGCCAGATTAATTCGCTGTTGTACTGCATTAGCCAATACCTACCCAATGTTAAGTAGCGTATAGGTATTCATGGGGAAATGAAAGTGATACAACTGGTTATGTTAAGACTACTTCAAAGAATTTTCGAGATTTCTCATGTCACACGCATTATGGTATCAGCGGTATTGTAACTAATTTTACTAAACACAAGTCAGCCAAAAACGGTGACGACAAAGAGCGATGGAACGCGGTTGCATATCAAGGACACCGAAAAAAACAAACATATTAATAAGATATTAATGACAGATTATTAGTCATCGAAATTAATAGGTATAGGATGAATAATAGCAATAATGACAATAATAATATAATAATAATAACCTGGGCATCCTACACAGCGCCAACTAGTCCCAAACTAAGCAAAGCTTGTATTATGGGTGCCAGACGACTGATATACATAAATTATAATTATTATTATTACACTATATTACAATTTCGAATAGAGAATAGATTATAATTTCACAAATTATGAGTAAACAAATTTAAATATTATTTTTTGACTTTAATGATATTTTTGTTAAATATTGTATACATTAGTAAAGTAGCTTAAAAAGTAGATAGCAATCTCAAAACTTTTTAGATAAATTCTTTAAGTAAAGGCGAAAACACTATGAATATGAAAGCTTTTTTAGATCGATAACAAAGTGGTGTAAAGTAAGTGTACTTGGACTATTTGGTCCATCTATTATTCTATAACTGCACTGCTTACAATGAAGAAAAATCGATGTTGGAGTTTCGTACTATGCAGCTCAGTTTTAATGAAGCACCAGCGGTCAGTAACAAGAGCTGTCCCACCCGCTACGCTCTGTCGCATTTGTGAGATTTATTAGCGCGGCTTTGTGTGGTTAAGCAACCAATCACCAGAGGACACAGGCGCATATCTTAATTTTTTTCTTTAAAAGTAGGATTCTCTATATAAAAAAATAACCTAATAGTAAAAGAATAAAATAGTATTCATCATGAGTTGTCATTCCCGTTATTGCTATTGGACCACTGTCCATGCGATATTTCCTGTAAGGAACTGTACCGACTTTTTCTACCCATGGTTTCTGTGATCGATACAACTCGACGCGACGACGCGACTAAATTAAGTTTAGGTTTATCGCTATTCACTGCCATTGGTACTGACATTTGTAAATTTAAAAATAATAAATGCTCGCAAAAAATTACGTATTATACATACAAATTAACGCTACTTTCCAATTTTTTCCTTTACCTTGCTGCTAGCCAAAATTTATAATTCTAGGTCCACGGAGAGTACCGTGTATTTTTTTTATTTAGTTGTATTAATTGGCTTTGAAGCTTGGATATTTTAGCACCTAAATATTTAAAAGTAATTTGAACTTGATACTTCCACATGAGTAATAGGGTTTTGACATACAGACTGACAAACAGACGGACAACGAAGTGATCTTTAAGTTTCTTTTTTCCTATTGAGGTACGGAACCCGAAAAATCATTAATACTTATCAAATATCAATTACGAAATTCTGGTTAAAATCATAAACAAGGAAGGGATAGAAGGTTTTGATCGTGTCTTGTTAGGATGAAATAAACATTATTATCACATCTATCTACCCCATATTACTAAAACAAAATGTTTAAAAACTAAAACCCATCTAACTACAGAAAACTCTAGAGCAATATTAAGAATGAAGGGTCGTTCAATGATCACGAGGTTTTTAGATCGCCCCCTCTGATGATATGAGGTAAAGGTCAAAGCAATCCCCACCCCCTTTCAGGACCTATCACATGTAGCAAAATTGAAATGATTGAAGCCTGTGATACAGTTGAATAGTCCAGTTGTCCGGACCATGGAAAAAACATTTTTTTTTGGTACATTTGACCGGACTATTAAAAAGAATATTTTTCATAGTACAGTTAGGTGACTGGACATATTATCTAGTACCTATTGATATAAGTATTTTAGAACTTCGTCTGCCATAAAAAAGAAACTCTCTTATAACAAAATTATAACTAAAATAGCGGTTTGTGTTTTTCATATAAGATAATATTTTTTTTCATTAAATTTATTTGGGAAAACTAATACGTGGTTCGTTATACTCAATGTACTATATCTATTCATTCTTCGCGAGAAATAAAAAAATCAACGGATCTCCTGCTTTTGCACGAACTTCTTACGACATTGGAAATGAACCTAACGGAATAAACACACATATTTTGCATAATATTTTTCGAAATAAATTTTTTTCACCAAAAAAAAATAACACAACTGTATCTGAATAAGCTTAAAACTTCGTAATATAACATTCTATACGACATTTCGATCGAACATTAGTACGAAATGTAACACCGACGCATATCCGATTTCCAAATAAGGGCACCCTTAACCACTACTTCCGGTTGTCCGATTCTAACAATTTTAGTCTCAATCGATCCCCCGTCTAATTACCCCGAACCGTTTTTTTATTTTTTCTTATTCGGACCTAGTTCTCGAGATATCGGGCTCCCAAAATGAAAATCGGGGGGAAAAATTTGCGATTTTTTTCGTTTTTTGTCGATAATTTTTTTGTTTTTGAACTTTTTCCAAATTGTTTTTTGCCATCTTGTAGAGCTTGCCAAGCTGCGTCTTTTGACACCAGGTTCATTCCAATATCTCGAAAACTCTTCGTGCAATCTGCCTGTCTCACGAAACTCCCAAATAACCCCCTATACTCCAACGAAATGACAACAATCCGAATGACAACAATGACAACATTTCCAATGACAAAATTTCATTCCTATTAGGTATTCTGTACATTATTACAACATTATTATGTTTTTCCACTCATACCATATTTAAAGCACAACTAGTAATTTTGCTACAAACATTTTTAGGCAAATAATTCTCGTCGTCCTGCCTCAAACCACAGTTAATTCGGTTAGTGGGTGATATCAATAAATCTGTGTTTATGGCGACAGGGCTGCGTGTAACCTGATTATCCACTGTTTGTTATCTCTAATGGGTCACTATATAGGATTACAGAGGTCGCTGCACTCGACTCTCATTTCCATAAATAATATGTGGGTGATTATTAGTAACGATAGTTGGTCATGGGTACTTGTGAAATACCCATAATACCAATACTTATACCTATTAGCATTCTTGTGTTCCTGAGTCAAATAATTTTATATCTTAAAATTTTAGGAGAAACTGCAATAAGTGAATACTCACTCATAAACGTCGAATCGATTGTCTATCTCTAATAGATAGATATACGTTACTATAAATACTCAAACTACGGTAAATTTTTAATATTTTCTAGCGAAAGCTGAGCTTTAAAAAGTTTTAGTAGTTAAAAAGTTCGATGTGTTCTGTAAAAAAACGTTAATTTCTAAGTTTTACAAATTTTTAGTAAATATTTGGTTTTACACATAGAAGTTTATAGAGATACCGCGATGTGACAACAAAAATGTAAGCCAAAAAATATATTCTGTAGACCACATAAATACACCTGAATGATGCTTGAAATATTTGCTATAAAATAGAATTATGTATAACCCACATGTGAAATTCGTACGGAAGAAGAAAATAAAGATTCTGAAATTATATTTCATGTGTAACTCAACTAAATGTTTTTATAAAACAATGTTAGGAACATATGTGTTGTTCAATCACGGAGTCTGATATTTTGCTTATGTTTTCAATCGTTTCGAACTACGAGATACTTCATTTTTATTATTATGCTTTTACCGCAGAGACATTTTAGGTACATTGTAAATGTTGGAAATAGTCAAGTCTAGACATGCTCGGCATATGTCTCGTAAACCCTTATCGCAGGACAACGAATTTTACCAACCGGTTACCAAAATTGGTATACTAAAGCTGCTTTATGCACAAAATAATTTCACTTTATGCTCTGAAGACTACGTTAAGACGATCGAAGAAACTGCTAAATATAAAGAAGTGAGTCTTCGAGAAGTTGCCGGAATTTTTTTTGTAACCGAAGGACAAGGATTCAAGAAATAAATACACTGCCTCAAAATACTTGAAAAAGAATAGAGCTCGCAAGTCATCAGGATTACTTTGTACCTAATTCTAATTTCACTATCAATAAATGACTAAACTAAATTATTAATTGTACCAAGTGAAAAGAAAATTGGAAGGTATAGCTAATGAAACGTTATTTATGAGAAGCTAATTTTATTTATTAGTTTTTTTTTTATATTAAAAAAATGCTATAAAGAAGTTTTAATACCTATTGTGTCTCTATTTTGCTACCTACTGACAAATTAATAATACTAAATGATAGTTAAGGTTATGTAGGTATTATAATGTGTGTCGTGATAGCCCAAATCGCAACAAACCTGTCTCAAATTTATAAGGCCTTAGGGTCATGGTTCGAATGTGGTTGTGTACCGATGAGTTTTTCTGACTTAAGTAACATACCTATCACTGACTCCGTGCCTCGGAGAGCACGTTAAGCAGTCGGTCCCGAGCGCTGTCAATAGGTGGCGGTCGTTACAATCCCCAACCCGCAGTGGAGCAGCGTGGTGGATTTAAGCTCTAAGCCCCCTCACCCTGGGGGAGGCCTAAGCCCCTGTAGTGGAGTAAAATGGGCTGATGAAGAAGGTATTATAGATTAATAATGGTAATGAATGATCAATAAAAATTTTATAATCAACTATTACTCCTTGTTTTATTTCCAAAACTATCATTTATAATACTATTGGCAAATCGTAGCATTTACCAACATCTGATAGTAAAAGCCCGAAAAATCGTCTCATGAAATATCTCGTAAGTAGAAATGTTTGGCTTATTCTTTTGTATATAAAAAGAAGTATCTTAAAAAGAGGTTAACAATTAATCTTTTTATGAATTGCCGAAGTGATAAGTGCACCACATGCGCCGTAACTGTCATGCCTTCTCTATATATTAAATATGCCGAGATAGGGTTCTTATCTCTATGCAAAATATCTATCAATAGCATGTCAATATACTAACTTAAAACTTTTACATTTATTTACTTACTCATTATAATTAGTTGCTCAAGAAACAAATAAAGTGAATAGTGTGAGATACTCTGAAAAGTAATATTTATTATTTGGGACCACCTTCGAGACCGAGCCGGCGTCATTAATGAACGTAGATTAGGCTAAGACACGAGCGGCTGCGGTGTAATTGAGTCGGTAGCGACGCTTGCAGGGCATGCTACATCCAAGGGCCTGCCATTCAGCTTTTACAGCATAAGCGTACCTACCCGGCCACCCGCAGTGGCGACACTTCCCGCTCACGACTCCCCTCATTATTTGCGGTTTCAATTCGCTTTTTACGACGGCGGCGCCCTCTTTGCGAAGCACTCACCGTTCGACCTTCATAATGAAAACACCCTAAATTGATAAACACATTTAATAAAATACGACTTTAACACTCACGTTTAAAGACCATTTTAGAATGACTTACAAAGTTGCTCACGGCACTTTTCAATGATCGTAAATCTTGTAGAAATCATTTGGACATGTAGCGAAACTCATTAAGGGTATCTACTATAAGCGAGACTATGCGATGATTAAAAAGTTGCTATATTGCAAGGCATGAGGGAAAAGCTTCATTTATTGACCCTAGATGTGGATATCTTACCCAATGTTTGATCAAATCTTGTCATTTTGTCTTTTTGAAAAGACTTTATAATTTTCAAGTGAACTTAATTTAGATGTATCAGGTTTCTGGTTGACAGTAAAGTACTTACCTACCTACTGAAAAAATATATAAATCTTCTATATCTATTGTTATAGCGACGGATTAGTTTAGTGGGCGCAGACCCTAACTGCAAACCCAAAGGTCGCGGATCCCTGCCGGGACAAATATTTGTGTGCATGAACATATCATATAAACATATTTGTTCTGTGTCTAAGTGTACACTGTACAGTCTAAAGTTATAAAATCCTTTATCCTGACTGGCTGACCATTCTATTAACACACAACCAAAAGTACTAAGTCTAGAAAGCTGAAATTTGAAAAATAGGTTTATTTTATAACGTTAACATCCGTTAGTAAAGATTTTTTTAAATTACAACTTTAAAGGAGGAAATGGGTGGGCGACTTTATATGAAAGTCTTTGTCATCAGACATAAAAGTATGAATTGACTAGAAGCCCTCTTCTGCGCTTACCGTCTAACCACCCCTATATCTAGATAGCTGGTGTACCCGTTTGGCGAGACGTTTGGCGAAATGGCGAGTTTTAGTCTGGTTTCAATTCACGCCAACCTTCACGAAATCGCGTTAGACAGTTTCGATTCTTTAAGGTGATATTTCTGACTCTATTGAAACCAAACGTTCCTGTCAAATTATTTACTCTATGTTATTAGAAGTTAGAAACATGAAAATTTGAATTACTGCTACTGGGCATAAATAAATAATCACGTGCTTCAGGGTTTTTGTATCGGTTTTTAAAAAAATAGGACTTTGAAAATTGGAATTTCAGCTACTCACGACAGATAAATAATGACCATTTTGCAGGATTTTTGGACTTTCGCACTTTTAAAGTCGGGATTTTTTTTCTAAATAAGAACTTCAAAAAAGGATTTATTTAATTTAATATTTGTTTTTTGCATGAAGTTAAAGAAACTAGGTATATAAAACCTACCTTAATAAATGCTAATAAACAAGTGAAATCCACACAAGCGAAGCTGCGGGCGGTCGCTAGTATCTGTAAATATGTATTATTTAAAAAAAAATTGTGTATCAGTTGTCTAGTAGGTATCCATACTCTGCTCAATTTGGGTCTAGATGACCGTGTGTGAGAAGTCTCAGATTTTATTATTGTATATATTATATATATGGTTTTGGATTAGTCTTAAATTGTTAACATGGTTAACTAGCCTGCTTCCGATTTTTTCGACGTCCTATATCTACGTTCTCAATGGTGTATCGGGACTTGTCCCTTTCAGACATTGCGTCTGGTTGAAGGTCGAACGTATAGATTGATTGTTTAAATCTCTGCTCTTCAGATAATATCCATATATAATATCCACTGTATGAAGACCCATAATGATTATATTTCTAATTTTATTTATCAATTTATATGACTCAATATCTCGTTATCTTAACTTAGCTTTAGAAATCAAGTAAAAAGGATGCAGCTATGTGTTTTTTTTTTTCATGAATTAGAATTGTTTGTGTGCATCACGTACTGAATGTGCGCAATGTGTGCCGGTTCTGCTACGATGGTCGTCGGAAATATTTTTTTTTACAAATTAAACTTTTTTTTTTTTAATGTAAACTTCTAAGCTTAGATAAGTGTATAACTCTTATATACGAGGAGCGTAGAGCTTTCAAGTTATATTAGTATTGAAGTATGTGATTATATATATAGTATAGGATAATATTAATCTAGAAATGACTAAGAAAACAGTATTTTTTTAACTAGAGGTTCCGCCCGCTTAGCAAGATGTTTTTAAATATCTTAATTGATCTTAATAACTTCATAACAGGGGAAGGGAAAGATCCATTTTCCTTTCGTCCTCTCTTACATTTATCATTTTCTTCTCTGTTATTTGCTTGTCATTTCAAAACTGACTAAATTGAAAACTACAAACTATCTTATCTTTTACGTTGGACTAAATTACACATTGTTGTAAAATTCCGTCAAGATCGGTTAAGTAGTTTCGGAGTTTATCCCGTACATACGTCGTGAAACGAGATTTTTATATGTGTATAGATAAAAATGACGAAATTTTAAGTGATAAAATAGTGAAATTTCTCTCTACAGTTAGTTTCAATTTTCACCGACTATGTGAATGATTCTTGTCGATTTCATTAAAAATTTATTTTCATTATTTGTAGTTAAAGCTGAAATTGTTAAGGTTCCTTAATCATTAAGGTCTTTTTTGCCAAAATAGCAGAAACTACTGGAGTGTTTCATAAAGCGTGTTGTTTTTTTTTCGGATAGAATTAGTATACCAGAATAGTTTTTAACACCGGTGAAACCAGTAACGATATTAAAAATCGGTTATGCAGTTTTCTTATTATCATCAAGGTTCAAGACCCTACTTTCATGAAAAACTTTGAAGTCGAAAGGGCCGTGTTGCACTCTTCATGTAGGACGAACTCTCGTCTAAATAGTGTTTGTGTCAATGTTTGTGCAAGTTATACGACATTTTAATACACATTATTTGCGTTTGTGTTTATATCTATGCATGCTTCATAAATCGTTACTTAAAACTATTGTCATAACATCGAAGAAAAGTAGTCGTTAGACGTTATGGTAAGTGAAATAATTGACCTTGAAATTCAAAATATATAGGAAAAGTTTTTGTTGAGATGCGCTTTAAAATTTTGTAACTTTAACAGTTATATAATTATATATTTTTTTATCTACACAAAGATAGTTGAAATAACTAATGCATGTGAAATATTGATTGTAGTACTTGGGAGGACATCGTTCTTAGGATAGTATACTTACCTACTTAGTGTATATAATAGATGTATGTATTATACGATGGCGTCATGAAAAATAATAAACAAAAATCCAATCGGAAAAAATACAGTTTTATTTTTATAAAACCAGCTTTAGGCAATTTCTTTTCATTCATAGGTTTTGTACAATTATAAACTCGTTTTTCATAAATTCACATTCTATACATTCTCTTAAGTAAAACCACAGAAGTAAAACACAAAATATATAGTTTTTATTTTCACAAATAAACACAGTGTTCTGTATACCAGATAATGACACAAATTTTGCTGAATTATGTATTAAGTAGATTTTGTAACTTGCTAAAATTATTATTTTTAATATCTAATTTGTGCTTTGCCAAAACGTAGGTAAAAAGAACAATATTCGCGGACCGCCTTCACTATTGCAGTAGCGAACAAAAAAAATCTATAGGGTTTCAATATAAAGGCGGTAGCAGAAGTGTTGTGTGAATAGGTGAAATATAAATTCTATCTATATTAGTATGTTTTCAACATCAAATAAATATTATTCACGTTAAAATAGTTGATGATATAGGTAGGTACTATTAATATTTTGTTTAAAATCTTAGCCTACATTATCACAAGAAAACCCTTGAGCGTGCAGAACACTGTGCAAATTCATTATCTACTGTTTCATCGCGTCTTTGCGGATCTCGCATATGAATTGAGAAGCATCTTCGGAAGTGATGCAAAGTAAATTCAAAAGGAAATTTCAACCGAAAATAATAAATTAGAAATTTTATTTTGGACTAAAATTGTGACTCTACATGGGCTTACCCTACAATACGTATATTCTAACTACAGTATTGTAATAATTATATAGTTTCTGTACAACACTTTTCAAGTCTTACATAACCAAATACATACACAAGGGCCACGATCAGAACGCGAGCGTCTATGTTACAAGTCCTCACTATGTACAGGGTCGGATGATATGTGGTATGTACAAAGGTGGTGTGCGCGGCCCGAGGCCTCGGCGCGACGTCGGGCGCGTATCACAGCAGCGGCGACAGGTGCGGCAGGTGCGCGTAGGGTGGCGGCGGGGCGAGCGCCGCGCGCGCGCGTCACACCAGCCCGCCTGGCTTCACATCCAGCGGGTGATCGGGCGAGCGCCCGCCCGCGCCGCCCTCACCCTGGCTGTTTTCCTCTGAGTCTGAGCACGATTCGGAACTGCCCTTCTTGCCGCCATTGTGTGTTTTCACATGCTTGGCGAGGTGGTCAGATCTCATGAATCTCTTGTTACACACAGGACAGGCAAACCGCTTCTCACCAGTATGCGTGCGCAGATGGCGTTGTAGCTCGTCCGAGCGCGTGAACCGCTTGCCACAAAATAGCCAGTTACACACAAACGGCCGTTCGCCCGTGTGCCAGCGTAGGTGCGCTTTCAAATGCGACGTTTTTCCGTACACCTTACCGCAGCCGGGGATGTGACAACTATGAATGTTCTTTTTTCGAAGGTGTGCTCCAGCCGGTCCGAGCCTTTCGGCCTCCTGGCAGTTGGGGCAGTCGCAGGTGGCTCGGCCTGCGTAGCGACGTTGTGAACGAGGAGAAGGTGCTTGTGCAGGTGCCGCCGGCGAGCCGGGTCCATGTAGTCCGAACGAGCTCTGTGTCGGAAGGACCGACTTGTAAGCGTCCTGAAGGAGGTGCGGCGCCGGCGGAAGAAGGTGAGCGCCTCCCGATAGTGAGTGCGTTAACTGTGAGTAGTCTTGACCTGCGTAGTTGGCCATCTGTCCTCCAACGTCAAGCCAGCCGGTATGCATGTCCCACCACGTGCTACCGACAGCGCCTACGCCACCCATCTCGGCAGCCTTCAGCGCCCCACTGCCACCGCCGCCGCCCACATTGAACGGCCACGACTCGTACGGGTGCCGAGAGTACATTGAGCCGAGACTCGCGCTTGAATCGCTCTTGCCGAGTAATTGATCTCCAGATGAAGGGAAATAGAGATCGTTGCCATAGGAGGGCGCGGCAGCGCAAGAGGCGGGCGCGCGCGCATATGGCGTGCAGGAGGGCGGCTGAGTGCGCGGTGCTGTGCCCCCGCCAGGTGGTGAGTGCGCGCCCGGGCTCTTCTTCCACGGATGGAAACCCTTCCCGACGGCTGCATCTGCCAGCGGTGGCGGCGATTTGCTTGATAGCTTGTTGCACTGCGCCGCCAGCATGGCTAAAGGCGTTCCGCGTAAGCTCGGATGCTCCTGGAAAGAGAGAAATATACATATTGAGTTACGTTACTATAAAAGCGGAAATAAAAAGATAAAATGTTTTAATTGTCGGGCCGAAACCGTGAGAACGTGTCGACCGAGTGGATCGAGATTTATCGTCTAATTTATTCTGTGAACTCGGGCTGCTTTGTGCCTCTGCCCGGGGGCGCTCAGAATTAATAAAATAAATTATGACAGGATTCGATTGTATTTACAATTAGGCTCACCGAGAGCTCCCGGACGCTACTGCGCGACAAACGCCTGAGGACAATCGGTTATTAACAAGTGCTACTTCTTATTGACTTGAGGCTATAAATCATATGACAGATTTATTACTTACGAAAGACACAAATTTTAGGATATCCTGGAAAAACATAAGCTTATTACTTATGGTAAAAATGTTTATAGTGTCTCTGTAAATTTGAAAATTATCATTATATATGTATATAGAAATGCGAAAATAGGTTTTTGAGAAATTTATTAATACAAACTTTGCACTTAAGCCGTCTATTTTTTATTTTTTATTAAGTTAGCTATTTGGATATGATTTTACAACAATAGGTACGATTTCGTCATTATTGTTTTAGTATATTACTTTGTACCTGTTACCTATGTGTGTGTAAAAACTGTGAATACCTACGTTACTAAGTTTAAAAAATAATAATGTACATTTCTGGAGTAATTTAAACATAGTAGGTATAGAATTGTAAGTGGAAATTTCGGAAATTCTATGTGTTGTCTTGAGTTTGATGCAACACAAAGAACGAGCCAAGATTGGATAGGTTACTTAGTAGCTCTACTAGGTATATAAGTACAGCCACCTTTTAATTATACGCGTGTCTAGACAGAGTTTCGACGTCAAAAAAAGTTGATAAAAAATGTCACCAAACTATTCAGTTATATTTGACGCACACAGAGATGGTTAGCACACGGTTAGTATAGTACAGCAAGTCGGCCTATTTTTCTTGTATTTTTCATTGTATCTTGTAGCTTCATGTATAAACATGTAAATAATCAAAGTATCCACCATAAAAAATGTAGGTATCATTATCCATCCCGTTTTAGTTGGGGTTAATAGAGTTCTCGTTGTAATTGAAAAAAATAAATAATGTCTAATATCTTCTACCACACCATTTATTAATTCCCATTTCTCAATTTAAGAATATCTAATAACGTTGCTTAACGCGTATCTATTAAAATACACAAGAACCGCATGTTCATTTCACGGCGCTTTCATCAAAGCGGATTCACATTTTCACCCCAATATCCGGTACAATGGTACGATAAAAAAGTCCTTTTATATGCCAATGATACAAATCCAGATCCGGGGACCCAGTGTGTAGGGTTCACCGCTATCAAGGGGCGAGAGGGGAAGGGGTAGCCAACCACGCCCTCTTTATTGTGATTGGTGCAGCTGTCACACTTTTTGCCTGGATAGAGCTTTCAGGAAATATGTGTATGCTTGCTTTGCATTTCCGAAATTAAGTTAATTAAACGATTCATCAGGTTATCGTTGATAATGTCAGTTAAAAAACAAATCTAGAAATATAATGTTTTTGTACACCTACGAAAAATTTAAAAGCTTATTGATAATTTTATCAAGTTGTTAATGTTATCTTACTATGATAATAAATTGATTTTTTAAAAACACACATTAGTCAAAATTGTTCAGTTACGCACATAATCTAATAAATGATTATCGTAATAAATATAACATCAAATAAAAAATTCGGCATCGTCTGGAGTAAGGATCTGAGCTTTTAGTAAATACATTTACAATCAGAGATACAGTAAGATATGCAAATACGAATACAGACGTAAACACGGCTGGTTAATGGAGGCGGCCGACGGAGGCAATCCAGCAAATAGAAATAATGGGGGCGGCCACTATCGAGCGCCGAGATCTCCAGAAGCGAACTCTAAATATGGCTGCGCTCTCAATTAACCCCACGACAATTACAATTACCATAAAAAAATAATAAAACGCGATCAAATTGCGGCGCTGAGCACTTACGGACGGAGTTCACAGCCGCACTCTTATTGTACGAGAGACTCTTACCGCCCGCGCCGGTGACTTAAAATTTTGGATGATCTATGGAGGAAATTTTGAATACTTAATCAAGTAACAAAATACCTACATGTGAATCTTTTCAAATTTTAAAAATAAAACCTAGTCTAATGTATTAGCGTACTTAGCTTTCACCATAATCATGTTTTGATTTTGAGCAATGCATTACCTACTAGATTGTATTTTTAAAGTTCTAAGAACGGTGTCTAATAGCCGTTCAGTGTCGATACATCGATCGAAATTGTTCAAGCGAGTTTAAAAATAAATTGGTGATATTATAGACGTGAGAGGCAGTAGATATCAAAGCGAGACGCGACGGCCGCTCGCTGAAGTCATAATTACCCTAGGTATTATGCCCCATTTGGGCCGCTGGCCGAAAGTCAGAGTGATACTCGGTAATTGGGCGCGGCTGGCGGCTGGCTTGAAACAAAGCTTAGATGGCGCCTGTGAGCGGCCGACACCGCGGCGCCGCCGGGGCCGCATTACAACCTTGATGGCTTTTTCCTTGTCAAAAATGACGAAGATCATTGTCAAAAAAATACAAGGTGAAAGAAAATAAGATTGCCCTGCCTGTTAGGGCACTATTGTGACGATGACGATCTGTTACGCTTATATAGGGCTAAATAATGTCAGAAGAATTGTAAGCGATCGTAAATATATATATATATATCACACGGATATCACAAAAGTATTACTAGTTTTCTAATTCGTCTAATTTATGCATATTTGTTCGCTAGTGACTCGGGAACCGTTAATTCAATTTTAATGGTAGGTAGAGTTATAAAAATTGTTTGTGTATATTTGTATTGTATTTGATTTCTAATAATGGAACAGTATCGCTTTGGGAAGCTACCAGTTTTTCACGTAAGTTATGGAATCACAAACGAAGACTAGTAAAATCGATTTAAATACGAGAAGAAACCGGTAGATGCGGGGAAATAATTATGCGACTATTAAATTAGATTAAATTTAATCTAAATAAATTGATTTCATAATAAAACTTTATTGTGGTTAAAGTCATAATAATTGACTTAAAAACACTTACACATAAAAATGTTTTAACGTATAGAGGATATTACATAAAAGCTAATATCTCTAAAGCGCGTTTTATGAATGAAAGAGAGAAGAGAAAAAAAATTCTCTATTGGGTGCACGTCAATCCAGTTTGAAGCGATGATACAGCAGCTTGAGCTAACTTCGTCTTGTGACGCGTGGTGTTGGTACAGTCAACGGATCTTTTAGTTCTAAGTATTTATAAAGACAATCACGAATGACTATTATATATTTTGCGCAGGTATAGTGAATTAGGTGCCTACTACGTGTAGATATATTATTAAAATTTTAAAATTTGAAATTTAATTGTAAATATGCAGATAAAATTTTAAAAAAATTCAAATTAACATTGAAAACGTTTAGGTACATTATTATGAATAAAATTGTCTGATTAACGTCACGCAAAACGTATGAGTTCGTAATTTGAAATTAGTGAATTGTGTGAATTAAACTTAATTTAAAATGCGGAATGATATCGGAAATATCGGAGTTCATATATTCAATATTACTGAAATTAATTTTGTTCAAATATTTACAATAACAACAACGTCTCGTGACGTCGTTTCAGTGACGTAACTTCGACTTCTGTTTCACATTAGAACAAATGATATCCTATGAGGTTGAAGTCTTCAAATTTATCAACATGAAAATTTATATAAAGTAGTAAGCACATTTTACGACGTTTTCCAAGTAAGTAGCAGGTATGGTACATTTTTAAATTACGTATTTTTATAGTAGATTGTTGCATCGAGCGCAAAGTGAGTTATTAATGCACGAGTGTTATGTTGGTGCCCGAGCGCACGCGAGGGCTCTAAATTAACGCGAGTGCATTAATTACTCACTTTAGCAAGGTGCGTAATCTACTTTTCTTTCAACTACCAATCTACCTACCGTGATAAAATATACCTACTCAAAATAAAAACTCAAGTTAATGAAAACGAAGTTTAATAGAAGCGATGTTAATTTAGAGTATTCTTTTATATTCATGTTGTGCTTGGTATTAACTGTACTTTTTAACATGGAATATATAGACCACATTGAAGATGGTCACAACGGTGGTCATACGTCTTTCGTTTCTACACATAATAAAAATTTCATGAGCTTTTAAATATTTATCCCGCGACTTTTGCGGCAAAAGGTTATTAACAGTTTCATTTGCAGCTGTTTTTATACTTTGTAGAGTTGAATTCATATCGCTATTCCTATTTTTTAAAACTTTTCTTACTAAATACAGAGCTAAATATGAAATATCAAAGTTTTACAATGGTACAAAATACGCGCCATTTGTTTTTTTTTTTCACCGCGTCAGTTTTATTCAGTCGATTATTATTTTCAGCCAGTATATTTTTGATCTAATACATACATTTTATATTAAACTTAATGGAAGGCAGTAAACCTCTGTGGCAAATTAATATCTAAATAAAAAACAGTGCATTAATGAAAAACTGTGCCACAATGAGCTTTCATATAACATTTCTGCACTGTTTTGGTTCTAAGCAAAAAATATGTTCTTTGTGATCGGTTTTGTAGTGATTAATAATAACATTACTACATAGTTGAATAAGAAATCATTGTATATATACTTTTGGCACTATATAAATTTTATGATTTTAAAAATATAAACATCAGCGTGTGATAAAATATGTTAACGCCTTTATGTTATAGGATTGTTATTATATAAGTACCATTCGCTTTAAAATTAAAACATATTTCCCACAACACTCTGCACAGATTGGATAATTTTAAATTATCTACCAAAATGATGAGCCCAAATGAATATTCAAGCGAAACGCTTAGCCGCTGACGTGTTATTAAGACGGTCGTGAAGTCGTTACAGAGAAAATTGTATTTCATAAAATTCATAACTATTATATTTAGGAGTTAAAATTTTTTCGACAACACGTTGTTAATAATAATTTACAAGCTGCATAGCTGAGATTTATTTTAACAAGCAAAAAATTTTATTAATCTGTAAGATTGGATTATGTTTTGGATCCTTTTCTAATGAGCTATACCTACTTGTATGTATTAAACATTTTTAAATGCAACCACGAAACATTTGCTTCTAACTAGCTTTATTCGTGTGGAATAATTATAATTATAACAAGTTGATATCAACTAAAAATTCACTATGAAACCACGATGAGGTTTTGATTGATTATATGCAGAGAGTTAAATTGCAATCCACGTCGTTCCTACACTAAGAGATTTATTTATCATAAATACAACTGGTGAGATACTTACGTGTTTTATATTCAGATTTCTGTGATTTATATAAACACAAGGTGCCCGGTAAAACTAGTGAATCTACTGACGAATATTGTAATTTTACACCATTAGAGTTACAGGAACAAATTTCTAATCCTAAACTAAACTTTGTTCTGAAAAATTCGCATGAAAATGAAAGTGAGGCGAGGGAGCGATAAAATGGGATTTAGAGAATCAATCCATCTTATCGAATAATTTTCATTTAAATATTTTTATAAATCGTAGCACATTGTTAGTATGAACTTTTAGGTTTATGTCATTACTTCGGTTAATGAGTCATGAATTGATTAGTCATGACTTTTCTATTTCCACTGCACATGTTACGATTCTACAATTTTTCAAGTCGAACTGTTAAAATTTTGCAAACGCCCCGTTTTTATAAGTATTTACGGTAACGTTAGGAAATAAATGCATTTTAAGACTGAACTGAAACACACATTACTATTTATTTATTTCTAGATATATAGTTATATATTCCTAAAAAGTACATTTAACTGAGGACAAAAGAATATCCACAAAATAGAATTTCTGTAATAGTCCAAGCAGCAATTATTATTTCATTAGTAAGTGTGAGGCATTTCGACCTTGTCAACGCGTGCACGCAACTTTTCTCCATATATTTTTTACGTAAAAGAGAGTTAGCTAATGCTATTGAGTCATTAAGGAACCAGTCAGCGTGCCCAACTATTGATAGTAAAAAGTTATAAATATTTAATCAATTGGCTTTATTTAACTTAGATATAACTTAAGGTAATACTTTAGATTGTCCAACTTGTTTACCAGATAAAAGGAAAACTCGACTAACAGCCGGTCGGCTCAGCCTTAAGTGGCATAGTTATAGCTGCATCGTCTTTAGTTACAGTAAATCATGTCGACGACGATGAGCCGGGAGCAAATTGTTGATAGCTAATTGCGCAATTACGACATTATCGAGTTAATTCCGCCTGAAACAGTACGCCCCCGTTCGGTGTCGCGTGCACCCACCCATCGGCCATCGCGTCGCCGGATCTCACTAGCTTACCCTAACTTTGGCACTATATTTTAGTTTTCGTTGTAGGTTACTAGTATAATATACATTTGTTACTCTAATACTTAATAGCTGAAGCTTTTGTTGTTCATTTTATTTTATTTACTATAATGTTTATTGTGGTCACTTTCATCCCCTCTCCAACATTTCTTGATCATAATGTATTCATCTAGTTAGATATATTTCCGCATCGGTATCCATTAAAATCTACAAAAAATAACAAATATATTATTTGTGTCCATTGTGTTCTTGCGTTATAAACATTACCGTTTATCCTAAGATTTTGTACTGGAATAGCATTTAATAATATTGATCTTCAATAGAATAGAAGCTTTCTATTTTAATTAGTAAAACCTCTGTCACTATCATTCATTATGTCATTAGAGCCATGAGTTGTATCCTCGAATAAGGGCAAATTAGCCACGCGACACTTGAATGGGGTAGTGAAAAGTAATACCTCCCAACAAATCATATACATGTAGACGTCTATGGACGTCGACTTACTGAGTTAAAAAAAATTGAAGGTTATCTTACCTACCTAGCAAATATAAAATAAGATGATAATAATGTTTTCGTCAAACGTTAAATGAAATATAATCATCCGATTATTATTTTCCCATCAAACGACACCCGCACGCGAATAGTGGCATCGAAGTGTGAAGTGGGTAACCGCAAACTCCTCAGCCAGCAGTCGGCTGCCTTACTATGTAATTTTTGGGAATTCGGTGACACAGCTGTTTGTATTACTTTTCATATAATATCATAAAAGTATGAACTGACTAGAAGCCCTCTTCTGCTTTCACCGTCTAACCGCTAGGCTAGCTCGTGTAAGATGGCGAGTTACAGTCCGAGTTTCAGTGCGTGATATCTTCACTCCCGCGAATTTGTGGTTGACATTTTCGATACTGTGAAGTGACATTTATGACTTTATTGAAACCAAACGCTGCTGTCAGTTTTTTTATTCGATACGATACTATAAATACTGTTTTTTTTTTACTGGTTTGGATTGTTTTTTTTTTTGTTGTTGTTTCTAATTGTAGTTTTAAGCGTTTATTATGTTTTATAATGTTTGATAATCATTAATTTCAGCAAGAATCATTGCTTGCATTCATTAGGAATAAGAACTATGTTCACGTCCTATGTTCATAGAGAGAAGGCTGAGGTGTTAGATTTTATGTACCTACTACTAATATCTCTTTTTTACGATAAAAAAATAAATTTCATTTAATTTTCATTTCATTTGTAAGACACTAAATGTATTATCAAAACTAATGCTGTTTATTCTCTAAGAAATAAATAAATAAATTATGGAGCCAGAGTGCACCACCTTTGAAAATGGACTATATATTATGATACCACCATGGAAATGATACCATAACCTAGACAAAAACTGAAAAACAAGTTCACGAATTGACGAACATTCTGGAAAAAAACTTGCTTTTGAATCGTCGCGATAGAATGCTTCGTGCAAGTGGGCGCGAACCCTGTTATATTCGTAGGCGGTTAGACCACATTCAGGCCCAAACTAATGTACATATTATTACCTGCGCTCCTACCAACACAAATCTAATGAGTGCATGGATACTGTATTGATATTCGTAACTCAAACACTAAGATAAGGTACAAAACAAGCAATCAGCGAAATTAAGAACCATTGAAATATGGTACTAGAGAGAGTAAAATAAGGACGCAGATACATGTTTTGCCATCGTGTGTAGGTATATTTTATTTTTGAGGTATTAGGCAAAAGTTTCACAAATAACACAATGAGTTATTATAGAATAACCACGTGATTAATCGTGATTGATGTGAAGCCGTTATATAGTGCTTGTTCAATTGTTTAATAGCTGTGTGTAATGAAACAGTTTGTTTTTCTCTACTACTATACTACTTTGATAATTGAACGGCGCGTATATAATAATAACATTACAATAATAATAATAATATCTGGGACATCTCACACAGCGCCATCTAGTCCCAAAGTGAGTAAGTATTATACTTGTATTATGGGTACTGGACGACTGATATACATACTTAAAAATTCTTTTTTTGTAATATATACATATATAGATACATTTACTCTCAGATACGGAACAAATAAATATATACATGCACACAAATATTTGTCCCGAGCGGGAATCGAACCCGCGACCCTTGGCTCCGCAGTTAGGGTATCTAACCACTCGGTCAACCGGTCAGTCGAAAATGCTGTATTAGTTGTACTAAATATTTTCTTTAATTTATAAATACAAAGACAGGACAAGTAAACAAGTGACGCTTTTGGTATAAATGAAGTTTTCACGTATAAGTCTTTATCAGATTGGTTATAAAAGTTTTCCGCTCCGTGAGCAGACAGGCGTGACGCGGTCGGGGGCGAGAACCCGCAAGTTAGAGCCCATTAGAGTTTCACGCTACCACATGGCCGTCCAATCGTTTCCTTAAATTGAGCCGCGACAAATTATTTATTTAAATGTAAATTACCACCACAAGCTTCGGTGACGGCCCGGCCACCGCGCATGTGAGCTTAATTCGATCGACATATGCCGACAGCCCTCTTTTTTTGTGAAGGGATTCGTATGAAATCGTTCAGCTCTATTGACGAAAGCAATAGGTTTTGTGCCAGCGTGTGTTATAGTTTTGTATGCGTTATTGTATTATGAAATAAATCACATCAAGCATGGATGTTTATACTTATTTAGTATAGTTTTTACATACATTGTATTACTTGTGTAGATTTTAGGATTGACACAGTAACGTAAACAATGTCTTAACTAATATGTATTACCGATGTGAAAGTGTGTTTGTCAATCAAATAAAGTTATTTGTTTGTCCTTTCTTCACGGTAGTTGAACGGACTGCATGAAAACAATATGGTGTACTG
Organism: Luffia ferchaultella; assembly: GCA_949709985.1. Classification (NCBI taxonomy): domain Eukaryota; kingdom Metazoa; phylum Arthropoda; class Insecta; order Lepidoptera; family Psychidae; genus Luffia; species Luffia ferchaultella. Next base: position 9,085,926 of record OX453244.1, read on the forward strand.
TTTGTATTTGTCGAAAGTTCCCAAAGGATACAAGACTGATCAACAATCGAATAGAATGATGAGAAAAGCTCCGAGTTGTAAAATAATAATAATAATAACACAAACAATCACAACAACGTCTAGGTCCCAAACTAAGCATTAGCTTGTATTTTGGGTACCAAGCGAAGACACCACATACATATAACAACCAAGACCCGGTGCTAGTATTAATATTCATCACATAAATACTGACCCGACCTGGGATTCGAACCCGGGACCTCCAGCTTCGCAGGCAGGGTCGCTGCCCACTAGGCTAAGCGGTCGTCTAATATAGTAAAATTTGTCGTAAAATAAAGTAGTAGTAAGAGTAAAGTGAATAGAACATTACAGTTCCGGGATGGAAACAGGAATACATTAGGGGCATTAGTTATATCACTGAAAAAATTGTTCTTTAAATATTATGGTGATTCGCTATGATTAGAGCAGTAGATGACCGTCATCATAAAATATGTGGAATATAACAGGAAAAAATGCACGCCAGCATAATCGTGGTTTCTTACTCGAAGAGAAAACAATAGCATCTATAAATTACGTTTACGTTTATTTTTCCTTTTCATATTCCTCATATTTTACGATGTCTATTGCTTTAGTGATAGTGAATATTTTTCTCAGTGTGTACCACCACGTGGACGGAACCACTAGCGGAAGCTAGTTTTTAATAAAAAAGTCAAAGGCGCAATACGAGATATCTACAGACTTAGTTAACTTTTTGCCTGCGTCCATAGAGGAAAAAACCAACGGTGTATACTAATTCTGCTAATACGGACTCTGTGTCTGCGTCCGATAAACGCCTGGTTTAAATATTGAACATATCTATAGGTTTCCGGTTTTCTGTTTGTTTTATAAAACAAGGGCAACTATTATGTACTAGTATATATGTCACCGTGAATGTCTAATACTGGAGAATGTGAAGATGCACTAGTGTATGTTGACATTCACATATTTCGTTGTTGTAAGATTAAATTACTTTTAGAACTTTTACTATATTCGACTATTCACTGGTGCATGTTAACCCACACCAAGACTATTTCGTGTAACTTAAGAAGACCAAAATTAGTTCTCGCTTCGTTCCTTAATTGCATTGGCAAAAACAAAGTTACTCTAATTTATTTATTTAAAATTTAATGAAATTGTTTCAAAGATTAACTGAGCCGTCGTGGTGTACCTACCTTAATATTCTTTGGGGTAAAATCGAAACTATCATAAAAATAGAAAGAAACGGACTTTTATCAGCAAGCTTGGTGAAGTATTTTGGACATTCAAGGTGACTGCATCGTTACCTGTGATCATCTTGATTTATTTACATTTTGTTACAATTATATTAAAAACTGCTTGCACTGTGCTATTGAAATAAAAATAAAAAACTGTGCAATATTTGAATAATTCTGAAACATAATATTTCTAAAGTTACTATGAATCATATTTTGCGATTTTTTTAGGTATCAATAAAAGCTTCATATGTTTAAATAACGATTTCGATACAAAACAAATTTATGTAGCAACAAACGGTGCTTAATACTTGTAAGCGCGAAGCCTGAGGCTATATATTTTATGAGAAGGCAATTGAGATCATCGACCGCCTTTTATTCAGTTCGAAGCGAATCTTTTCGACACCATTAGACGTCATAAACTATGTTTATTAATGCATCATCAATATCACCTTTGATATACCTCTATGTGTGTAATTTTCATTTTATGCATTTATGTGCTCATTTTAATGTGAAACATCTGCTGGCGCGTAAACAGGGAGTAAAATCTAGACCTTTTATTTTCAGACGACGCTCGTCTCAGGGTGCGTTTAATGCAACCTCCATTGAAATTTAACATACGTTTGTAGTTCTAATGTTTTGGCGTATTTGGGATCATTAGATTTGTTTTTACAAGCGCTTTTCAAAGCACATGGTAATGAGTGTGTGCGATGGAGCTGGTAGCTAAATCACAAAATCCGATCCATTGATAAAATCAATGGCTAAATTAAAATAAAGATATGTCTTCACGAGCTCTTTCATTGTACACGGTGACGAGGGTCTATTAATGAAGCTGGAAGATGGTGAACAAAATATGACTGATGAGACACCAGAAGTAATTTCCAATGCTCTATAGCCTACATTCTTTCAACATCACATGATTTTGATGTTGCATATCTACCAGACGTTCCGTGACGGCTCATTGTTTTTTTTTATAAAAAATCCTATTTTCAAAAGCAACATTAGGTAGGATTCGCGTGATGGTATTTGCCACACTATTTCACGTGATGGCCGGCCTTCACCGACGGCTGTAGATAATGACAACACCAATTTGAAGAACCAGTTCGAGACGGGTCCAGTAAAAAACGAGTGGCGACGGAACGGCAGCCTCCCTCTCGTAGGGCTCTATATCTTGGATATTTGTGTGTTCGTTTTTTGAGACAGTAATACTGATATTGTAAAAGAACAGTAAGACTTTTAAATACATGATGTAACCAGCCGTTTCATGATTTACCTACTACTAAGTACGTTAAGAGTTGTTTTATTCCAAATAATGTTCGAAACTGTTTAGCATTTAATTAAACAGAATAGATCAGAAGCCAATTACCATGACATACTTCTATTGCAAGTCAATTAAGAATTTAAAAAATATTTAAGTGTTAAGTTTCTAGGTATAGCACTGAGACCACGATTTGTTAACAGCTCATTATGAGCGTAGAATTTTTTTTTTTTTAATATGACAGAGGTAAATTTAACGCATGCAATAATATAGTCGTTGTGACATCATGAAAAAAAAAATTGTTGACAATCGTTCTCATGATTTTCATATTTGTTAATAACTTATTCGCTTAAAATTATTTAATTGATAGCGTTTAATATTATAAAATCGAAAGGTAGCTATTATTCGCAAATTATATACATCAAAATACACAAAGACACTCGTCGCTAAGGCAGCTTATAGCCGCTGGCCCCGAACATATCAACGCAGACAGTTCTCCGAACACGTCGTTAAACTCGTATTTTTGGTAGCAGTTTAATACTAGTAATTTCCACAAAAATCATTATAATCAGACCCATTTATACGATGGTAATAAACAAATAAAATGATTGGTGCATTCGCTGGGGGGCACGCGAGCCGGTTTTCTCCATTCGCCTTCAGATCAGTGCGTCACGGAAATCTGCGGTTCTGGCTCAAATCTCAAGTATTACGAGATAGGTTACTAAAGCAACATTCTGAGTTGCATGGGTGAGTACCAAAGAAATACATATCGAAGTGTGTTTGTGTGAGAAGAAAGTACGAAATATTTTTGAATAAGTACGATAAATAATAATGGGGGAAACTTGACACAATTAAATAATTATTTTCATTTCCAGATATTATGAAACGTAACGACTTTTTACAAAATGCCATTTAATTAGTAAACAGTGCGTGTACCACCGCTGTATTGCAATTTTCTTCGCCTTCTGTTTCACATTTTTTTAATTGATATTAATTGCCGAGTGAATTGCACCTTAAAAAGCCTCGGGCCTAAACCACAAAGAGTTGGTTCCCGCTCAGTGCTGTTTGTAACGGCCTCGCACTCACTCCATAAAAACGAATAATTACGTACGATACATCCCGCTCTTTATGTCCCTTCAATTATTTTATATTATATACTTTCTAAATGACTCAAGCCAATGACTATTTAAGAACCTTTATGGAAATAAAAGACGGGAGTAGAAGAGAAAGTACCCTAATTATTAATAATAGCAAGTTTAACTGAAAAGAAACATGTCTTTATTTTCAAAAATAAGTCAAATTGCCTTCAAAGATTTTTCATAAATGACCTGCTTGAGCCGGGAACTGAACTTGTGAAATATGAAAAATAACATTCTGTATTTTTGTAGCACCAATCGATAGGGTTAGTAATGAGGATCAGTTTCTTGTAAATAACGTAATATCTTAAATAAAAAAAAAAACAGAAAAAATTAAACAATATTAGTAATAAGTAGATACCGTGAAACACTATTAACAGTAATCTGTAATCAAAAACAGTTTGATTTACTGTAAGCATATTTCTTAAACTACGAAAATGTAACATTATTCCTAAGTATGATCTTCTAAAAAAGTATTCAAAGAGACAAATACCGAGTGTAACGGTTTTCACTAGAATAAGAGTGCAAGAAGTTACAAGAAAAGTATTCCAGGATGGTCACAGCATAACGATTTTATCTTTGAAATAAGCATTTTGACTTACTTTGAGGCTTTTCCTGACTCGTCAAGTAGGAAAGTTGCTGATAAAATAGGCTCTTCGTATGCTTGAGTTCTTAAAAAGTAATGCGTAAGTACGGATATAAATGTTACAGTCATGAACAATCAGTTCATCCACTTGATCCTGTGAGAAAGCTAGAATTCTGTCAAATTATGCAGACATGCAGATAGTCGAAATGCAGATTTTTGGATGGGATTATTTGGTCCGAAGAGACCAATTTTAGTAATAACGGAATGTACGTTCGCCGGAACAATCATTACTGGTTCACTGAGAATACCGTACGTGTTTGTGAAATAAATGAGAATAAATAAGCCAAATAAATTAATAAATAGAATAAAATAAATAACCAATAAGATTTTCGTCCAACATTAGTGCGGAATAATGAAAAACAAAGTTGTTTTGATACACTAGTATGGAGGACACCTTAATACGGAAAAAAATTTATATACTGCAGTTTTTATACAGAACTATTTCAAGGATACGTTTTCTGAAAAAGGATTACGAAATATTATTTTTCAACAAGACAGTGCTCCAGTCCATAACAGTAATTTCCACTGCACAAATTGATTCATTTTCTCAATGGTAGATAAGTACCACTAAAACCATTAGATTATTTTTCGTGGGGTCATGTAAACAGTTTGATTTATAAAAACTCAACCGGTCAGTGCAGGAATCTAAAACCGAAGTTCTTATTTTATTTTACTATTATATTAAGATAAGAAGAATATGATTTTAAATATTCACAAAACGAAACAAAATTCACCGAATAAATAATTTATACATATTCGTGAGAATGGGTCTTATTTTAAACAATTAATAAACTAGGTATATAAACAAACTATTTACTTTAGTTTGTAAAAGGTACAATATAATTTTAGAATTAATATTGTTTTATTTTTCTTGGTTTTCCTTTTATTTAAAGTGCTATGTTTAGAAAATATTTATCATTATAATCGACCTTATCGATTGGCGTCAAAAAAATATAGGCTGTTAATTTTTCAATTCCGGGCTTAAACAGCAGTGAAATTTCCTATCATTTATATTAAAGGTACGTTCCCTCCGATTCTCGTGTTTATTTCTATCCTAATATACACGTCCTAAAATAGGTATTTCGTTTTCAGAATCTTTTCATTGTAAATATAGGCGATTGGAATTAAATTATCACACTAAGTAAATTATACATTTTTCTTCGAAACAATGCTCCCACTTATATACAAAACACTGTAATCTGACGTTATAGATAAGAAATGTAGAGAACAATCGTAATTGAAGAAGAGCGATTATTGGCCTCATCGTCGAGCGTTCAATCGTCAAGTACTTAGAGCGCGCGGCGCGGCACAAGAACAAAGCGTATCAAACAATCGGACTAACACAAAAAGTCTCATAATTCAATTTGCATCAAGCTAGATAGATGTAATCGTTGAGTACGAGACGCGCGCCGCCTGAGAACGGCTTTCGCCACCTTTCAACACATCGGCGAATCGATTATACGTTATGTTTCCGTGTTTATACTTTAGCGAGTACACGAATGAGAATAACTCGATATGCCGACACGGCTTTGTTACATCGACACACGTCGAAAAGTATCGGACGAGATCGATGTCGAACATCGTTACCGATCCTTCACGTCATCACGGGCGACGGTCATGTCGAAAGGTAGATCGATACTTCGACAAAAAGCGAAACTTGATTCGATGTTAATATTTTTTGGCTGCGCGTGAACGTGGCATGTCTGCGGGGTGACTCGCGGGTTATTATGATAATGCGGGCGGTCGCGGCGACGGACGGCGATAGCATCGCATTGCGAGCTCGGAGAGTGGTACAATTGAATTAGCATAGCGCGGCGACGCGCCAGGCGGTCCGACCGCCACGCGACTACGATATCGATCGATATCAGTCGTAACTATCTATTCGATATCTAGAATTTTATAATCGAATCTACTGACAGAGATCCTTCTATAAAACTTTTTGAAATGGAACACTTAAATTTTGTTAAGGATGGTGTCAACAACATCCTTAACAAACTACAATAATACTTGTCACGACTTTATACGTTCAAACTCGCATACAATCGAAATTATAAAATTACTCAATAACCGTTTATTGTAGTGTTAAAATTTAAATGAGCTTCGTTTATCACGATTATAATCTATCACGATTTACTTATAAAAACATCAGTTTTAACAAAAAGTGACTGGTTTCAGAAACTTGCTGATTTTATGCGCGTTAAAAGCTTTTAATAATCGTAATTCTAACTCTACCATAACACATACATTATATTGTATGTAGAGTAAAAAAATTACTTCAGCACGCTATTCTGAGTATTTAAAATTTTACATCGATTTTACTTCATATCATCACAATCCCGTTTGTCATATTTATTTAATAATAATAATAATAATAACGTATACATCACAACAACGTGACGTATACGTTATGGGTTTAGGGTACCAAGCGAAGATACCACATACATATAACACCCAAGACACTAATATCGATGTTCATCATATAAATACTGACCCGACCTGGGATTCGAACCCGGGACCTCCAGCTTCGTAATCAGGGCTAAGCAGTCGTAAGTTATTTGTTATTATTATTATTACGTATTATTATTTCTTTTGGACTAATCTTGTTTGCCAGTGTTTCTCGCTTTCTGTTGACGATAGTCTATTTCAGCTGTAAGTTTAGCTTTAGGTATTTCAACTTATTCTGAACAATATGATTGCGTTTACCTATACACCGACAACTGAGAGAAATATGCAAATTATGCTTAACGTTTCCTCACACAGGACACGTCCGGTCGACATGGGCAGATGAATGGAGCTGCTGGGTTCTGAATGATGACCGCAGCAACCGCAACACGCAGTCCGTACGCTTACCACCTGTTAAACTATGGAAACGAGACGGTGTATAATGTACTTGCGATAGTAAGGAACGACACGCAAAGTCGTAATTACTACATCGTATTTGTACTTCAGAGTTACCGGATAGTAAAAAATACTTAACAAATTTTAAACTACAAAAAAATATCACTGGACATCGAACAATTGTTTCTTTTTAATTTAAGGCACCTGATAAAAATAATCAGAATTAAGGAATAAAAGCAATTTCAATATTGTCACCACTTCTGTCCAGAAGTAGTTGGGAAGTAGAGATAAAAAGTTTTTATTTGCGTGTAATCCGGTTTAATATTGCTTTAATTCAATAGATATGTCGTGACATGATATGGGTGCTCTAAGTACATTACCTACAATATTATATGACTTTTTTTCCTATTGACGATACAAGTCGGATGTGCGTGATGGATTTTCGTAGGTAGGTAAATATGAAAACTATCATACACCTATTCAACTAATACTGGCTTACAAAATGAAGGTACAAAGCTCTTCTGCGCACAGAAATATTTATATCTATCCCAGTTATAAGTGTGAATTTGAATAAAATAATGAGCCTCCGTTCCGGACGCTGTCAATAGATGGCGGTCGTTACAATCCCCAACCACCAGTGGAGCAGCTCCAAGCCCCCCTCGGGACCCCGGGGCAGGCCTAAGCCCCTGCAGTGGGGTAAAAATGGGCTGATGAAGTGAAATGAAGAAGAATGAACCTTTAGCCCAAATATACAAATACAGATATATCAATGTAATTTGTCGTTTACTGTCACTGGATAGAGCGATATAAAAAATTACTATGTATAGATTTGATCGATTCAATTATGGAAAAGATGTCACATCACTCACTACGGTCTATTACTAAGAGGAAAAAATAATACTCTTATCTCGATAATTCAATACATTTTCTTTTAAAAGTACGAATTCTGTTCGCTCAAACTGCACGGCAAGAGCGACCGTCAGTCAACTCTCGTCCTGCACGACGACGCCTGACACGCTAAGGGCGGTGTCACAGGGCAGTGTATTGGTTATTTTTGAGGTTAATTTCCGTAAAAGTACGAATACGCTCGGCTCTGTCAATTTTACTAACTCTATGGTTATTTTATTTTCAAAGGGTGTAAAGAACACTAATTATTTTAGGAAGAACTTCGTTCAGAAGAATCACAGTGAGATTAGTTAAACGTCAAACGAAATGATATCAAACGGCAAATAGGTATGAAGGAACTGTTTCAGAAAAAGAAACAGTCAACAATTTACATCAGTAAAACTACTCAAAGGCACACTTTAAAGCTCCCCTGGGGTATTCATAGTACCATTTATTTTGAGTCAATGTGAGGAAAGCGACGTGAAATATGGCACTCGCCGACCGCGCTAATGGTGCCACGCGACCAGACTCTCTAGGACACATGTTTGTAAGTTGTATGCAAACACAGAAAAAAAAAGAATGAAAATCAATACTTTATTATCTTGGCATTATTAAGAATAATTTATCTTCGTCAGAAAAAAAGAGTTTTTATGGAAGAATAAAAATTTGTTATTTACAGACAGAATCTAATATTTCTTAATTTTTTTCTTGAATAAAGATAACATTTTTCCTCATAAAACTATAATATTGTAATTTTCTTTTCGGCTCATAAGAGTAAATCCATGATTAGTCATCTGAAACGATGTTACAAACGGCTCCTGACTTCCCTTCTTTGAAGGGTTGCAGAGTAGACTGGCCAATTAATACTACGAACCACCTATTGCTCTTTAGGCAAATTATGGTGTACCCAAGAGGAATTGACTTCCCACCACGCAATTCATTGTGCAAAATAATTTGAATTGGAGTCAGTCCAAAAGTTGCTCGTATGTCACATGTTGGTCATTTTGTATAATTTTTTGCGCAGCAGCGACATTTTTAGGTGTCACCGCTGTATTTTGATGGCCTGAAAAAAGTATGGTGCTGAGAGAGGCACTACCTCATCGGAACTCTGCATACCAGCGATATATTGTCGCTTGACTAGGTGCTTCAGCATCATAAATAGTAATAAGCTGAGCTAGGTATTCATCTTGAGATGATCCTTGAATCTAATATATAAAATTCTCGTGTCACAGTTTTCGTTGCCATACTCCTCCGAAACGGCTTGACCGATTTCGATGAAATTTTTTGTGCTTATCCGGTATCTATGAGAATCGGCCAACATCTATTTTTCATCCCCCTAAATGTTAGGGGTAGTCCACCCCAAAATTTTTTTTTTTTAGACAAAAATTTTAATTTCTATTTTTTTATGATACAACATACAAAAATACATACAATCCTCAATTTTCACCCTTCTACGATCAACCCTTATTTTTTAATAGCCATTTTAGTAATTTCATAATTGCATAACTAAATATTATTTCGCAAAAGTGTAATTTATTTAATTAAGACTGACAGAAATTGTTGAAACGATAAATATTTGTGTTACGGGAACGAAAACGGGAAAGGGAAGAACGGGAAAGAGTTAAGACTGAAATAAAAAAGTTGTACTTGATGAGAATGGAAACAAAAAGGAAATGAGACCAGGGCCAGGAACGGAAACGATAAAATATTTATGCGATGGGAACAAAAACGGGAAAGGGAAGAACGGGAATGAGTTAAGACGGAGATAAAAAAGTTATTTTTGATGAGAATGGAAACGAAAACGAAGCTACACTAGGGCCAAGAACAGAAATAATAAAGTATTTTTGCGATCGGAACGAAAAAATGAAAGAAAGAACGGGAATGAGACAAGACTGAGATAAAAAAAGTGATTCTTATGAGAAACGAATACTACCCGTGCGAAGCCGGGACGGGCCGCTAGTAATTGTATAAACGTCATCGCGATTCCAAAAGGCAAGTACTCATGTAACAAAAAAAGGATTTAATCTAAGTCCGAAGTACACGACTCCCGATCTTTTAGATGTGCCCCTCCGTATCTAGGTACATTGATTTACGATACGTACATATATTTCCGTATATAGTTTCAGTATTTTTTTAAAATATTTATTTGAAAACTAACTGAAATTCGCCATGTTTAATGTAAAAAGCCGAATTTGTTAGTAATTTCAACGCATATTTCTAACCAAATTAGAAGGCCATTTGTTGTGTCTTGTTCTATATGATTAACAAAGATTACCTATACTCGACTTAATATTTGCGACATAATTTTGATTTATTTTTTATTTTGTCAGTATCTTACGCATATGCTTGCTTGGTTGTCAATAGGTCGAGGACGACGTTACATCCGAATTCATGATGCCACCGACCGGGATTTCTCGGGGACTGTGTTTAATGGCCCTCGGGTGCACGGCGCGTTTAAATCGCGACCAATACAACAAATTGCAAACGGAAAGTTTACAGTTAAAAGCCGGAAACTCGTTGAGACCGATGAATTGCAAGGAAATATTTGGGAAGCTATGGTGCAATGTCCTTAGGGATAAATTCGATAAATTTTATCACCGTAGTAAATGCCTTTTTACAAAATTCATTCGATAATGTGATACGAATCGAAAGAAGGTCCAATGGAAAACTATTGAATTGTTTTGAAAGAATACCTAATGTCAGGATGTAGGTACATTTTATAAAATATGTAAACTAATTTATTTTGATCACTTTGATTGACCTAAGTTCCATAATTGGGTTATACATATATATATATATATATATATATTTATGAATATATCCCTTTCGTTGTAATTTCATAATTTTCAAGATATCTAACTGTATATATTTACCTGAATTGCATTTAAAAAACAAGTATTGGTTAGTGATTAGAAACGTGTATTGGTTACTTTAAAATGAAAGTCAGTTAGGTGATGAGATAACGTCGTGGTCCCATGTAACCGTGAATTGTGACGCTATCGCCTATCGGTGTCGGTACCAATTAGGACGCAGCGGGTCCGCGGCGGGGAGTCCCCACCCGCAGGGCCTTTTGTTCCTCTTGTTACGTGTTAAATTAATTGTTTGTCGCGGTCTCGGTAAAGTACATTGGGACAGGACAAGTGGATTGAAACCATTTTTAGGTTGAGCTTAAATCACGATTACAAAATTTTTGATTGATTTTTTATTTATTTATTGAATTACAAAATGATTACAGCAAACATATACCAACACAACCCTCAAAAACCATTTAATGGTTTGTCTGTGGTTGTGGGTTCGCGATGACAAAATGTGAATCGTAAATAATTATCTTAACGTAAAAAGAAATCGTGTGAAATACAAGAAATGTCTTATTACAAAACTAAAGGTGTGATAGTGGGTAGGTACAAAATTAGTTGCAGTATGTTACAAAGGGTGATGCAAATAAAATTTTACATATTATATTAACTCAAAAAATAATTTTTCAGAACTATTTTTATATTTGTGTCACGAATGGAGTCCCTAATGTCCGTGGGCAAATCATTGATAAGTTTAGGTACTAAATAGTAAGATGTTCTTTTGCCATAATTATTTACAAAACTAGGCACATTCAGTTTTTTATTTGACATACTTCTGGTTTCAATTTTATGGTAAGTCTGTGTCTGTATATCTTTCCGAAAGAACTGTTCATTTAAAATTGTCAGTTTAATTTTAAGGTGTATAGGTATCAATTTACAATAGTTGAACAAATTATGGTAATTGTTACAGTATGACTTTAATATTTTTTGGGGTACAATCAATTTAAGGATCCTCAACTGAAGAGAATAAATACGATCAAGGTATGTACTAAACGTTCTTCCATAGCTACTCAGCCCATAGGAGATTACTGACTCACCCAATGACACATAAAGTCTTCGCAATATTTGGTAAGGAACCTTATTTTTTATCATACGTAGTTTTGCGTTTATTGCTCTCAATTTATCACATACATACTCAACGTGTTGTCTCCAATTTAACCTGTTATCAATTATTACACCTAGATACATATGTTTGTCTACTTCTTTGATTTCTGGACACGGGCACTTAACAGATACATTATGCAAGCACTTATGAGTGTGAACAAAAGCTATTTTATACTACTGAATTTAGCTATACCTAAGATACCTAGTACGTTCAGATATATTTATCAAGCAACTCCCTATGTCGGCACAGCTTTCATCGTTATTAATTAATAGTGCAGCATCTTCCAAAATAAGCTTCTCCGTTGTCGGCCCATCAAATATTGACAAGGCGGGTGACGTCACGCTGACGGCCGTCGGCGGCGCCTCTGCCCCCATGACTTGCAGTCCACGTTCATTACGCGCCTCCGACCCGCTGCCGTGCTGACTAACAAGCTAATGCGGTGAGTTGCAAAACTAACTTTTACACTTTTCGAGCTTTGTCGATCGATTATAACGTCTTTTTCTTATCGCATACGTGTCATATTGGCTATCGACCATCTGAATACATATACGACGAATGCAAACGAAAGAGATCTTTCAGCAGCTCTGTCGAACTCGATGACACTAATGATTCTCAAACTTGGGTCCCTTTCGTCTGCAAAGGTATTGATATTAGAGAAATATACGTATGCAACGGGAGCCGGTCTTAATGTCCATTAGGGTGACGGGTGTGGCATAGCGGCATCCACAAAGGGAGTCCTTCAGAGCTCAATCAGTGACCGTGATTGTGGCGGTCTTTGTGAGGCAGTGCGACGAATTGCTGCCGAGATTGTTTGTTTAGGGCGAACTCGGCTGGCGCCCTTTTAATGTAGATGAATTATACAATTTAATCAAAGACGATTGATTGATTCGGTCGTTGAGTTAATACAATATGTTTAATAATATTTAATGTTGTATTATCCTTTCTTTCCTTCCTCTTTCTATCTTTTCTTTCTTTTCTTTTTCATCGCTTTAGTTACTAATAGATAAGTACGCATGTTACGTTGAACGACAATCTCTAAACACTTAATTCATAGACACCTACTGCGTTTATACAATATTCACTTCTCTATTACTTTTATCAAGGTAAAGTATTGAAATAAATTTAACGAATTCTGGACTTTAAAAATAAAAATATTTAAACTAATGTAAATATATTTCACGTAATTATTTCGTAATGTCCAGTCTAACTTCCCCGATATCTTGTAAAAGTTGAAGGTATATGTGATACGTGTATGTACAGATAGGTACTTCTATAATTTTTCATCGAGGACGAGATGTCACATCGGTGGCAACGTCTCGGAACATCCGCATAAATAACACAGTATTTGCCTCGAGTAATCACAGGCTATGTTGAAGTATCTGTCGGATAATAACACCCTTCCATAGATATAAGGCGTTTTACGCAAGAGATGTCTTGTCAAAATAACATTACATACATAACTAGTATCCAATTTTCATAATATTGCATAATATATCTGATTGGACCCAATTGAATGAATCGCAATACCTATAAAGTGAATTATCATTACGTTACGTTATACATCTCAATAAGTTTATAAAACGACGCGTTATACTATATTTATAATGCATTTTTTTAAAGGATGTGAAGTCTTCTAACTGTTAGGGTTACCATTCACAAATAGCGCGCCTCGTAAAGCGAAATTACGGCTTGTCATTATGGCCGCTTGTTCGTGGTAAAGATATTCACCCACATGCACCGTTTAATATCTTATTTAAAACGACCATCTGGATATATTTTCAAACGTAAATAAAGTTAATAGGTCAATTATCATTTTAAAAAAAAGTAATAATATTCAATCGATATCATTTTAAGAGAAACAGCCACAGAATTACTTTAAGCAGTCGGTCCCGGACGCTGTCAATAGATGGCGGTCGTTACAGTCCCCAACCCGCAGTGGAGCAGCGTGGTGGATTTAAGCTCCAAGCCCCCTCCTCACCCTGGGGGAGGCCTAAGCCCTTGCAGTGGGGTAAAAACGGGCTGATGAAGTGAAGTGAAGAAGCCACAGAATTACACTTACACTTACAACAATTATAACTTAACACCTACGCTTACTAATTAATTTAATTATTTAGTTAAATTTTAATTAATTAGTTAATTTAAGTAGGTACGTGAATCCGAGATAATTACGAAATTGATTTAAAGACGGGGTAGAATTTTGTAAGCTAGACAAGATGTGTACCACAATGTAGGTACATTTATATATGTACATTTTATTTGCTGAATTTCGATAATATACAAAATTGTACAAGATCTGTTTAGTTATAGTTTGTTTTTGGAGCGTTTGTATTTTCGCAAGGTATAAGAAGTAGGTGCAATTTTTTCTTTATAGATTTATGTTTTTTAAATAATTTAACAAACTTAAACAAAAAATAACTACAAGTGATGTATTCAGTCCTAAAATATTCTATATATTTTTTTCTTTATTTATCTGAGAATACCTGTTTTTTTTTTATTTTATTCAGAATCAAAATTAAAGAGTTCATCATACTTTCGTAGAAACAAAAACTTCTTTATTTGATTTACTTTAATTTGATGAAATAGACATTGAAACGAAGACATATTTCTTGCACATAAATAAGAATCAAACATTAGTTGGCATAGAGCAAAAGGCTTATTATCTCGGAAACGGCCCATAAATGGCTCCCATAACGGACACTCTGGAAAATGTAAGAAAAAGAGCGCGAAAAGAAAATTGTCAATAAAATCGAAGGAAACCACAAAAAATTAACTGTTAGGCGAGTTCACAATAAATATACACAATCCGAATTAATCACGAATAAATTGGGATTTACTTACATAATGGATATTTTATGTAATAATTACATTTTAATTCTAAACCTTCATACACGTTTTGTCTAATTGCGAATGGCAATAAAAATCTCTCCTATGGCTTCAAATCCTGTTCCACTCATGTCAGTTGCTGTGCCAATGGCCAATAATTATTGACTCCAAGGTAACGGTATAATATTAACATAGGCAACTAATGGCATTAATATCCTATTTGCGGCTACGGCAGGAAACTCTGGAGTTATTTTGTGGTTACGATGTTTTTACGCTGGAGCTTCAACGATGTGTTTCGAATGTTAAACTGTTTTTAATAAACCCCAACCGAGAATACCGACCAAATAATTTGCGAGTCAGTTCGAATAGACAGATATGAAAGTTTTATAAATAATTGGTTTGTAATATTATTATTATATATTAATATAATTCTTACGCCTTTTTGCGGCCGCTTGACAAGTATGGTCTTGGGACAAATTTGATGATTTTAACTAATTTTCTAGTACATCCCGGTACTGTGTTAGATGTCCAAACGCCTATGAACCGTACCTATATTTGGCTGAACGGAGTTCAAATTTATAGACCATGTAGTCCATGTCAAAGCTTACTCAACTAAACAAAAAGTTTTAAATGAGCAGATAGCGCAAACAAACAGTTATCGAGAAAAATATATTTAAAGTTGAAATATGCGCTCAGTCGAACACCTCGTATATAATATACCATGTGCGTCTGAACGTAGTCCGAACTAAACAGCATGTAGAACTTACTGAACTAAACAAGAAGTAGCAACTGAGCAGACAGCGCAAACTAGCAGTGACCGAGAAGAACATGTTTAAATTTGAACTACGCTCCACCGAACACTCCGTATATTTTATATACTGTGTGTTCGGCTGAACGTAGTCCAAACGCATAGAGCATGTAGAGCTTACCGAACTAAACAAAAAGTTTCAAGTGAGCAGATGGCGCAAACTAACGGTCACCGCGAAAAACAAGATAAAAATTTCATTTTTAAGTAACTTCAATTTACTTGACTTTTTGTTAGTTCGTAAGCTCTACATGCTGTATAAGCTTGGACTACGTCGAGCCGAATACCCGGTATAAATGGCCAACCAAAGTAATTTTCATGTATTTGAGCT
Source organism: Luffia ferchaultella (assembly GCA_949709985.1). Classification (NCBI taxonomy): domain Eukaryota; kingdom Metazoa; phylum Arthropoda; class Insecta; order Lepidoptera; family Psychidae; genus Luffia; species Luffia ferchaultella. The sequence continues at coordinate 9,101,855 of OX453244.1, forward strand.
ACGCAACCTAGGGAATTTCGATATTGTATAGAAACGAACATAGGTAAGTATCGAACCGCAAAACCGTTCATGTCACAGGCCAAATATAAACTTCAGTTCACGAGACGAGTTAAAACAAACAAATTAAAAATTGTTTGAAATAAATCTCGTCGAAGACAGATGCTGTTGTCCGTTCGCGATTCGCACGTGGCATTATGGATCATTTTTAGATCTCATTTTACAATTGATGAGATGTGTAAAAAACATGTTAAATAGTCTAACATTAGGATAAATGTGAAACATGTGAAACCTGACATTCAGCAGGTACGCGAATTTAAATAGTATTTAAATGGTAGCAGTATCGTGATAGCCCAAAGCGCAACGAACCTGTCTCAAATTTATAAGGCCATAGGGCCATGGTTCGAATCCGGGCGTGTACCAATGAGTTTTTCTGACTTAAGTACCTACATAACTATCACTGACTCCGTGCCTCGGAGAGCACGTTAAGCAGTTGGTCCCGGGCGCTGTCAATAGATGGCGGTCGTTACAATCCCCAACCCGCAGTGGAGCAGCGTGGTGGATTTAAGCTCTAAGCCCCTTCACCCTGGGGGAGGCCTAAAGCCCTGCAATAGGGTAAAAATGGGCTGATGATGAAATGGTATTTGAAATTTGGTAAAAGATAATTGCATGAAATATGTTGGAGAAACATCATCACCCGGCTGAGTTAAAGTTCAAAGTTTCAAACGCCGAATTTATTACTATTCTGTCGGGGAAGCCTTCAGTAGCATTTGAATATAAATTCAAGGCGTTTTTTTTTTCATACTTTAATTACATTTAAATAAAGTATATATTATGAACTGTTTTGTTTGATAACATGTTGCCATCTTGTAGGTATAGTGATCCTGATGTTGTAGAAGTTTTGGGGTTTATAGTTAAAACAACGCGACAAGTAGTTTTGACAGTCTTCTCTTGATATTCACCTTACACTACCTAAAAAATTCTAATGAGACCGCGGACCAACTAGAAATCTGAAGGTGCAAAGTTAGTACTGCATGGTGGGTGGAATTTCCAACGAAACTCTCATGTTTTCCTGAGTGAATGAAATTTCTTTAAAATAACGTAATAATTTAAAAAATCATTATCCTAAATCTGGATCACGATTCGCGTGAAGAGAATTTAATGGTTCATAGGAATGTCACAGACGCATGCGTTGCAGTATATATCACTCACTTGACAGATTCGTTTAAATACCTTTTGTCGCTGAACGGGTTAAAGACAACGCCACGAGACGGTAAAAAGAATTATGGAGGGAGCTAACGGTTGCGTTCACTTTATTTTTTCCTAATTAGTTCACGTGGCAAACATTTTAATTAGACGCTGGAGCAAGCGTGAATATAAACTTGTCAAATAACAGAATAATTGACTTTTCACTTTGAACTTTTATCTACTTGATAATTCGTACGAAAGAAAGATAAGAAGAAACAAAGAGAGAAGAAACGTTTATTCATTGCGCTCAGTTTTACAAATTACACATGATGATAGAAGTAGAAATTTCGAGATGTCCAAATATAGTCGGTATGTTCAGAAATAACACAAAGTTATGCTGCAGCGGTATTAGACTTTATGTAAAAATTATGAGGATGTTGCCTAATGAGCATTATGAACAAAAATGTCGATTAAATCCCTTGATTAATTCAATAAGTTGAATTCAAGAAGTCACTGTTATTGTGTTGGCCTTATTTTTCTTAAAGATTAATAATAAACTTAGTAACTGCTTTTTTTTTCTTTTGAAGTTTTCTGCAAATTAATAAAAGTTCCTTAAAAACGTCAAAAGTAGATATATTTTTCTTTACATATTATTTCTATTAAATATGAATATTTCAACATCAAGTGTTATCTACTTATAATTAAATAAGTCATCATCATCATCAGCCCGTGTCTCTCCACTGCAGGATATACGCCTCTCCACTAGCTACCACACACGGTCCTCCGCCTTTCGCATCCAACTTAGATAAGTGTTTAAGGACAACAAAAAAAATATCACGATAAATATCTAGGTATATAGATCTCAAAAAATTTAATGTCTTCCATTTCGAACTATTTATTAGTTTCAATCTTTCGTTACCAAAATTGTATCAAGTTCGCTTCACCTATTTCCAAAACATGCACACGTGACAAAAACTTCGCCTATCAATAGTGACAGTTTCGAGCGCGGATTTTGAGTTTCCTAACAGAATTTCACGATAACAGAAGTGCCGCACTCGAACAACAAAGCGAACACCTTAATCCGTACAACAGTCATTTAGGGAACACAAACGGCCCCGCGGCGTTGGTCCCGTCGCGGATCAAACTCAAAGCCACAATGGCGATTGACGCGACTTCACGCTGAGAGATCCGCCGGTGAATGGGCTAACGCGCCAAAAAAACCTATTAGACACGCATAATGGCCTCGTTCTATGGAAGAATTACGGATGTGGACGGGAGAGCCCATATTGACGGATTTGGGAGACGTTTCAAAGTATGTATCTAATCTAACTGTTGCTTTGCCAGGAATATGTCATTCGTTACAGTTCGTTTTCATTATTAGATACTTATTTTTATAGACGAATATAAAAAAACGGTTAAGTGTGTACTTTAAATTATGATTAATTCAGACTTAGATGCAAGACCTACTTTATAGCGACAAAATTGGTCGCGCTACAAATGTCGTGCCAAAAACATTATTGGTATACGCGAAGATTAAATTGTGGAGTAGGTACCCTATACATGTGAAATTGTTGGGATCTTGTCAAAGAAGTACATTGCAAAGCACTTTTTTGACGTTTGAACTTTTTGTGGCCTTAGTGAATGCAGTAGAGACGTAGGTATACGTATATATTTCGTAAAAAATGCATTTTATTTCGAAGTACCTACGTAGTTATTACATGTGTATATAGACAGAAAATCGAATATTGATGTCGGTCATTGTTCAATGAACATAAATTCAATCTCCGCTCAGGGGGCGATTCAATGGACGTTCAATTGAATTGTTCTCTCTTCACAATTCCCGGATTTGTTTTCGATGACAAATATTTGGGTACGGGTGATGGATGGAACCGGAAACTCCTTACACTTTTTATTTTTGTATTGTAACGTATTAACGTTATGTGCCGTAATCCTAATATAAGGACAATATAAGTAAAATTAATTTCATGCCAAAGTAGATGGTTCTAAGTAAAATAAACAAATTTAATTACTATATCGATCTGTTGTTTATTTGGATATTAAATTACACATCCATTTAAAATATCATCATCATCAGCCCATGTTACCCCACTGCCGGGGCTTAGGCCTCCTTCAGGGTGAGGAGGGGGGGAGGGGGATTTAAAATATGGAATAGTATAATTATTGAACATCATTGTAAAAATCATTAGGTACGATGAATTGTCAGAAAAAAGGGTAAAGCGAGAAATACAGGAAAAAAGAATATATCTACGGACTGATTGGCCGAGTGGTTAGACACCTTAACTGCGGAGCCAAGGGTCGCGGGTTAGATTCCCGCCCGGAACAAATATTTGTGTTTATGAACATGTCTATTTGTTCCGTATCTGCGGGTGTAAAATATCTATATATGTACGTATATATTATAAATCCTATTTAAGTAGGTATATCAGTTATCTGGTACACATAATACAAAGCTTTGCTTAGTTTGGGACTAGATGGCGCTGCGTGGAATATCCCAAATATTATTATTAAGTCAGTAAACAAGATTAAATTTACCTATTGAAAATTTTATTATTTGGTATGAACGAGTCAAGCCGATACTAAAGCTATTTAATTAAAAATATAAAAATGTAGTTGACCCTATTACAAAATCTGAGTAGGTACAATATTAAAATTGGTTGAAAAACAAAGTATTTACCTATAAGTTACCAAAATTTTATCCACCTCCGTCCCGTCTAATACAATATTTTTAAACATCCACAACTCTATTATAGTTAAGTTCTATTATCAACAATATGTCTGAAAATCTAACTGAAATAACAATAATATAAATTCGCCCATTTAAAATATTAAAAAAATAGTCAAATTCCCCATTTTTTTCTTGGTCTCTTCTTGGTCTTGATCGAACCTCCCGTATACCTATATGTTCAAGTGTGTAACTACTCGTATATTCGCGTAAGGTACCTACATCTAAACGTTCGTAATGAAATAACCAATCTAAGCTTTCAAAATAAAACTATGTCTTTATACTATAAAGCTAAAGTCTGATTTTCATTATACTATATTAAGCGGTCAATCTATATAGTACCTAATATAAAACTGGTTTGTTGAGAACATCAGGTAGATAAGAATAGATAGCACGTGGTACAGTTAACTCTACTAAAATGGTAGAGTTATGTTTCATGTAAGTGTATACTTATTTGGTACATTTATAATCGAGTGTTTGTATTCATTTTAACAAATTTGAGTGAACGTCAAGACGACTTAACAAAACTTTAAAGCTCAGTGCACAAACGGATACTTTAGAAAATAACTATTTCAATCTCTAGAATAGGTACGTTTCATTACCTAAATTTAAAGAATTATCGGCTCTCTTGATCTACGATATTTTTGTTGATTTCGATCATAATGCATAGGTACATACAAATCTATAATATTAATATTACCTATCTAGATCTATCCAGATAACATAATAATGAAGATAGAGTAACTCATAGTTTAAAACGATTTGAAAATGTGCGCAAAATGTCAGACTCAGTGATTGTAATTTCAGGTGTAGGTAGGTATAACAAAATGTTATCGACTACGAATGAACCGAACTGAAAAGAAGAAACAACTGGAAAACAAATTCATTGTCAGCTATTTTGGATCGTGCATTGTATTCTCTATAAAATTTCCATTCCATTCTATCAGCCCTTTTTATGCCCATCTGAAGAGGCTTAGGCCTCCCCACAAAATGAGGGAGATTATATTATACTCTATATAACTAAACATTGTTAATTATTAAAATATCTCTCTTCGATCACTATCTACCTACTTGGAACCGATCTGTCCGGCTCTGAAGTGCGATGCCCATGTCCATATTAAAAAAAAAATACCACGTAGACCAAACAATACCTACCTACTCCAGGTGTTTCGAAATATTCGTTGTGAGTAGAATTTTGTGTGACACATATATAAAATTCGTACTACAAAAATAAATAAAGATTCAGAAATTACATGCCATGTGTATTTTAACAAAACGTTTGTTTAAAACAATGAGGTCTGATCACTGAGTCTGACATTTTGCTTATGTGTTCGATCCTTTCGATGTATTAATTTTATGATTATTTATTACCTATTCTATGTAAGGACCAAATATGGAGGTATTTTCCGAAATATCACGGACTAATAATTTACATATATACATTGCTGACTTTTGCCAAAATATTTATCGTACATAAACTGTATCTATAATAAAAGATTACCATTCAAAGTGTCCTAAATAGCACAAAAGGTCGTTTAGGCGCACGTGACGTGTCGTGTACTATGGCTTTAAAACTCGACCGTTTGTACGTATGCCGTCGGCGACCGCCGTCCGTCACTCGCAACTGACATGTTGTAACGGTCCGACATAATAAAACTTTAGCTGTAAAGTAGGTACAATAGCTATAGAAATAGGTATAACAAACACTCCGAACTGAACATGTTTTCAGTTAAGGCCATAAAAAAAATGAATATCTACTAGGTAGGTAGGTACTATACATTTCAATGACTTTTAATGACATTTTAAATTTAATTTGATTAAAAATATCAATTTCAATGTAATTATAAATTTAATTATTAATGACAATATGTTTCAGGGCCCATAAATAATAATATCTAATATGCAAACTAAAGTTTCTTATTTTTAATTACAAACTCAATACCGAGGACCTACATGAATATTTTTTTGATCGGCATTAGTTCCAATCCATAATTTACCTGAGTGTATCTCCAACGAAATAAGTTATATAAGATCTAAAAAATTGAGTAAAATTTACAACTGTGGTTCATGTCTCTAAAAAGATTTTGTCTATGAGTTGTAATAAAGTATGACTTACATTTGTTTTGTCGGGCGGTGGCACCGGTAACGGTCCGTACATGTCCGTTATCATATTCGGACATACGATCATATAGTCACAACACACACGATCAGAGTTTTATTTTAGCGCGAAGCGTCAGACATTTTTTTTTTAATGGCCTGGATTCAATGTCTTTTAGCCATGATCAATTGTTGCCGGCGCGGTCGGCAGCGCGGTGTATGTCGCCCGAGTGGTTCGAGCCGGCTGGGCGGGGGGCGCGGCCAATCCCCGCCTGTCCCGCCCACGCGGCCCGCCTGCAAGGTCGCGGGGCGGGCGCTATCGATCGCCGTCGCCGCGTCGGCGACCCGACACAGAGAGCCTCCATTTTATTTCGAACCACGCCGATTTGCATAAACTTTTTCTTTTGAGATACGCAGTCGCTTTCTTTGCATGGAATCAATATTTATGTCACGGATATAAAACGAACTATTGTAAAAATATTTGTTCATAATTTCAATAAGAGATTTTGATAGATGGGTATAGATGAGTAAGAAAGGAGCCTATTGGTAATTAGAATGCACAGATGTAAATTTATAATATGTGCCCATCCCCCACAATGTGCTCACAAAAATATTTTTCATAAGTGAAAAACTATGAAACCGTTTGCTTAGGGATAGGGAAGTTTGCCTTATTAAGTTAGGTTGCCCTGTTAAGTCGCAGTGATTATTTAAAAGTTGTCAAACAAATAGTAAGCTTACCACTATTTAGCGATTTCCACATTACATTTAATTTTATTGCTGCATATCTGCCATGCAGTTACGAGATAATCACGTTCAAGGTTAAAAAAATTAATACCTATACTCCTACCTACTAAAATATTTTAATTGGGGCACCATCAAAAAGTAACACCAAAGATGACGTTATATGGAAATTCTACAAAAAAACTTTTATTTTCCAAAATATTTTAAATATTTCTTCTGTATGCAAAAAACACAGCAAATAATTTTGTTGTAAGTTAGTAAAAAAATATATATTGACATGTATATCTAATTAATTAAGTTTTTTTTTCAGACACATAAAATATAGTAGTTTTTTAGTGAATACGATGTAAGTTAATAAAATATACAAATGACGACCGCTTAGCTTAGTGGACAGCGACGCTGCCTACGAAGCTGGAGGTCCCGGGTTCGAATCCCAGGTCGGGTAGTATTTAAATGATGAATATTAATACTAGCACCGGGTCTTGGTTGTTACTTGTATGTGGTGTCTTCGCTTGGTACCCAAAATACAAGCTAATGCTTAGTTTGGGACCTAGACGTTGTTGTGATTGTCTGTGTTATTATTATAATTATTTTGACCTCCTTTTCCTCTTTAACAATTACATATAAAATGAAGTAAGTAAGAAGTAAGTGGAAAAAATCAAAGGGCCCTGATGGGAAACTATTTTAAATCCTTAAGTTAGATTAATTTAATTAAAGAAGCCATTCCTTTATTTTAAAAAAGTAACAAACTGCATTTACAAATGTCTCGAAAAGCTTACCTGAACCGGGAATCGAACCAATTAAAAAATCCAAATAATTAACCCACGCTATTTTATTCCACTAGTCGATACACTCAGTGTTAAAGACAAAATTTCTCCAAAAAACATCAGGTTCAAGAAATACAAAATCATGAAATTTAACAATGTAGTCTAAGAAATTTGGGTTACAAACTACTTCTGTTTGAATATTTTGGCAGAATTCTGTTCTTCTTTGACGGTCGCCGGGATGTAGTTTCTGCACTAAACGTCCATCACGTAAAGTATTTGTACTTTAGTTAAGTACACAAGTAGGTACGGCTCTTGAGCAGTTTCCCTACTATGAAGCTTTCGGGTAACAAAGTATATGACAAAAAGTTCAATATCAGAAAAGTCTACATTTTGTTGCTAAATTTTTCGCCATTCGCTACAAAACTTTTTGAGACGGTATTTGTCTGTTTGGGTACCTCTCACCATTACCACTATAGACTTGAATTGCAATTTTTGTTTGAAAAGTAAGCTTCTAATAAATCGAATTGTTCTTTATATAACATTATTACACAATAACGATATGAAAGCAAAACAAAACAAAATCGATAAAAATGTCTAAAATGAAAAAAAAAACAAAGTTAAATGTCCTACTTTAAACTTTTCGTCAGAACGCCTCGTCTAAGGAGGAAATGTGGATATAATTATTATTACCTATTGTACCAATGAAACAATTTTCTTATCTAACTCTTCAACAAGGTATTTAGGAGATAAATTAGCCAGCTTATACTTACTTACTAGTGGAATAAAATACAGTGTGTTGATTTTTTTCCAATTTTTACTTGGTTCGATTCCCGGTTCAGGTAACCTTTTCGAGAAATCTGTGAATGCAGTTTTGTTTTGTTTTTTTTTTATTAAAGGGTTGTTTCCTTTCAGTAAAATAATCTATCTTAAGGATTTAAAGAAGTTTTCCTTCACGGCCCATTGATTTTTTCCAACCGTATAGCTATGTTAGGTATATCATTAAATACATTTTTCGATTAATACCTAAGTGTGAAACTATTTGTTATCATAATTTCACTATGACGTGTTTTGTGTATCTACCTAATATCGTAAGTTATAGTAAAAGATTCAAGATTCACGGGCAGACATTTTGTAGCCTCAGGTAGGACAATTATCGCGGCCGATAGCATGCCGCTTCGTTGACCTTCGCCGACTGTGAACAGACGTGCTCCAAATACTTACATGCGAACTTCAAAATGTTTTTAAAATTTTTAGTTTTCTTTTTATATAGTTTCAGTGCTAAAAATTTCAAAATCTTTATATGGTTTACGGTTTTGTGAAGCTACAGGAAGCCGTGACGTTCCAAACAAAATCTTAGATAAATGTAAAATATTGAGCAATAAATGGAAGTTCTAAAATTTAAATGAATTAACGCCATATCTTTAAGTATCGTGTGCCGTGTCTAACACATTTTTTTTTAATTTCAATCATATCTACATACCTAGATAGGTACCTACGTATCCAAACTAAAATAAAAATACGAAAAGAAATGACTAACAAACATAATATTTTCTAATAATGTGCATAGATAGGTAGGTACACTTATAGAAATCGAATTTCACCCTAAATAATAAGTTAACATCTGATAGAAAATCCCATCGCGGGTAATGGCGTCGGTGAGCATCCAACAAGGTGTTAAAGATAATGAAATATAATGTCGGCCACAAAAAGCATTATCAACACGACCAAAAAATTCGTAATGGAACATAAAAACACCATAAAAGTATAAAACCCCACGTGAAAAAGATTATGGCACTCCGCGCCACCCCTACATTGCCAAGAAAGAAGGTCGTATATGCTGCGGTGGACAGACGCGAGGGCGTCTAAAAAGGTCGTAAGTGCGGGCGCCACCGCTTTAAAAATAGCTTAAGCGTCTAATAGTTTTATGACACGCATAACAGGAGTATAAAGGAGTCTTCATTGTGCTAGATGAATATGAGTTTTATCGTGATGTTTTAAGGTGTATAACGTGACAGTGCGTACGAGCGGAAATGACAGTCGCGTAAAGGCATTAGCAGCTACATTAGCCTGGGGTGCCATCGGGTTCATAAAATAGTGAAATTGTTCCGGGGGCGAGAGTATGGACGGAGGGGGGCGAAAGGGGCGTGTCCGGGATAACGAAATAAAAATGCTTGGGGCCGCGCCGCGACGCACGGACCGTGCGAACTCCGCTTAACGCAATAAACATTTTAATTTGAACACGAAACTCGCGCCGAGATGTGAATTACTGCTTTGGTGGCACGCAAATACGCAACAAATCGAATTGCCACTGGAAAATTGCATCGAATTTAGGTGAAGGCGTAACGTCTATATTAATAAACATATCGGTACCTTTTATATATAATAAATATGTATAACTTAGGTATTAATAATAACGATTTATGTAGAAAAGTTTTTTCACATCATTATTAGACACGATAACTGAATATGGAATATTAATGTCATTCTATAGATATTTATGTTTATATAGTTTAACGTAATAATTAATTAAACCTACTATAGGTACCTAGGTATACGATTTATATAACTCAAAAACTATTAAACTTATTATCTTACAACTTTTTTTCAAATTTTCATTATGATTCTGGAAGTGAAATAAACCACGTCTTCAGTTAGCCCACCAATGGTCGCTGCATTAGATATGTAGGTAGGTATATATTTCACTTGAACAGCTAAATAGATTTTGATCCGGTTTTCGGCATTAAATAGGTATATTTGTGGTTTGGACGACGATTGGGAATAAACGATTTGGATGATTTTTGTATATTTTTTTTGTCTTGCATATGAATTACGTCAAACCAGATTATTAGAAAGATTTAACGGTTACCAGGGAATTTAAGCGCTGCAGTAGTTGTGTTTCGCTAAAACAACGCCTCCGCTACAATAGACGTGTTTCTTTAAAACGGCTAGGCGGTTTATGGTGCGATCACCGATAAGCGCGTTTTTAGATAGTTTTTTTGATTATAGGTTATCAAAGTGCGTTTTCGATAGCATTGACACCGGTTTTTCCGATTTCGATGTAGGTTTTTGCATTAGGTACATAGGTAAGTATAACTCAGAAAATTTTATTACATTAATTTGTAGTCATAAATCGCCAGAAGGCGCTACATTTGAGGTTTCTTCAAAACGGCTGTTTCATCATCATCCTATACCGTTGGCCACAAGACTATTAATCTTTAAAAAGTATAGCGTATGTATTCACTTACTAGTAATAAAAAAAGCAAAAATTGTAAAATTTCAAAGAAATCACGACATAAAGTAAATATTAAGTAAAAAAATATTAATAAGGTTGATTTCTAAAGGTTCGGAATTTTCTAGAAAGATCCACAATTTCCTGAAACTTCACGTCCCTCTATAAAATGGTCCCTATGTATACAAATGTGAAGCCCACGCGGGCAAAGCCGCGAAGCAAGTTAATATATGTAATGACACGGTGTATATTAGGTACCTTTTTGTTTGCTTCTTTTCACAACAACTGAAAATATTTAGCCGAAAAGTCAGCATCTAGTTTCTCGTTTTTCGAACACGTGTCCGAAGTAACACCGAAAGGGAAAATTTAATAAGGAGCCTGAGTAAGTAGGTACCTCTTAATTGTTGATATTTGATAGTTAACAAGTAAACAAAGCAAAAGAGATGAAGCAGATCATATTATTAGGTACCTACTACGGATAAATTCTCGATCAATACCGACACTTTCTCCATTACCTACCAGCAATTCTGTTCTAATAAGTAGGTAGATAACGAACGAAGACAGGCGACGACCTTTTCAATTCAATAGAATTGATCTAGAAACTGCATATCTCTGTTAACGAGTAGAGCCAACGAAGCCAAAGACAAGTTCATTATAGAAATATACAATGATAAAATTGTAGAGATCGTCAGTGTCAAGGGGACGTGCAGAAACAATAAAAGGTGGACGTCGATAAATGGTAACAAGAATGTGAAAACGAACAAGCAAGCAACCTACCCATTAGTGTGTCAAAAGATAATCAAAGCCAGGGATCTAGGATCAGCCTAGCCTGAGCCTGGGACTAACCAAGATAAAACTCAAATAGATAGACCTTTTAGTGTTTAAAGATTTTCTAAATATCTAATGTATTCTATGCAAGGCAATAGCAATAGAGTGCCTACCTGTCTATATGTAAAAGATGCTTTTATAGATCACACTGGGTGGATCGAGGTGAGCGAGCTTGCGCCGGAAATAGCCGGAAGTGACCGACGCCGGCCGACACCGGCTAGTCGTCTTTGCTCGATGGCTCCGTGTAAACGGTTTGCCATCTTCAATAGACTTATTATCTATGTCTCGGATCGTTAGACTGAAATTACTCTGTTCACCTCAAAACGTTTCTATTAAGTATTATTATCGGGTTTTGTACGTCACGTCTTTTTCTTGCTCAGATTAAATGGGGCAAAGGGGTTAAAAACTTAAAACTCGAAGCAGATGTCGCTACTGTTGAGTGGTCCTAAAGCTTATCAGTCATTTGTCAGTATTTAATTAACTGGTATTTAAATTCCTAAATAAAACACGAGTTTCTTTTATATTAATAATCCGGTTTGAAATGGTTTCCAAATATCCTTAACCTAAAATTTTTTACTTCGATGACCTATTTTCTACGTACATAAACTTTTGGAAGTACGTGGAATTTTATATTTTACAACCAACAGCTGGATAACGAGTCATTTTAAAAACTATCTATAATAAATATTTTGCCTCTGGGATCACCATGGAACTAATATACCACTCAACAGTACCTACTGACATCTGAAATGAGCCAATGTCAGGTTTATCGTAATTAGGAACACACCATAATCTAACCGCGTTTATTAAGTATAAAAAGTTCGTAACATTTATTTTCACATGTGATACGGGACTCTCACCGTGAACAGATTTACACTTTATAGTCCGGGAGCCCGTACCAGTAATACGGTCGCGAGTTTCTGAAATTTGAATATTTGACATGTCATTGTACTTAAAGAGCTCATTCACGTATTTGCGGTCAGTCAGCTGAATATATGCGAATGTCTTTAAGTAGCAGGGCATTTGTGAATATTTCAAAATTTTAAATAAATAATGTGCATTTGTTACATACTACGAGTACCACGTGCTACTACTTTTTAAATAAGCGAAGAGCGTAGTACCGGTCAGTCAACAAGTCAAGCATCGCGATAGGTATAAGAATACAATAAAACACAGGGTTCTTGACGATTTCTTAAAAGCTGATAAAACTGCAAGCTTTTTGTATGTGTTTCGCAATGTACAATAAAAGCTTATTTACAATATAAATATAATAAATATACAATACAAGCTTTCGCAATGTACAATAAAAAATCGGCTTAGTGCTTGTCGTAACACGTGCAGTGAAGGGTTCTATTTGGGGTAAACGTTAATGATTAAAAACAAATATCTCAGAAACTACTCAGTATACCTTATTCAAACCAATTTCAGTTGAAAGTGATTTTTTTTTAAATTGTGTTAACTTACTCGTAATTCTTTTCGAAATTCTCCACCCCATATTGAAAAGTTAAAGAGGGGGGGGGGACCAACTTTTTAGGAGTATAGGAGCACGTATTTAAACAACTATTAACTTAAATAGAAAAGTCATTTAGAAACCTTTATATCGTTTTCAAATATCTATTATAGGTGTCCTAGACATTAATATATTGCTGGCCATTTTTTTAGTCTCCCTGTTACATGTATATTACTTAAAAAAAAAATTGTAGTTCCTCTGTACCATTGTATAACGTTCATAGATACACCGACCTTCTAAATTTCATCTGTAGGTACCTATAGTGCCAACAGTCTTTGAGTAAAATGAACGAAAATAAAATTAAATAAATAACGAGATTCCAAGATTTCTGTTTTTTTGCTATTTGACTTGAGAAAAATATTAGAAACTGTGCTAGGCATACCGCACCACACCCATAGCTGACTCACCGCGAGTATGTATGAATAAGCTATGCAAATACTATCACTTGCCCAAAATTTAGATTTTAAGAATTCGTAACAAGCATCACGAGATCCTCGACTGTTGCTGGTTTCCATTCCGATTCCATTCCAGGTTGTTTGTATGTTTCCATTGTTTCCAGCGACTCGATATACCTAATACAGCTCAGTAAAGTACTAAAAATGAGCAAAGCCTCAAAAAAGTTCAGACCATACTGGATTTTTGTGTCTGCAGCACATCTGGAAAAACCTTGATTTAAGCCTTGGGTTTTTTAGGCGATGACAGAGGTTTACATTTAGTTTTTGAAAGTCTCCTATCGATAATTACATATAGACTGAACCGTGCCTGAAGACAAATTTCCATTCATCGCTTAATAAATAGGTACATATTTTTACCCTGTATGTGTACGTTATTATTATTTTAGTTAAAGTGTTAAGTTATGGTTACTATACTTTTATGACGGTTGTAGATAATAGTAGTTATGATAGACAACTCATCAAACCATATAAAGCCAAATGCAAAGCATTTCTGCGATGTTTAAAATTTTACAGATACATTTCAAAAATTACCGAAAGCCCTTCTAAATATGTTCACATTTTTGTCTTATATTATTACTTAGTATTTATGTACTAATTTTAAAACAGTGAATTTAGTAAAGTGCATAAAATCCAATGAGTCCATCGATAACACTTGAATCATTTAAATTTTTGATCAGACTTTCTAAAAATAAAATGACGATTAAAATTAAAATCATGGTGATGGTGTTTTAAAATAAAACGAGACTGTGTAATGTGTGTAGTATAATGTAGTCAACAATTTAAAAAATGTCAACAGCGAGGTAACCAATTTCCAGGACTAAGACGTATTTCAGCATTTTTTGGTACTATTAGCTGCACTCTAAATAGTAGATTGATACTTAAGGGTATCATTATCTTCATCATGATCGCAGGCTTTCAAGCCTTCACTACTGGAATACAACCCCTTCCTTCCTCAATAGTGACTTAGGGAATTTGATAATCTCTATGGGTCGATATATTACGTAATGTGTATTTAAATAAAGTTCTTATGAATTAAAAAATAATTCTTATAAATTAAAAGGGTCAATAAATACGCTATGGCGATGAATGGAAATACGTCTATTGCGGTACGCCTAAACCTAAAGATGCAACAAATAAAAGTTTCCTTATAATTTTATACCACTTAATAGTTGACAAGTCAAAGTTAACGGATAATGAAATAGCAATCAGACATAGGTCAAATGGAAATTATCGGTTCTCATAAAAGAAGACACTAGTACAGAATAAATTATGATAATCTATAGTAACTGTTAATAAAGTTTTGAACTCATCGAAGGCTACCATAGGATACCATGTAGGTAGGTATGTTCACGTGGAAGGACCTGTATCAATGGCCGGGTATTATTATTAATAATTTATTCATGGCTGATTTTCAAATTGTTTCCCATACCTACACTATGCATATAATATAATATATGAAATAAAGTTATCTACTGTTTGACAATTTCATTAGCTTAAAATTAACCGAAGACATCTCTTTTTTCTAATACTCGCTCATTATGATTTATGTTTTAAAGGGTTCTAATTTGAGTGCAAAAACTTTTTGAATAGTACATTTATTTATGCAAGATAAATGGTTAAATATTTGTAGGAAAAAAAGCAATTTTATATAAAGTTAAATATTTTTACCAAACTGCGTGCTTTTTGTAAAATTGTTTTTTTTCCATAAACACCCTGTATCTAAAAAAAACCTCCATTTTCACAAAATTTATAAGGTTTCAAAATGATACGGAAGCCTCCTGCTCTGAGGCGAAGCTTTTTAAAAAATAATTTATTTGAACATTTTGTGAATGTGACAATGATACGTGTATGAATATATATATGAACCTCAAAGGTTTGTGTCGATATGCATAGAATTGTAAAATGCGCAGCAAGCTGGGCGGCGCGGCGCGGTCGATGGGCGGGCGGGTCGCTCGTAACTCAACCCCCCTCTATCCAAAAGCTCTCCGTCTACAGAAATCTTACACGTGCAAAGAATATCTCCACTCTCGAGCCCTAGTTTAAGCGATGCGGTAGAGTTTAGGTAGTGGCTGACTGCATTTTGCGGAAATACTTTTCAATATTTCAGTGACGAGAGTTTATTAAGTATATTACATATTCGTGATGTAATGTCTACGATTAGAGAATAAAGCTAATATTGAAATATTTCAAGACTTTAAAACGTTATACACTTTCCTGTAAGCATTCACTACTGCATTTCAGCATGAAAAATTCTGTCATTACCATCGCTAAGTATTTATTGCAATAAAGCGCGTTTTGTATTTATAAACTTAAAAGGCTGAAACTGTTAATGTTTGTAGTGGTTTGGATAAACATTCCCTGTATTTTTATTATATATATTTACCAGGTGATTTTTCTATATAACCAAACAGGCAATAATATTCAATTTGAATATTTTTCTTTCTATGCAGGTTCATTTTATATAAGAGCGTCGCCTGACATCGATGCTTACAGATAAATCCTCGTTGACAGTTCACCATTTCGTAACGCAGCGCAATTTTTTCCGAATTCGTAATTCAAAAAAAATCGATACATAACGAATTTTTCTAATCTTTATTTAAATAAAAAACATAGTTGGTAATGTGATGGTATTTGCTAATGCACTACCTCCTAGTTACAAGCTATGCTATTGAAATTTGGCAATGTTGCATGTAGACCGAACGTTGATATCAGTCAGACTATTTGACATCAGTTGGCGTTTTCTTCCGTTAAAAAGCTATGTAAACAGAGATATTCATTGAAAATAATAAGTCTGTGTAAAAACTACTTGTTGTATCGTGTTTACTCGTAATTAGCAAGGTAAGTTGACATTATCACAACAATCGTTTTTCGTTTCACGTCACAATCTTGACACGTTTGTATCGAAATTACAGTAAATATTTTATCATTTTTTAAGCAGATTCAAGGATATGGAGTCTGCAGGATCCCGGGGAACTATATTTATACCTGTTATGGTCACTTTAACCGCATGCTAGCCACCAGCAGGTCTGGCGAGATTGATTACGTAGAACCCAAGAAGAGGAAGAAACTGCATGGGAACGGTACATCCCCGTAGAACATTATAAAATAAAACTATCTTGTAAGATATAGGTAGTTCATTTTAATTCACTTATAAGACGTGAACGAAGTCGCGAACAAGTGCTAGTATACAATAGGTACTTTTATTTCTATTTTCTGCTAAATACTATCTATAATTTTGTATTTAGTAATTTAAATCCCATATTTTCAATTATTCAATCAGGATTTGTCCGCTGACTATGTAAATTGGTCTACATATTACAAATAATGCGACGTTGCCAAATCTAATAGCACGGCTTGTAACTATAGAAGGCAGTGGCTAATGACATAAAATCGTGAAACGAACAAAAGAAAGTTAGTAGGTACTGTAAGTAAAGAAACAAATTTGAAAATTAGAAATTAATTATTTTTAGAGATTTTGTTCATTAATATACTTATCGTTATTTGGATGGTGCATCAGCATAGATGCATATGTTTCGCTATTTTTTTTTAAATTGTCACAATATTTATAGTTCTTCTTTCTACTAATCCCGTTCATAGCCTTTCATGTTTTTGTTTGAATAAAATTTGCTATGGTGCCAACCAATCTTTACGTAGTGATGTGTATTTATGATTTTTGTGATATTCCTTGCCATCTTGTTGTGAATTGCTATTAATACGTCATACGTTACATAAGAGTTTGGAACCCTCAGGGCATATTTATCCATTTATACCACAAGGTTAGATTGACTTTCACGCAAGTCTAATACTGAAAAATCATTAAAGAAAATTCTTATATAGTACATAATTTCTTTGCAAAATGAACTGACTGATATTAGAGGGGAATAGATAGAGGTGTTAAGGAAAAGTATACATTTTATTTTTGCGAGGTTTTACTTATCTGTATTTTTCTAATATTTATTGTAAGAAAACGCACGTTTAAGCTTCGTTTATCATGAATACATTACTAATTTTTAGTGTAAGAATGAATCCATCCACCTAGTTTAGAGCGTATTTCAATGGTAACTTGTCAGCAAACAAATACAATTTTCTGTTCTAGTCATTAGCTTTGCGATACAGGTAGTAACTAGGTAAATTAATTTAAATAAGTAAATAGACTTTAGCAAATATTCGGTTTAACACGATGCGTTGCGTCGTTTAATTAATTAATAATAATAATAACGTATACATCACAACAACGTCTAGGCCCCAAACTAAGTATTAGCTGGTGTTTTGGGTGCCAAGCAAAGACATCACATACATATAACAACCAAGACCCAGTACCAGTATCAATATTCATCATATGAATACTGACCCTATCTGAGATTCGAACTAGGGACCTCCAGCTTCGTAGGCAGGGTCGCTATCCACTAGGCTACGCAGCCGTCAAATTGGTTGTGTACTACGTGTATTCTATTGAAATTAGAAATATAATTTCTTAGCTCGGTGCTTTCAAATGCCTATATTCTCCATGAATTTCAAAATATTTCATTTGTATTTCATTTATATAGATTCAATTATATATTTTTGTAAAGCATTCGGACCACACGTAAGATGAAGTTAGAGGCGGGTATTGTGTAGATACGTTCTACGTTCGCTCCAACTTATCTATGGTGCATTCAATTGCTTCCCGGTAAATTCAATACAACCTTCAAGTGGCGAATTGTTTCTAAGCTTTTATGATTTATTCTAGCTTAAGTTATAGTTAATATCGCAGTAGAGCTTTTGTTTGAATTATGTTTTGTTTGTATTGAGGATCTTCATTGTGTTGGTTGGTGCTTATTCGTTTTTACAATGTTGCTATAGTATAAAATCTGATTAGATATTTATTTTATTTAATACAATGGGACATAAAACTTCAATAATACCAGTTTTTACATACTTTTTAGTGACCGCTGCAGTTATTTATTTAACGTAGTCGAATTACGAAACTTGATTTGAAAGTTCAAAAATCAGGTAGGTGTATACATTTAACCATAGCTATCATAGAGTAAATTAATTTTACAGCCGCGTTTGGTTTTGATAGTCATAAATATCATTTCACAGTATCGAAGTGACATTACGCAATTTTGCGGGGCTGAAGACTGACACACAGGGATTTCGCGGGAGAAGATCGGCGCGCAGGGACCTCGTGCACTGAAGTTTGGACTGAAACTCGCCATCTTACACAAGCTAGCTAGAGTATGAGTGGTTAGACGGTAAACGCAGAAGAGCGGTTCTAGTAAATTCATACTTTTATGATAGCTATAGATATTTATTTAACGAAAAGAATTCGAAACTTGAGGTGAAAGATATTTTTTTGAATTTCGTGTCTAAAGGGCAAAACGGAGCCCTATTGCTGTCACTCTGTTTTCCGTCTGTTTGTCTGCAGTTTCAGACCATTTTTGTAATAAGTAGGTTTATCTAAACACCTAAATATTTATAAATTTTGAAGTTCTGTATATGATGTGTTATACATATATTATTTTACAAGAAATACTGAAAACACCGATCCACAATTTAGTTTGTATACCTGTGAATAAAACCGACAAACATTTTTTGGTCATGGATTGTTCCGATGTCTTATTTTATTTGGTGAATACATAGGTAACGTAAATATTTCATACTAGCTTTCCGCCCGCGGCTCCGCTCGCGTGGACTACACAGTTGTACCAGGACCCTTTTTCCTAGGGTAAAAGTAGCCTATGACAATCTTCAGCTTATATATTATATCTATGCAAAAAATTACAGCGGTCTCGGTACGACTGTGTTGTCCACGCAAGCGTAGCCACAGGCGTAAAGCTAGTAACTTTATAAATTATAACCTATGCGTTATTCTGATGTATAAGCTATATTATTGTAAAGTTTCATTAAAATCCATTTAGAAGTTTTTACGTGAAAGAGTAACAATTTAAACATTCATAGGTACATATAAACTTTCGCGTTTATAACATTAGTAAGGATAGTGGTACAGAAACTCAATGTGCAAGTCCGACTCGCATTTGACCACATTTGTTATAATAATAATAATACATGGGACTTCCCACACAGCGCCATCTAGTCCCAAAGTAAGCAAGTATTATGCTTGTGTTATGGGTTACTAGACAACTGATATACATACTTAAATATTCTTTATAATATATACATATATAAATATTTTTTTTATTTTTTTTTATATATAACATTATATATAACAACCAAGACCCGGTACCAGTATCAATATTCATCATATTAATACTGACCCGACCTGGGATTCGAACCCGGGACCTCTAGCTTCGTAGGCAGGGTCGCTACCCACTAGGCTAAGCGGTCGTCATTTGTTGAACACTAATTTCAAAAATTTGAAAGAAAAATATGGTAATGTAAAGTATAATTTATTTTCATTCAATTCTTACAGGTTATCAACGAAATTAACTCACCAATCACCTAATCTAACGTAATTCAACAGAATGTATCAGTGCAACAATGTATCGATTTGAAACGTTTTCTACTACACTCGATAACAATTTGAAACAAAATAATGGACAATAGTTGAGACAGACACGCGCTTAGCCCGTGACAAATGCGCACCTCTCACGTCCAGTCCATTCGCACAATGGCGATTTCACAGTGTCCATATTATCGACATATCTACAAATCAAAACCAATTACCGATTTCGATGTCCGTGGATATCCGACCGCTATTCGTTCCGATGTAATTTGTTCACTTCGTGATAGACCATAGAATATTGTTTTTATTTTATATGATTCGTAAGTATATAAAAAAAAAATCAACGTACACAGTTATTGATAAAACATGTTTTATTCGTCATTGGAAACAAGCGAATCGATCGCCTATCACACCTTATAGTGTCATACCCTAGGCCCACTACACTGAAAAAAGTAGATAACAAAACTAGTTGTGTTAACATGAAAATAGTAAAACTTTGACAATTATAAAACATAGTTTGTTAAAATGTAAGCTACTGGTTGGTAAGCTGGTACAGCTTTCATTACTTATAGTAGTAGTTATGTTGTCACTATTTTTAGGTAACTAGTAATCAAATTTTTTGTTACTTATAACTAAAAACTGTAAAAACTATATTATTCGCAGTAAAATTGTAAAGAGTAATAAAATTATTGTTTTACTATTAAAAAAAATCATAAGTATTCGTTTTAGTGTGACTAGAGTTTAATTATATTCAAGCCTTATTATAAGTTTATTACACTAAGAGTTAGAAAAATAGCAATACCTAGGCAAAAATTAGAGTTAAATTTTGGGCAAATCCAAAAAAACAACCAATTTAGATATTTTTTTTTTTAACAGCATAGAACTTTTTTTATTGTAATTCCGAGTATATAGCTTAGTAAAATTATAATAATAAAAAAACCAATCAATAAAAATATGAAAACCAACAAATACAATGATTTCGTAGTAAAAGGACATTATTTACTGATTTTAAAATGGTACTGGTTCGTATTCAAATTTGAGCTGAGTTCAGATTATAAAATATATATAGATTGATACAAATTTATAAGGTCATATGGTTATGGTTCGGATCCGGGCGTGTAGCAATGAGTTTTTCTGACTTAAGTGCATTAACTATCACTGACTCCGTGCCTCGGAGAGCACGTTAAGCAGTCGGTCCCGGACGTTGTCAATAGATGGCGCTAGTTACAATCTCCAACCCGCAGTGGAGTAGCGTGGTGGATTTAAACTCCAATCCCCCCTCTCACCCTGGGGGAGGCCCAAGCCCCTGCAGTGGGGTAAAAATGGGCTGATGATGATGATGATAGATTGAAACGGGTAGTTTCCCTTTTTATAGGTCACCTTTCACCACTGTCAATGTACCCACGCATGTTATATCAAAATGACTAACTAGGTACCTAAAAAATAAACGACTTCTACTTTGCAGGCATATATTCGCATAAAAGTATCAAATAGATATTTAGGTACCTAGACCTCATTAATATGATGATGGAGCCTGAGAAGATAGAATTAAGTATTTCTGTAATGACAATACTTTCTCTTTGTGAAAAAAAGTACTGAACAAGAAACATCTACTTACTAATATCTTCATGTCCTTGTATTCCGTGGACACGGGGTCGATACTAACCTGCGAAAAGAAATGACGTTATGAGAAATTTTAATACATATAGGTACAATTTGTTTTCTCTAATTATTTAAAAGTATTATGTATTTTCATCTATTAACGTTTTATAATCAATCGAAAAATAATATATTTTCGTTTCCAAAAAAAATCCAACAAACAGACACCCTCCTAAATATTACCAGAAATATTAGTACGTATACGTAAACCGTAAAAACGTAATCAACTCGAAAATAACGAATAAAATAAAAACCTTTTTGTTCTTTGGGGAACATATGAGCGAATTTAATCTGAAGCTTTTTTTAATTATAAGCGAAGAGTGAAGGAAGGGCGCGGGAGACGGGCTCCGGGTTGTTTCGGCGCCGCGCGGCCGCCGTGCTCCCTGTAATTACAGGCCCGCTAATTGCGACCAGACCCCGCACCACGCTACGACCTCTAAAATGCCCGCTCATTCTCGTCAGGAAACTAGAGCGGATCTCAAAGGAATTAAGTTTACAATTAGAGTCAAAGAGCTTTTAAGTTTCTATCGATGACATGACATTTATATATAGATGAAAGTTCATTAATAAATCTGTAATAATTATAATTCGTTGATATCTAATGGTCCTGGAGTTTTAATATACAAATAATGGTAAGATTATTTGTATGAAGGTATAATGTATTAGATGAAGAAGAATAATATATATATATAAATATATATATTTATACTTACAAAAAGGTATAATATACACAAGATATAATGCTCGCAAAATTGCCCACCTATATTGTAAAGGGCACTATGACAAAATTATTAATAACATAATTCGAATATTTTTCGATCGATTTTGTCGATTATCTATACTAATATTATAAAGCTGAAGAGTTTGTTTGTTTGTTTGAACGCGCAAATCTCAGGAACAACTGGTTCAAATTGAAAAATTATGGTTGTGTTGGATAGTCCATTTATCGAGGAAGGCTATAGGCTATACTACATCACGCTACAACCAATAGGAGTGGAGCATCAATGAAAAATGTTGCAAAAACGGGAAAAATTATTCCTTTTGAGAGCTACCGTCGCGCGCGCTGCGTAAATGGTAGATGTTAAGCAAAAATCATGTATTACGGAATTGTTCCCCTTTAAAAGTTCTAACCAAAAGTCCGCGACAGCATATATGTATCTTTTAAGGTTAGCTTACTATAACCTTTTTTATGACAATCAAATTTGTTCTAACATTATGTACTATTTGCGAAGAGATGTTTTTTAAACGTAATATTATTCCTTATCAAATTAAATACGTTAGTTATCTTAAGCATTTCATGCATATTATAATTGTCCTTTACACCACACAATTTAAATTAATATCTTAGCAGTTTTTATCGAAATATGAAAACTATAGCGGGAGAAAATAAATTCGCTGTCTGCCTCTGTTCGTTAACTTTTTACTTCCAAACCACGCAATAGACTTTGAAATGGTTTTCAGTATTATCTTATTTTCTTATTATCTTATAATCTATTAATCTATATAATAGAAATACTTATTATAAAGCTGAAGAGTTTGTTTGTTTGTTTGTTTGAATGCGCTAATCTCTGAAACTACCAGTCAGATTTAAAAAATTCTTTTTGCCTTTGATAGCCTGATTCTAGCTGAGGGTTATAGGCTATATACATGAAAACGAACTGTCTGTCTATTCGAGCAAATCGGCTTCGGCCAAAACGGCTTAACCGATTTTGATGAAACTTTACATATATAATTCCATATGTGACATACAGAACTTTTTGTATGTCTGTCTGTACGTCCATCTGTCTAAACCGATCTTAATGAAACATCACAAGTATGAAAAGAAGGTCGTTAAAACTAACAAATGTTACTTTTTGTCCGTCTGTCTGTCTGTACGTGTATCTGTCTATTTGAGCTAATCTCTAAAACGGCTAAACAGATTTTAAGGAAACTTTGCAGACGGGAAAGAAGGTTGTCAAGAGATTTGACATTAGCTACTTTTTGTCCATCTGTTTGTCTGTACGTCTATGTGTCTATTCAATTCAATTTTATCTATTCGAGCTAATTTCCAATACGGCTGAACAGATTTTAATGAAACTGCAGACGTAAACGAAGGTTGTCAAGAGTGTCATAAGCTACTTTTTGTGTTTGTCTGTCTGTCTATCTGTCTGTCGTTTGTCCTCACTGATCTAGCAACGTACAGCCGAAAGTACTAAGTCTAGGAAGCTTAAATTTGGAACATAAGGTTATTTTATAACGTGAGCATTAAGTTAAGAAAGCCTTTTTTAGAAATTTCAAACTTAAGGATGTGAATGGAGGGACTTAAATAATGACGTGTTTCAGGGTTTTTAGATTTGCACATTTCAAGGGTGGGAAACGGGAGATGAAAAATTGTATCGGTTTTTTAAAGGGTGGAAGGGGAATGAAGATTGAAAGTTTGAATGGGTGTGACCAAAATTGGTTCCAGCAAAAAGTACGTATAAACCATCTCGAACGTTAATAGTACCTATAACAGGAATTTGTAGTCT
Source organism: Luffia ferchaultella (assembly GCA_949709985.1). Classification (NCBI taxonomy): domain Eukaryota; kingdom Metazoa; phylum Arthropoda; class Insecta; order Lepidoptera; family Psychidae; genus Luffia; species Luffia ferchaultella. Next base: position 9,126,021 of record OX453244.1, read on the forward strand.
ACGCAAGCGAAGCTGCGGGCGGTCGCTAGTTGTTAATATATTCAATAACAGTTTTAACATTTGTTTCTACAACGTTAAAAATTTATTTAAATAACATATAGGTATATATGTAAAAAAAATTATAGATATATGTAAAAATTAAAAATACGACAAAATAAAGGCAGGTAGTTCGCTGTATGTATAACGTATCAATATAATAATAGTTTATTTTAATATTAAACACTATGCAGGGAGGTTATATCATACGTAAGTACCTACTTACAGGAATAGTATATAAAAACTATGTTTATTAGATTTATTCGAAATTTATGTATGTATTTAAAAAAATATATATTATAGTTCTCCCCAAGACAGTTACTTTGCTACCAAAACAACTTCTCCAATTCTTTAACTTCTGCAGAGACATAGCGGATTTTTTCTTGGTTTTCGTTCTAGTATTATTTCAAAGATATTTTCTATGTCAAAATCTAGCATTATTTTATCATAAAATTTTCTGATTTGGATTTTATGGTATCTCCACTGTTATTACTATTTATATGCATAATGCGTTCAAAACTCATTTTAGGTATATAGACATTGAAATAAAGTGTTGATTTTTTTTAATAGGTATAGATAGGTACCTATACCTATGCTAAACGTTACTGTGTGTGTGTGTGTGTCTACAGTGTCAAGTGAGTTAAAATAAATTAAAACTTATTAAAAGAAAAATCGGTCCAGCGCGTTTTTCGAAGAAGATATCTACCATAATTTATTCGGCTCCTTTTTAAGTAATTCTTAGTTTTTCCGGTTATACCATAATTATACCAATCTTACCTAATTGATAATAGTGCAAATAATTTTAATTAAACAATCTAATCAACAACTATCTCTACGAGATTTTTTTTTTGTTTCGTTTGGCCCATTTTGTTTGACCAGCAAAAGCTAATTTGAAGTTGAATATTTCAAAAGTGGCAAGCTAAAATAAAAGGTGGTCTATAAAATAAATATTTCATTTTAAAGAGCTTTCTAATTGATATTCTTTCATATGAGATATATAAGATAGAAGAACAGTTTATCTGTACCTAATTCGATAAAGCGGGAGATATGTTTAAAAATATAATAATTAGTTTTTGAATAATAATTAAGTGTTAACTCTGCCTGTTCTTCCTATATATACGTGTGAAATTTCACCCATATCCATAAACGTAGTAACTACGAGAGTATAACAGAAATGACAAAGGGACTTGGCGAAACTATAAAAATTCCGTTTTTGCTTATGGTTCCGGACCCTTAAAAACAGTAATAATTAAACCCATTTTTTTAAATTTTAATTTTAATTTTTTTTAATTTTAATTTAAAAATTAATTGAAAATTATAACATGCTAGTCTGATCTTCTTATAACTAATCGCGGGAAATACGTACTGTAGGTATACGAATTTTCAGACAGAACTGATAAAAATAGCGAACATTGAATTTGAATTATACCTACATTTGTAACAAATTTCTCAATGGGGAGGCGATATTTTTACTACTGGACTTAAAAGTGGAAAACTGTTTTAAAGTGCTGTGATACATATACATAGGTACCGAATCTACTTACCTGCATTGTAAATAATTTCGCCAAATATTGTAGCAGTAGATATATATAATATGTATTTTAAAAGTGGCAATATCAATTTTGTTTAATGTTCTTACAAGAATATATCTAGTAATGATTGTAATTACTTTAACGCAAGTCCTTAATTTGGATAATTGATAGGAACGAAATTTTTGCCCTTCAAAGAAAATAAGACGGCTTCTTATGCAATTATTATCTAACGCATATCGATAGAGGCAAACAATTGACAACAAAGGAAGAAAGGCGCTACGGAGTCGGCCGTGCCCCAGGAGGTGTTTGTCGGGGCCATAACACCGTAATGGTCCACATAATCACGCCAATTAAATATTTTTATTCTCATTGTACCTTTGTCAGAGACCGAGGTGTCGTGCCTTTGTTGACTCATTTTTTGGAGAGTTCATTGTCTGCGGCGTATGTTTAGATGGAAAATTAAATAAATTAATGCGTGCGTTTGGCGCACAAAAATTTGGTTAGAGAATTTAATCATAAGTTAATATCACAGGATAACACAACAAGCCTTAATTTTTTAATCAATAATTTAGTATATTGATAACAAATATTTAATTAAACTTGAATAATTGAATTATTGAAACAATCAGAATGTGTGTAGTAGCGATTTGAAAAAAAATAAGTTCTAGACGTAGTTTTTAATAAGAAAAATTTGGTTTATTTATTATTACATGTATGTTAAAGAGTTTTGTTTTAACAAAGTATTTAAAAATTACTCTTACTGATGAGAATTAAAATTTCCGATGATAGATCAGCTTACGATTTATAAACTTATTTCTATATACAAAAAGGGTCATAATTTTAACGAATAGTTTTTATTTATTTTTAATTTCACAAAATACGTTATCTATTATTTGCCTTAAATAATTAAAATATTAAAATGCATATTGACAGAACTAAAAAAATATATATTCGCGTATTAAAGTTGTTTATGTGATGATACACTGTATATTTCTAGATAACTAAAAAACGAATTACCTCGTTGAAATAATTATTGTTGGGATTGTGGGCAGCAGGGTGCGCACCCCCGTGCTGCTGGTAATACGCACAGTTCATTACGCCGGCACAAGTTTCAGCCCATTAGATTCCAACTGGACGGGCACTCACGACACAAAACGACATTATAGAGTCACACTAGTTCCGTTGTAGAAAGAAAAATCTCGGGAGCAATCATAACGAATCGATGCGGCGAACGAAACTCGCTTACTAATTGCAGGGTTGGATTCGAGTCGGCAGTGGCAGTGGTCTCGCTCGGTCTGTCTCGCTCGGGGCGCGCGTAGTCGGACTGTGCGCGCAGACGTGTTTGTTTACACGGGGCGGTCCATAGCGGGTGGGAAAGGCGGCTAGGCGGGCCGGCAGATCCACGCGGCTCAGGGGCTTACATCAACAGTTCAGCTTATGAACACGAAAATATTGTTGAAAATTTATAATATTACAACACGAGTAATTATAAATTATACTCTCCTTTTGAATGTTATTACAAATTTATTTTATCAAAAAAACATTTTACTTATGAAAAATTGTTTTACACGTACGAATCGAAACCCTACAAAATCGTTTTATAAAAAAAATTAAGAAGTATTGAACGAACAGTATATGCATATTTATATAAAACCCGATTTGTGATTGGATGCACCTTCATTAACTAGGTATATAGACTTATTAAGTTCATCCACTTCAAATTGGGTATCTATTAGACAAAATAAATGCAAAATATATCAGGATTCGTATTAAATAAGCTTAGTAGTTTTGTCATTTTGTTATAAAACGAGTACAACACTCGTTATAGCGTTCCTTCATAGTGCCAGTTTTTTACGGCAAATTGTTCTTAGATACTTTCGGTATTCACAAAAGCAGAAACAAGGAGAAAATCCCCTGGCTCTATATAAGAGATCACTATGTAAGTTTCGATATGCTATAAATTTAAAAATGGAACGCTTATATATACTATGTGTTTGAATAGCTATGATCTATTAGTATTATGATTTTAAATTTGGTTTATCTATAGCGTTAAGCTCTGAACGTTTTTAAATTCAGCTTTAGGCCAAACTTTTCCTTCTCGGGCAACGATTTTTATATGGTTTAACTAATTCAAAAGAAACAGCACTAGACTTGCAGAGTGTCAGAAGTGGACGCCCACCAATAGCAGTCACATAAATAAATGTGTGAGCTACTGAAAAGCTGGTGCAAGGAGATCCATGAATCATATATAAGGACATAGAGAGAATTTTGGACATAAACTGGATTAGTGTTTATATCTACCATTTTACATGAACATCTTGGCGTGAGGAAACTTGTTTTTGTTGAAAATCACATGTGTTCCCGGAAAAAGAAACCCATTCAAATTGTTGCTGAGATTACGTTTCAAAAATGGGATATAAATGCATGTGCTTGAATTCATTAAATGGTGACGAAACTAGGATGGGCCCGTATGATCCGAAAAGTAAGAAAAAAAAATTGCAATGGCTTCGGTAGTTTTAATGTGTTTTTCTGTATGACAGAGATATCACTCCAAGCAGCAAGTTTATAAACTTTATACAGTTTTAGGCCACAGGGGGCGCTGCAGTAGATGTGTTGCTCTAAAGCAGCTAGGCTGATTTTGATACAGTTTTGCATTATGTATGTATTATTTGAAAGCAGGTTCTTAAATATTTTTTACTGTACCGGGCGCGCTGAAACAGATTTTTTAACTTCCTGCTATGCAAGGGAAGTTATTTGGTTTGGGTCCGATTTTTGAAAATCGAGTTTTCAACATATCTCTACGTTTTGAGGTCCTGGGAAGCCATTCTGACTATTTCCGGTTTGACGTCCGTATGTGTGTCGTGCGATATTTTGAGAACGGATCAACCGATTAAGACCCACTATATGGCGTTCAAAAGGGTTTATCAAGACGTAGATTTGATGCGATTTTGAAGTAACTCGGTTGAGCTGATTCAAAAATATTCAAAAAAATAAAAATTATAAAATAATTAACGTTTTTTTAGATAACTTTGAGATTTTCCTACCAATCTACTTGAATTTTCTATAAGTTTTTTTGGGCATAAAAAATTGCTTTGAATGCCATTAAAAAAATTTAAATCAAACGATCCGTTCAAAAAATATCGCAGTTTATAAATTTCCGGAAAAGTGTTTTAACATAAATTTCAGATATTACGACCAATCGATTTTCGACTTTATACAAAAAATTTATGCTTACAAAATTACATGGAATGCCGTAAATTGCATTGAAATCAAACGAAGTGTTTACAAGCTATCGCAGTTCAAAAATTTCCAAAATAACGTTTTATTTGAATTAATATGTCATAATCATATTCCTTTATTGCTTCACGTGATACAATGCGTAATATAATACATAATACACAGTGCACACATGACCCTGTAAGGGCACTGCAAATTTTATAAAAATTAAATACAATATTTATACGATGAGCGAGTCCACCAACAAAATTATGTACTTATCATAGGCTACTTTACACGGAAGAATATAGCAAACTGAATACTTACTATATTTTTGAATTTATGGAAAATACCGATTATTACCAGAGATATAACAAATCAAATCAAACTTTATGTTTTCATGACCCACTCGTGACGTCACTCGGTGCCGCCACCTAGAAATTATTCACGATAGCCTATAGTAATGCAACCCAGCGATGTCGCGAGCGAGCGAGAGCTCAGAAAATAAATATTGTGAGCTCGAAGAGCTCAAAAAACCTTGAACATCGATATTTTGAGCTTGAGCAATAGCTTTCAAGTTCAATACCCCTTTCTTATAGGGATATTTTCAGGGATCGCCTGCAGGGTCAACCAATTTTTAGCATTGGAAAATGCTATTCTAATCGTTCTGGGCTAAGGCCCAGTTTTAAGGGTTAGTGCAACATCGCGCTTATGGTGCCAATTTTGGAGATAGGAGGTTCAAAGAGGGCTCAAATGACACGAAATTACAATTTCTATCTATCAATATCAATTTCAATTGCTGTCGATTAACATTGAAATTTTGAAAATCGGTTGGGTAGTTTTCGATTTTTTTTCGAAAAATAAAAAAATTGTCGAAAATTTGCTCAAATCTCAAACTTCGGAGTCGATTATCTCGAAAACGGAAACCGAGAGCGACGAAATGGAAAAAACCAGTCGGGCGATTTTAGTTGGCTGTTGAATAAGTCTAAAATTTTAGAAATCGGTGGAGCGGTTGAGGCTGTAGAGTGGTCAACGTAAAAAAATTTAAATTTTTCGCGCGCGGCGTCTATGAGTCGTGCTCTTCGACGAGTCATTTACCTCGCCTGCTCTACCTCTACTATACTAAGAGCCGTATTTCACCGATAAATAAACAGGTGTTTAGAATTTAAATTACTGTTTAAAACCATATTACAATACAAAAAGTTTTAGTATTTCTAAATTCATTTTTTTTTCTATATTAGTAATTAACTTTTATTCTGTATAGTTTTTTTGAAATTAAGAATTTGTTGAAAATTCTGTAATTAGAAAGTTTCAAAATTTTCTAGAAACTTCCACAGTGTCTTCCAACGTTCTTTTAGAGGTCCTTTTACAAATGTGTATGTAGTCCACGGGCCATAAGCTGCGAAGGGTAAGGTGCTGATTATTGTAGTAATTATAATAAAAAGCTAATTATGTATTTAATAAACTGAAAAAAGTGGAACAATCAGTCATATCGACATAAATATAAGTATGTTCATATCAAAACCATAAGTTTTGAATACATAAATGTATACTGACAATCTGACTATAACTGTGCCTTAAATTTTGAATATATTAAACAGACTCGATATCTTAATCGAACACGAATTAACGAAAGACAACAACACAAATCAAAAACTCAATCTAATAAATTCAATCAAACTGTAGACATGTATAGGCACTTTAATTTGACTAAATTGTTAGTTTAATCATTGCCATAAGCAAAACTTTAAATAAATCAATTTTATTTTAGTACATTACCTACCTACTTATAGTTATATTTTTTAATGCAATCAGTGTTTCCGGCCTTTAATAAAATAGAGGAGAGTTGTCCGCTACCCTAACTATTATAAAAATTGGTCCATTTTTTACCCGTCTCAGTATATGCGAGGGAGGATACGGCTCATATGACAGGATATACTTTTCTTTGTGATGCCATTGACGCGAAATCGAGTCACGTGATCCCACAACAGATGTTACTCTTGATAAAATCGTATAAATCTTTGATGGCGATAGAAAACGGACGAAACTTTTTGCTCAATTTATACCTATTGGAATACGCTACCGAAACATCTGATTGTAATTTTATCTTTGGGTTCGGTATCAAAAATACGAAAGGATTTTGTAATTTCAATTTTTCAAAGATTAATATTATATTTGTCTAAATATTTACTAATTTAAATATATTGTTTATTTTAATTTATTAGAGAAAAACAGTTTTTTACTTAGCTTAGATATTATTCATGTTATTTCTCAAAGACCTAGTATTAATTAATTTTTTTTAAATGAAGTGTAATTATTGTTTTCGAAATTTCTGATATATTTGAAATATTAAAAGTTAAAAGTAAGTATTTATTGAATTGAAGACCTGTTAAGAAGTTATCATTGTTCAGGTTTAGGCTTATCATTTCGTACATAATTGCATTAACTAATCACATCAAATAACAAAAAAAAATTATATATATATAAGTACAATGGTGCAAATAGATTTTAGTAGATACAATCTAAAATGTTGATTGATAGTAGGTACCATTCAAACACTAAAATGTTTGCGACACTTCATAACACGTCAGTATTAATAATACAATGTCGTATTAAATCAAGCATAGTATACCTACACAATAAAAGGTGTGATTTGTCATAAATATGACGTGTATGCATTATTCCTTTTTCATGTTGTCCACTTCCACGATATACTTTGTTTCTCTGCATCGTTTTTACAATACTATTGTGCCATTGATGTCGCTAGCGATAAGGCCGGGCATTTTGTATAGGATATAGAATAACATGAGCAAATCATAGTGATTATTGCGCTCGCAGCGGGTGCGGCGCGAATACGCGTGCGCGCGTAATTATTGTAATCATTGCGCCGGGAGTCGCGTTCACCTCTCTCAATCTCGACTCTCAATCAGGAGGTTTGTGTACAATATGAAAATCTTGGTGTGAATATATTATTAATTTTTATTAAAGTTTTCATTAAAAAAATATTCGTCCTTTTATCAGTTTGTTGACTGCATTCACCGAGCTAACGACGTATGTTTCCCCAAGAAGTATAGAGAGAGAGAGATGCATAAAGGTCGTTTACCATGGCGTTATTATTTTTTGGAGAGTGGAGATAGCACATCGCTCCACCTATTACGATCTATAGAGCATGTCTCAATCTTAAGTAGTCAGCAAATGATTACAATCTTATACTCATTATCTTTATAATGCAGTAAGTATATCGTTTTAATTTTTCCTTTTATGATGATAGTCCCCTTTTTTTTATTATTATTATTAATTAGTAATTATTATTTACTTTTTGTTTTTAATACCTACCTAGTCACAAAGATGCGTAGAAGTAACAAGAAATTATAAAACGCGTACGCTATCCAAGCCCTCCCTACTCACCCTGGGGGAGGCCTAAGCCCCTGCAGTGGGGTAAAAATGGGCTGATGATGATGATGATGTACGCTATCCAATAGGTAACTATCCATGTTCCCATCTGTCATTTCCAATATTTTTTAATGTTTAATAGGATTTCGTTAAATTAAATAGTATAAGTTCATTTAAAAAAGAATACAACATTTATTCGTTTTAACATTTTTAACTCCTCGCAGATGTGACTGTTCAATATGTGGGCACAATTTTAATATTTTTTGACCTTATATTTTAACAGCCACGGAAATCTATTTTAGAACGTGTGCGAGACACCCTCAGCAGTTTGTCTTCTGACTGGTTACATAATTCAAACTTTCTAGTTTAGTCCCCCAAAAAAGTATCTAACAGATATTAATTTTTGTAAGCAATTTATTTTTTTACTTCATTAATTGTAGAAATCCAATCGCATACGATATCTATATGACACTAATACCACTTATATAAGGTGTTTATTTCTAAATCACGTGCAAAAAAAGTGTAAATCTTTTTTAAATGGCTATACCTACGTGTTTCTACTCTGGCTCAGAATTTCACAGTTATATTTTCCCTTTGTTTTCACTAAAATTAGATCATTTGTAGTTTTATGTTATAAATAGAACTTTAAACGAAGTATCTACTCATTTGGCCGCCCATGATCCATCGCCGCCCATAGAACCCGCCCAGTCGCGAGTATTATTAACTTATCACATACGCATACAATTTAAAAAAAATTCTACATGTAGGTACTACGCTTTGGTATTAAATATTATCTCTAACCATAAAATAAAATTTATTAACTAATTAAAATATGTTTACTGTTTAAAAATTAATAAATCGAAATCTAGCTAAAATACAGTTTGTAAAAATATGTTACAAACGCGTTTTACAAAAGGGTTCGCGACCTAACGCGAACTAAGCAACACAACACCGACTTCCGTTCCATTTGAGAAGTCTTTAAAATACGCAACTATGTAAGTATGGATGTAACAGACGCACCCGGCCGGAACTATTACCACATGAGCTATTACGATACCAGTTTAATGTAACTACTGTTTTTTTTTTGCAGTGTCACATTTTTGAAATTCTAGATTCTGCTATTTATAGCCGTATCGTTTTAATTAGATATTTTGAATTCTTCGTTGCACACTAAAAAATTGATATGCGCGGTAGAGTTTTTTGGATTTTGTCTCGATTAGTTGACCTATCTAAATTTCCCACACAAATGAATATAGGCAGACTGGAGTTCATAAACTGTTTTATTTACCAACATACTAGTTAGTACGGTACGCCAAAGATACACAGAATGGTATTGTAAAAGTTCTCATCTTGTGCAAAGTAATGTTTCTAAATTGCTTAAGAGTTTGGTTTAATCAAGTTGCTAGTTACTCGAGGATCATAAAACTTTAAAATTAAATAGAAATTAAAAAGATATTTTTATAACAATAAAATGCAATAATCGTTAAGATACAGGAAAGATGTATTAATAATAACATGCAATAACAATTAAAATAAACTTTAGACAGACGTTGATGTGCTATGTGTATAGGCTATGCCAGATTTGTATATTATACATTTATTTACAGATTTAAGATTATAGAAGCGTATAACTGTGTGAACTGTGCCGTCACAGATGTATTACATTAGACGTAAATATTATGTATATACAAAAAGAGTTATTTCATTTTAATCATTAAGAAACAAAATATTGAAAAATATATAAAAGTTCGTTTTGTGATAATTAAAATTCGATCCAAAGTTCAATATAATCGATAGCTTAGATGAGATATGGAAAAGTATTGTTGACAAAACAGCCCGCGCCTAATCCCATTCATGCTCTCGAGGTTCATTCAACTTTTTTCTAACTCTCGTACATTTCTTATACAATATCCCGTGTAATCCCGGATTTACCTTCATTTGAATGTTTCCTTTCCGCCTCACGGCATTGTGTAAAATATGAGTGTAGACAAACAATATATGTCAGCAAGCGAGACCGAGATGTTCATTTGACATGGATTGAGATGCCATGCGAATATTTTATTTACGCGAATAATGGTATTAACGTGTATGACGGTAATGGACTCAGAGAATTCTATATTTCGTAGAAATCTGGTTAACTTTTTCATCACACCGGATATTATTATGGAAACATGCACCTGGGATGAAATATCATGCATTAATATTCGAGTGTATTATAGTTTTGTACATCTCTATATACATTAATGAAAAATGCCATCTCCTTTGAAACTTTTGAAAGAAATAAAGTACAATTTATAATTTATTTTAAATAAAAAATAATTTATCTATTTATTTTAGTATACTATTAGTAGAAAATGTATTTTTCCGATTATGCGTATCTAATCGAAAAATGTTACCAAAAGAAATAGGTACTTCAACGAAATTGTTGAAGAGTTCTCGATTAACTTGTGCAACACAAGTGAGATGATTTAAAAATGTCCAGAAAATGCAAAAAATATATAATGGCGGTGCAACGGGAGGCGCATGACAGCGACAGCGCTCGCCAAGCAGCACATCGCGCCAAACAACAAAATAAAACACTGCACTCGTGTAATATGGTGTTTCCACCCTGTAACAATAACTACATAATAGTCGAGAGCTTTTACGAGCTTTTGTGAGCTTGTCGAAGCTTCCACTTGCGTGCTTTTTGTGATGGACCGACCGGGTTTATGACGGAGAATATTTTATTGAATACTTAACTCGTGCCTTTAAACGTCGAATGGAGTACGATTTTGAATCGTAGCATTGTTAGCTTCTACTGACTTCACTAGTTGTTATTAACGAATAAATACGTCGATATTTTCACTTTTATGTACCTATCTTATGCAGCATCCGTACTTAAGCAGTATTTTTCAGCTATGGCAATATTTTACGGATCATTTTTATATGCTCATTTGAATCGCCTAATGTAATTTTGCCTCGATCGCCAAATTATTAATTTCAATTAAGAGGTTTAATGCGACTTTTAAATAATGTTCACAAAGAATAAACCAGTCAAACATGAATCGGACTTGTACACCTTGGGTTTGGTATTCATAGCGGATAAAATGGTAAATCTTTATTTTATTCATAAAATTTTTGACTTGCCTATAGTCTCTGCATCGACGTCACCGACTCTATAATCATTGTATTTTAGAATCAAATGTCAAAAACCAGTAGTTTTATTTTTCCTGATAATTATCCTTAGACGATGTGAACGTTATATTTTAAAGAATATATATACTGAAGGTAACAAAAAATCTTCACATTAAATATGTTAAGAAGAAAAACTCAAAATTTTGGAAATGACAATGATTAAATAGAGCAATGAGTGTAGTAAAAAAGTACTAGTTTTACTATTTCACTCTTTGTAGAGGGCCGCCTTAATAATGTTTTATTACATGTCGTATTTTTTGTCGTAATTTCTAGAATATTTAAATTGACTTCTTTTTGTTATTACTATTTAAAAATGTGTAAGCAAGCAAATGAAATGGCCGTTTTGTAGAAGAAACACATTTACTGCAGGTTTACAGTTGGACCATATTCGTAAAACTCATGTAAGAAACAATAAAAAAGAATACTTATGTCACCGACTTATATGTACCTAGGTACTAGACGCGAAGATGCCTATACATTGTACAACGCACGTAACGCAAATGAGAATGGCCGAACGCATCCGAAGATACCTAGTCGATTGCAGTTTTGTGGGGTTGGTTCTCGTACCGCTTGACTTTTAGTCTCATGAGACAAATTCAATGAAACATATTTTGTTTCTAGTCAAAACGTAATTTTGTATTATGAAAGTTGGTATGTCTCATATGATACTCGAAAATTGTAATGTTTTATATGGCTTTTGAGAATACAAAATTTAGTTTTCGCTAGAAAAATATTGAATTTCATCGACAATGTCTCGTGAGTGAATGAATCACCCCCTTGCTCCCTTTGATCTTTCAAAATTTGTGTATGAACTGCTGCCCTGAACGAAATACCTAAAATGGTATGTGTACAACAATGTAATATGTTGAAAAGAGATGAAATGAGTATTATCTTTATGCTTACCAATTAATTAAATTTTTGTGTACGTTACACATCAAAATTACCTATCTATCTTCTCTATGTTGGCATCAGGGTGCCGGTATTCGGGTTGGCTCAAACTTCCGTCATTCCCTTATCCAGACTGCAGCCAGCCTACCCATACTCCGTTTTATCTACTATATGTGGTATATCATACCTCTGCGTTTTGCAGCAGCACCGCTGGCTGGTGGGTAACCGTAATTTGGAAATGGAGGCGTAACTCTTAGATAATACATACATCCACTTATATTTTTATAAAATGAGCAATACGAAATTGTAATAGTAAATTACTGTATTGAAATTTTAATACTACATATCGCTTCAAGTGGTAACAGCAGCCCCAGGAAAATGATTATGAGTACTAAATGAAATGAATAATCCAGTAATTATCCTTATTTTAAATAAATTAAATTGTGAGTATATGGAGTGGGTAGGTAGGTACATGTGTGTTGTGTCATCCGTCTTTACAGTTCAAACAGTAATTATTGGTTGCGGGGATAGTGAATAATTTGGACGATATTTTCTTAGTACGCATTATAATTATATGTATTATATAATTTAAGTTCACGTGTAACAAACAAACGCATGGTAGGTACTAAACTATTTATAGAAATATACATTATAATCTACGAATAAAAAGATTGTCTACACGTGTTACATGTAATAATGTTGCTCTAAATTAAAATGTAATTAATAAACTAAAAATACCTAAAATAACAAATACTATTTAAATAATGATAAACGAGAAAATTTTAAAAAGACGACGAATCCAGGGTGCCAAGGCTACTTGCTGCGTTGCCGCGCTGTACCTATTGCGACACAGATCCTCTGAACAAGGTATTCCTTGCTCAAAGGATCCCTTGTGTGTTTATTTGTATCATTATTCTATAGTTTCTTTTTCAAATACATAGGTGATTGAGGATTTAAAATTCTTTTATGAACCGTAATAATAATTATCTATGCGTATTTAAAATGATTAGACCTTAAGTCAAATGATAACTTGCTACTTTTACCGTTAGTTTTGGATATGATTATTAACTACTATTGCGCTCCAAACAATATTCAGTGCATGCAAAATAATTTAACTAATAAATAAGGATAAAAGATATGTGCTTCATTAGTTTTCTTTAAATATCCTAATATTTATTAAAACAATGCATATTGCACATTAAAACGTCCAATTTACGTCATACGATTGCAAGCGATTTTTGTAAACTTTTAATGCCAACACGACTCTACCGTTGTGAAAATTATTGATAAGATAAAATTAATACCTCGATCAAAGCCTGAAATCACATTGCAGGATTGTCCATTAATTTGCCTACGCCTTTCCATAAGACCAGTATCCGCCCAAGATTATTGAAGATAGAATTTTAATTATGCATACGACCTGTCGACGTTTGTATCGCTATAGTGAAAATAGTAAGTATCACCTACAAGATTAAATTTTTGATCTTGAAAATCAACTTTAAATATACACTACTCGGCAGTATATTGATCAAATACTAATGCAAATTAAAATGATCTAAATTAGATTATCGTGACGACAAATTTATAGGTGTAATTTTACAGATAATAAAGTTTAGCTACAATAAACTTAAGTTTGAATAATGTTAAAAGATGGTAAGAAAGCAGGTAGGAAGCGAGAAGGAGGACGTAATATGTTTAGGGGGAGGTGGAAGGTCGATAGCCGCAATAAATCAAGATATTATCTGCGCACAGGCATTACAGCACTGCCGATACCGAAGGGTGAGTGTACCTACACCCACGTATGAAATTCGTGTCTTGTAGTAGGCACCTATGGCTGGGTAAGGGCACTTACCGTGATACAAATCAAAATAAAATATTTCTATAGGCAGGTAGTATTTATATCTATAAAAATTAAGTGCGAAAAAGGCAAGGCGAGAAAACTCCGAATATTTAAAAATATCTTGTGATTGTCGACCATAAATTTACTTTACAAACGTAAAAAACCGACAAAAAATAGCATAAATTAAATTCTGCCAGATTTTAATAGCTATAATCAATAAGATTACACATCGAAAGAGTATAATTTGGTAGCCATTAATTAAAATGCAAGCTGAATTCTAAACGAGGAATCGGTCTTGGAATCACAAATCAAATGCAACGCGGCGATGTGCCGCTCGGCGCGCTCGTAAATCAGGCGGCGCGCTTAGACTTCTTGGCTTTTCTAGATAGAGATTTATCCTGTAATAACACGGTACTTTTCACTAAATCAACCGCCGAATCATCCGGTAGAGCGGCGATGATTAATTGGCGTTGGGGAACTGGTCAACTGATCGTTGGCTAATGGCGCGGTTCCGCTGAGCCGTCTTAGGTCCAGGCTAATCTTGGAGACAGACTATTTGTATCTGTATTCTACACTTCAGTAGTATATAAACAAATCTCGAATGTTTAAATTCTGTGCGAAATTTACAAAATTAAAACAAGCTCGGACGCTCACTGCACGCGACGCCTGGCCGTGGCAACTCTTCTCATACTAACTTTAATTAAACACCATCTTTAATTAAACTTACAAGGGTCTATGGATATTTCATAAAAATAAATGCATTCGTAGTACGCCTAGGAAGTCTTTATTAAGATTGCGACCACAAAAAGGCGGACCCATCCACTTAAACAAGAATTTGAATGATCGCACATTACGGCCAGCGTTATTGTGTGCGTTCAAATAAACTCAAGATCTAAACATGTAATTATTATAAACCAACTCCACTATTACGTAACTCTATTACTCCATTAATTCGCAAAGACTTTATCTTTCGACACCTGAGCGTGGCTATTTTACCAGTTTGAATGATCAGACCTAGTAATTGCCTCAAACTGCTTGTAGTTATTTCATTTAATTATAAAGCAGAGGCGAATTACAAAAAATCTAATCATGGATTTCATTTTATCAGATTGATTCGTTTAATTTTTGTACACAGGCATTAACAATCATATATTCCACGCGTCAAGTCATTAATTATGCGAATGGTTGTAAATTTAAGATAGGAACCATTTTTGCTTAAAATACATAACTATATATCGTGTTTATATTCAACCTGTTTGAAAAAATTCCATCTATATTATTCAAATGTTATAAGTGCGTTAAATCATTCACTATCCTACAAAAGGTAAACGGCAGCGCGAAATTCCTAAGTTTGCATACGGATCAGCTCAGCATCAGCAATATTTCAAAGGTAATGATGGTCGGTGAGCGTGATAATAATTGTTATTACTATGATAAAGCCGATCCACATCTGCTATTATTTTATAATTGAAGGGTTTCGGGTGAAACCCCGCAATTATAAGGACTGCCTCAGGCCTCTGCAAGGAACTTACATGCAACGAGGTATACGGTCCGGCCCGTTTCCCAAATGATGATATATGCACCAAAATACGTTTCCGTGGAGCGTGATTACTATCAGTCGCTCCTAATAGTATGTCCTGAATCGTTTACAAGACTATTTAAGTTAGAAATAAATTACGATTTTTTTCATCAGTGGCACAGTAAAATAAACAACTATTAAAATGATGATAAAAGAAGTCGTCCAAAAATGAAATTGTTCGATTGAGTCAAATATCAAATACGCCGTCAGTGTCCTGGAATTGTTATGAAAAGCTTTTGAACAGTGAGGATGTAACGCTCAATTCGTTATAATTATATTATAACAACTAACTTTTGAGAATATAATATAATGGAATGAAATATATAATGAAAATAATATAAGTAAATGTACTTAACAGATTCCTTAAATTATTAAAGTGGGCACATTTACTTTACACGTTTGCAATTATTATATTAACCGTCAGATCGTTAATCGGCCGAAAAACTAAGACGCGATCCCTACCTTGAGAACGGAGAGTTCATTATTTATTATGAATATTAGTCAATTTTTATTTAGTCGAAAAAAGCGGCGAGCGACCGACGGCGGGACGAGCCCGCGCCTGCAATTAACTGAGCCTACCCTGTAATTATGGACAGTAAATTTCTGGATGCGTCCTGGCGCGTATATTGTTCTATCTGCGGCCGCCTTATTGGAGATTAGCTCATCGCTCGACCCGGCCTCTCGAATCGCCGCGCACGCAGCTACTAATATCAATTCACTTTATTAATCCACAACGTTTTAACTTATAGAAGTATATAAAAGCTTAAAGCACTGCGTGCACATTTTTAGTTTTATTCTTTCGTCAAATCCATCAACGTTCTTCCACCAAACTATAACAAAAACATTCCCCCAAAACAACGATAACAATTAGCATTAATTTTCCAGCTATCATTAACGTTAAATAATAAAGGAAAGGTCCCTTCATTCTCACTGATGCCGTTAAAAGGACGAGAAGCGTCATTTGACTTTGAAGTAAAGACACAGTGTAGAAAAAAAGTAGAAAAAAAAAGTTAATTACACGTGAGCGAGGTATCTGCGGCCTGGATCAGCCGGCCGCGGTGTCCCGTAATTGAGTTTCCTATTTAAATAACTTAGATCAGACGACGGGAACGACCCCTTATTGTTAATAAATATATGATAATTATAGTAATTTATTAATTTACGTATTTCTACATATACTTTTGTCACATTCACAAAATTCAATGAAGTGAAAATTATTTCATTAAATTTTTTTTTTTTTAATTCACCAATTTCATGCACAATGATTTGCCGATCTAAAGTGATTTGTAAAGTGAAAGTCTAGTCTACCTGTACAATTGATTTTAGTTATAATGGAAATAAAACATTCAATGTCAAGACAAAATACACATAGAAGTTTCTTCTGTCAATTTGTGTTTAAGTTAACGGCAATTAAAAATTAGTTGTAAAATGGAGTGTATAGAGACGAGTGACATAAATACATTACTCGTCTTTGTACACTCGCAAAGAAAAAGTAAAATAATCTGCAACTTTTTCATTTGAATCCATTTATTAGATGCTGAAATATAGTTAAGTCTCTTAGTGACAAGCTTTCTTGCAGTATCAATCATCAATAAAGGAATCGAGACGCACTGAGCAAGGGATGTTGAATAGACGGGGAGAAAAAGAAGTAGTATCGGATTGTACCTCCATATTCTCTAACTGCATAAAATTCACTTTAGAATGTACTATATATACAGTAGGTAATATTAATTTGGATTAAAAATAACAAGTTTGTGAAACAGCGGGCAAAAGCTAGTGTGCGTATCAGAAGGCGGTCTTTGGTCTTAGTTTTGGTCTGGTTTTGTTTCTGATTTTAGTCCAGACATATGTGTATGTATAAAAAAGCATCAGATATCATGCTTTCAGATTACAACATGCAGATGTATGATTATCTAAATTCAGTGTTTTTTAACATTGTACGTCAGTAGAAGTGGCTGAGATAATGTAATGTATGTTTGATTGGAGTGACTTTTGAGTTATTCTCTGTTAACATCCCATGACAGAGAATATTCTTCATTAAAGAACTTAAAGAATAACATCGAAACAAAGGTAGAAAACTTGTTCAGAACAAATTAACTTTAGCAAAGGACTCTAATACATAGTCGCATGCGGGATGTTCAAATTAGGAAATAAGTATTAATATCATAGGTAAAGCGTGTCGATCTCTGACCTCCATTCATTTCACAATTAGGCTCGTGTCGTGACAGAGCGCCTCACGTCGTTGTCGTGGTTTCGTCGTGATTCCGAGACACAATGGCATTCTCTGCCATGACTTGGCGGAATGTCGGCCCATTCATAGCCTCCGCGCCACCACAAACAATATTGACGCTACACACACCACTCATAAATACCAAATACTTCCGGATAATTTTGACGTGTAATCGTTTTCATATAGAACTTTAATCTCGATGTTTTTAGCCAAGCTAATAAGCCAAGACGACGACATATGCCAAATTCGACTGAACGGTGAGTATTGGCATACAAACTGAATAACGAATTTGATGTGTTGTTGACGTGTGACAGATTAAATCGTGTTTCCATCGATCATATTCTGATATGATCCATTGCACATAATCGTGGGCCGATACTTCAGTGACAGGGCCGCTGTGCTAGCTGAGGCGGTCGAGTATGAGCGACCTGCGACCCTCGATTTGCATACAATGCGCACGTGCGTGGGCGCCGCGGGCTACATTCCGCCTGTGCGTGTGCCTCGCTTGCATCCCCACTACATACATATTTTTTTTTTACAATTTTTGATGCATTAATAAAAGTTTTTATAAGATTTAGAGTTAAGTATCACGATTTAAATTTAAATCGAAACAAACAAATATCGATTTAATGTAAGTACGTATGGACAAACGATTAATTTTTGGTTTTTTTTTTGCTACAACAGATGTAAAAGATTTTTAGAACATCAATTCGGGATATTATGAATCTACTTTCTTCTACAGCCTTTTGTTTCGGCCGAAGAGCAAAATTAGATACAATAGGTAACTATATTTTACAAAGTAATAAAAAAAACTTTATTTCATCTGAAAAAGCTGGTCGTAGGCAAAACTAAAATAACTTCTTTTTTAGAGATTAACAATGACCAGTAAACATTGGAGTCGCCAAAGATTTATGCGTCTTACATAGTGTTGCGCCCCCGGCCGTCGTCCGTTCGAATCAAACGTGCGTGATTAATGCAGTAGTCGGCGTCGCGACGCGTTGCCCATCTACTTACAACTTGGACTGTGGCCGACATATTTCAGAGTTCCTTCAGAGCAAATCTTATTAGGTAAGTATTTTGTTTGCGACGTACGTAATACGTATGTATTATCACTATGGCTAATACTAAGTATGTGAAATCTGCTTCGTATATCATTCTGTAATTGAATCTAACCGTTACTTTCACTCTGTGAGTTCTTGCGTTAGTAGTAAAACAAATTCATTAATTGATTAAGTGAATTGAATAAATGGAAGTGGTTATCTAATTTTTCATTTTAGTAATTCGTATAAATATCGTTAAAACAGTTTTGTTTGTTATTTGTTCCGTTCTAGATTACTTAATATAATAAATATTAAGTAAACCAATACATGTCGTGATAGCCCAGAGCGCAACGAACCTGTCTCAAATTTATAAGGCCCCATAGGGCCATGGTTCTAATCCGGGCGTGTACCAATGAGTTTTTCTGACTTAAGTACACAATATCACTGACACCGTGCTTCGGAGGGCACGTTAAGCAGTCGGTCCCGGGCGCTGTCAATAGATGGCGGTCGTTACAGTTCCCAACCCGCAGTGGAGCAGCGTGGTGGACTTAAGCTCCAAGCCCCTCTCCTCACCCTGGGGGAGGCCTAAGCCCCTGCAGTGGGATAAAAATGGGCTGATGATGATGATGAAACCAATACAGATCTCTGCATTTGCGTATCACCCATAAGTTTTTTTTTAAATAGTTGAAACTACTTAACACTGAACGCAGACTAAGCGAATCACTCATGATTTCCCATGGCGCACGCACTCAGTTACTAAGCTAAGCAAGTTGACCGCATTACGAGCGTGACAAAGCGGGCAAAAGGGGACCCGCACGAGGGAAGCGCCCCGGGAACTGTGCGCCGGGGCCCATTTATCAAATGATCATTTGATTTTCTTGTGTTTGATCACTGAACACATTAGAATTCGCAACATCGTTGAAATACGTTCGTATCTTTAGCGCTTTTCAAAAGAATTTACATTTTTAGAATTTTTGACTTGATTTATATGTCAAAGCCATTTGAGATGATGGTAGGGAATCGATTGTTTTTAATTCACTTGACGGTTTAGAAACATACTTTAAATTAATCAAATATAAGAAAAATCTGGTAATGTTTTTCACATATTCATATAGTGGAAAAAACATTCAACTCTACAAAACTCGTGAGTAGTGGATAGAAAACAATGAAATAGTTGACACAAGTTCCTTACTCACGCATTTTTTCTCTACACTACAGTATTTCAAACATAATCCTTACTATTTTATTTTCCAAAATACTGAATAAGTATGCGTGCAGGCACCTTCGCACGTGGACCTACCTACGGCACAGGTACTGCCAAGTTGGAGCAACATAGAAGGTGAAACCAGAGCGGGTAAACGATTACCTCACGGTTATGAAGTCATAGGTTTGAAATGAACGCGGACTGGACGCATTGAGGATGCTTCGGTTCGTGTCTGCCTGCCGGTTCTTTAAGGAGTCCGCCTCGACATATACCACAAAAAAAAGAATTCTTTTGTCAAGAAAATATAGTATACAAATATCTACTCCATATTCTTGGACCAATGCAATTTGCATTGATATTACAATTATTTTTTTTATGTGTTCACAGAAGAAAAAGAAATCTTAAATCAATGCAAATTGCATTGGTGCAAGAATATGCGGTATTCGTATATATTGAAGACTATATTTTCTTGCCAACAGAATTCTTTTTTCTGTGTAGGGGACAATTTTCACCAATACTACTCTCCATGTTATACACGTAGGTACCACACGGATACGATTTGATTCCACGTCAAAATAATCTAACAGAGAATCGAATTTTGGTTGAGTCTACCATCCACACACCAAAGAGCATGTGGAGCTCCGCACACCCTCGCCCTCTTTGCGCGGGATACATCTTATAAAATACGATCTGTTTTGATTGTGGCCTGGGGCACAAATCAATTAGGGCCGGCACCCCCCGGCGTGCTCGCGACGCGCCAAAACCAGTGGCTCGTTTGATGACAGATTTTTCACTGATCCGAAAATCGTTTCATTACGTGTTGTGCTTGTGAAGCACGATTGTGTGACTCACAGCGTATACTTTTTTTTATCATATGACAGACATAATATTTCAGTGCAAAAACCTCGTTTGACTTGTGTTAATATTTGATAGATAATAACACGAATTAAAGTTTTCAAAATAATGGCATAATTATTCATGTTTAAATTAACATCATGTCAGTCTATTAATTTGTATATTAAATTAAACGGGACAATTGCGCCGATCACGAACAAAGCGGCAAGTTTAATTAAATAGTACCGGATCGCGTCCGTCGGCCGGTCGGCGCCGCTCGTATGACCGTATCGATTTCCTATTAATCTCCCGTCTAATATAAAATCTAATAAATATAATAATGACGTAATGGAGGCCGGCGGCGACAGGGCCAGTTCCCACGAACCGTCGCGGACAATTTTTATCTTCTTTTTTTTCTGAAGACGAAAATAAATTAAGTTTCGGTAATCAGACCCGAACGATCCCTGACCCGGTTCTTCGCAATATTTCTAAAAGCTATTACAAATACATTTATATTACCACACAAAAAAGCTCTGGAGCAATTTTCGCCACATAATGAGGCCATTATGGGGAATTTTGTTTTACCAACATAATAACACCGCCTTTTATTCGGGCGTTCGCCGTCCTGCGAAGGATACGTTGTTTAAAGGACATCACCGGACAGAATTCGTCTTCTTATTTGTTCAGAATTGCTTTCATGTACACATGTCTTGTTATTAAAACGAATTGAAGATAATTATGGACGCTGAACGTCAAATATATCAAATCAATTCAAATAAAATCAAATCATTTATTTAAATAAGTAGGCTCTGTAAAGGCACTTATATTCGTCAATGAAACAATAAAAGAGGGTGTGTAATTATGACCACAGGATAGAAGTACAGTATACAAATATAGAATAACATACGCACATTAGATATATAAACTACTCTCAAATGAAATATTAATACTAAGTAGTTGTATATGCAGATATTATATACGTTAGAAATCTTACACTAGTTATATATAAAATATACTCGAATCATAATACATAGTAATAAAACCTAGGTATGTCTTGTCAGACAGTAAACATCACCTACCTACTAGAGCCCACTACAGCCGATTCAACGTCATCGATTCGAGCGTATGACGGTTCAATTTCGCTCAATATCCTGAAAAAATGTGCCTAAAAAAGCTTTCTCCGAAAGCTTCACTCCGAAAGTAGTAGAAATTACAATGCCGCAAAAAATACAACACTGAAAAGAAGAGCCAAAGTACCAAGTACCGACTCAAGAGTAGGTGTTTAAAAAACAATACTTCTATTACTTTAATTGTTATTGTACGGTATACAGATGATAGTTGTGTGAGTTAGGGAAAATCTAGTGAAAAATCTTATAAAAAACTAAGCATTAGCTTGTGTTTTGGGTACCAAGCGAAGACACCCCACATACATATAACAACCAAGACTCAGTGCCAGTACCAATATTCATCACATGAATACTGACCCGAACTGGTATTCGAATCCGGGATCCCCAGTTTCGTAGGCAGGTTCGCTACCCATTAGGCCAAGTGGCCGTCACAAGTAAATATCCTTAAATTGTTAAACTAACTTATCTACTGTCGTGCATGTTCGTCTTCGTGTCTACTAAGAAAATAGTATGGCCACAGATAGGCGGGTATTACGCTGGTGAGCGCTCAGGAGCAGCTGCCGCCGGTGTAATGACGCGCTCGTGAACTATTATTCCGTCAGCGAGACGCGCCCGACTCGCAACTAGATTCGCTTTCTAGCTAAATACTACTTTTTATTGTAAGAAAAAAAAACAAGCTACCAATTGTTATTTTCATTAACTTCAGCTACAGAAATTTTTACAGAAAAAGCAGTGTAATAATAGCTGGACAAAGTACCTATTTACTGTATAGGCTTATCTAAGGCTATGGATAAGAAATTGTTAAAACGTAAAATTGCTAAAAGATTTTCCAAATTACGACTTATATATAGCTTCACAGCGGCTGGTATTCATACAGAAACAGGCGTATAAGGGCTGGTGACAGGCTTAACCAGCTATGGCTATATACACTTATTGTTGTGTGTATGTCGGCCATTCTGTTTAATTATTGTTGTGAATGTATAGGTATGTGAAATATTTTCGAATTCGAATTTAAACTTGGGATCGAAATAATAACAGTTTGTTTAAAAATGAATTTAACCAGATATAGTTCGCGAACCTTGATTTGTCATTTCATAACATAATTACTTATATAAGTAGCTAGCTACCCGCCCGCGGCTTCGCCCATAAATGCCTTCGCATAGACTATACATTTGTACTGAGAGCACTAAAGAGACGCGATACGATGAAAAGTTACATAATTTATGATCCAAATATATTCCTCGAAAACCGTGCATTGTTTTAAGATATAAAGTAACCATTGTTACCCTTCGACCCATAAATTATCTCTATGCAAATAATGACGTCAACGACGTTGCTCTGTTGTTGCTTTGTGAAGAAAGGGCAAATTAAGAAACACTAAAATTTGTATTGGCAGAAGGAAAAACGAAATACTGCAAACGCTTACAATGCAAATAAATAATATTAAATGATTAATAAATTAAATAATATTCAGACTACATACAACATTATTTAAATAAACCCATACCTGCAAAAGCTATTACGAAAATAAAATACGATTGAAATTTGTTTATTACAAGATAAAATTTGCAAATTTTACGAGATGATTCTAAAAATATGTAATGTTATTAAGGCAATAAACGATGCTAACAAATAGAATGACTGCACAAGCAATCTTATAAATATGTGCGAATTAACAAGACCAAAATGTATTTAAATTCCATATAAACACAGACAACAGCACTCATTGTAAAACAATTACACAAAGCTAGTATTCAACCTTTTAAGCTGATAGTATACTGGGCGTTGAGTTCTCGACGTGTTATTATTAGTAAGAGGGAAACTCGCGCCAACGCCTCTATAAATATTAATCATATTCATTATTTTATATTAAACACGCATAAATTGTACATAAGAGATGGAGTGCGCTGTGACCGCATTATCACCGGGAAATGACTGTTATCATGGATCCATCTTATTGAACCGGCTGAGGTGAATGAATGATTTACGTTCAATAGAACGTGCATCAGCGTGGGCGTTCTCGATTTTGCGTTGTTATTCACTCGTACACAAAATCGCTTGATTGTCTACGATCTTTGACATTGCGTTATTTAATTTCCACTTGTAGTGGTATAATTCATATACCCGAAAATTTGTACAGTTATTCTGGGATTATATTTATGGGATTGTAAATTATATTTCTTCTATCTATAAACTATTGTGTGTTTACATGTTTTTATTTTTTTATTTTTCATTAATTTGCTATACATATATTTATCTTTTAGATTCGAAATATAATTCGGTCTGCACCGCACCTATTAAAAACAAAAGATCTCATTTCCAAGAAATACATTTTAAAATCAAAAGGAATCGCTATCCCAGAGGACACAAAGTTTAACTTCAACCTAATTATCTAGAAGTCGCCAATAGTGAATCGAATTTTCGTATAAAGTTTCTTATTTTACTAAACCTGTCCATTGTATTCATCAATTATTTGTTTGCATGAACATATCTATTTGTTCCGTGGCCGGGTGTAAACTATCTATATGTATATACATTATAAAGAATATTTAAGTGTGTATATCAGTTGTCTGGTAGCGATAATACAAGCTTTGTTTAGTTTGAAACTAGATGGTGCAGTGTGGGATGTCCCAGATATTATTATTATTTTATAGACATATAGCGAAAAAGAACTCGACGCATGGTTAAATCTATATCATATCATGGCATTTTAATAAATTAATAGCATGTTATAGCATACTATAACTTGCAAAATTGACATAACAGAGCATTTCAATGATATCACTTGTCATATCCATGTACAGAATCAAATCAATAGCTTTTGTTGTCATTTCTTTAAATGTAAGGTATGACGTGTCAATGTAATAATATAAAACACCAAGATATTTTTATAATATTTTCAAAAAAGCTTTAGCGTAGTTAAAGAGAAAATATACCAGTGTCGCGCACCTTCTCGTAGCGGTGGCGCTGCTATCGCTGCTAACATTATCGTTGATGTAATTGGCGATTTTGTGCAATTTATGGCGATTCGCGCAATTTACGACCAACGGACAAGTGGGCGATGCGATGAATTTTTTCCTCGACGCGGTGGCGAGATTAACCTCGGCTTTTCAATCATAATTTTAAGTTCGGCAATTTGTAGCAATTAGATTTTATTTATCAACATAAAATTAATGGTACGTCTTAGGAGTGTCATTATATTGACCGTTTAAGGTTTAACTGGCTGCAACGATTTGAAATTCTATATAAAGTTTGCATGCTTCTATCATGGTGTTCGACTGAACGTAGTCCACCTTATAGAGCGTGTATATAGAGGTTACCGAACTAAACAAAATGTTTAAGAAAAAAAAATTATAAAAGAATTAAAAAAAAAAAACATTACTTTTCTCGATATCCGTTAGTCTGCGCCATCTGCTCCATTGAAACTTTTTGTTTAGTTCGGTAAGCTCTACACCACACGCTCTCTAGGTTTAGACTATACATTCAGCCGCACACGTGGTATATTATACCTAATATACGATGTGTTCAGCTGAACGTAGTTCAATTTTAAACATGCTTTCTCGGTAACCGTTAGTTTGCGTCATCTGCTCACTTGAAACTTTTTGTTCAGTTCGGTAAGCTATACACGCTCTATAAGTTTGAATTACGTTCAGCTACTACTACCTACTGTACCTATAGATATCTTGAAAATATTTTAATCAATAATAGGTACATTAATACCTATCAAGATTGGAATAAAATAAGCGGTAAAATTTTTATTGTAGTTTTTAAACTACATTTTTTACATATCTACCTTCTATAGGTTTTTAAAAGTTAGTTAGTTATATGCGATAAGTATGTGGCGATAGCAAATTTATAATCGAGGCATCAGCGGTAACATAAACTTTTAATGAAATAATTGTTTGCAAATTATAATATGGTAGTTTGATATATTCCTTCAGCAATAAATTGCACTTAATTTAAGGTAGGCTGCCTGCTTCCAACGGCAAGTTGAAAGAAATGGCGAAAAATAAACATTGCATACTTAATGCAGCAGTAGTATCGCTGGTTGAGCGGTGCCTATTACCTACCTACTTATTCGCGTACCTGCTAGTAATATAAATTTTCCTGATGATAAGCTATTTAATAGTGTAATTTCAATGTAGAAATAATAACTAAAATTACATCATTTATCATTTTCTGAATTAACACATAAAATTAATAGGTACATGTACCTATACTTAATACGAGTATATCGTATGCACGTACTCTAGTCTTATCTTTCTACATTTATCTAATTATCCAGAAGCATAACGTAAATCAGCCATTAGAGCATAGCGGTCGCGCACTATAAGGTGTTCATTAGTTAAAAAAAAAATCCGTATATGTGGTTCAGATCTAAACTGTATTCTACATATAATATGTGACAGCGAAAATTTGTGAATAACCTCTATGGGTGCCGCCTTTCCACAATTTTTTTTTATTAGCAAACATTTTATTCTTTGTGACATTTTTGTGTATTTGTATTTTTTTTATTTTCATTTTAACCAAACCACAAAAAATAAGTGCTCTTTTCAAGTTTGTTTTCATGTTTTGTAGAATCTATTGGTTGATAAGTTTATTAAATACGTTAAAGTACATGAGGTTAAGGCATGTTACGGTTGGGATTAATATGTAGTACTGCAAAAAACATAGATTCAGGCGGTTGTTTAGTGGGTGCAACTCCCACATACCCTGCTGTAGCTGAAGCTGTTTTTTTAATTTAATCCGCCTTCCCAACGCAAGGGTAAAAAAAATAACATAGAATGTCATAATAAGTCATGACTACTATTAATTCGTTTGTATTTTAATAGAAAGATATTTACTAAGAGCGCACTTCTGTAGACTGTATTCCTTTCAAAACGAGTGTTTTTTTTAATTACCATTAAAAAAAATATATCTACTCGTCTCACGAAATATTTTTAGGTAAAATGAAAATATTTAAGTACCAACTATTTTCCAGAGGTTAAAACGTGAGTTGAATGCGCGGTGAATGCGCGAAAAATGGCGACATCCGTTAAATGCGTGACAACTGACAACGTCAATCAAATTCGCGAAAAGTTACAACTTCGGTTAAATGCATAAAATGAAACGTAACGAAATACTACGTGGTATATGTCATTCTATATACTTATCTTCTCTCTATATGTATAATAAAACTCTTTGTCTACGTGTCTGTCTATGTGTCTGACTCTTTGTTTAATCACAATTGGGTTTATACAAGGCCAATTTTAGAGCTGTTTTAACCTTTGTGTTGGTTATTTTTTCCAGAAAGTTTTAGTACAAAAAGATTATTGGATAATGTTTTAGTACAAAAACATTATTGGATAATTGGAGGAAGTTCTATGTGAAAGTACTTCAATAAGTAACGGTCGCAGGTTCGATTCCCGCACATATATTTGTGTGCATGAACATGTTTATTTCGTTCCGTGTCTGGGTGTAAATTATTTATATATGTATATATTATAAAGAATATTTAAGTATGTATATCAGTTGTCTAGTAACCCATAACACAAGCATTATACTTGCTTACTTTGTGACTAGATGGCGCTGCGTGGGAAGTCCCATGTATTAAAATTAAATATTATTATAAATTCAAGAAAGTATGAGTAGGTACATGTAATTTGTAGCACTAAATGTTTTCCTCCTGGAAACAATCAGGTTGCAATCAAAGAATAGCCAAGATATTTTTAGAAAAGTCAATATGAGTTAGAAAGTTTTGGAATTTGAAAGAAGGTTTCAAATAATATGAGAGTAAATTCTAGATAATAACCCAAAAATTAAACCTGAAAAATAGTTCTCTAGGTCTTTGCTACACGGCAGCAAACTTTTCATGGTTTAATGTTGTTTCTTCTAAAATCACTGACGCTCTAATACTGACTTTTCTACAATTTTCAAGAGTTTCCTCATATGGTCTTTAAGGTTCATATATTTTTATTTATAAACCTATTCGCGTTCAAAAACATCGTTTTCCTTTGGAAAAATGGAAAATATGTAGATGAACACGCGGATAATACTGTAACCCATATGGGCAAAGCCTTGGGCGGCCTGTAGACTGAAAGTTTTTGAAAGAAATTTATGTCCCGGATATATAATAGTTAAAACAACGAGAAATAAATGTGATCTGATAATGTAATAACAGCACAAGTACTAAACAAATAGTGATACTATGACATAGGACGATGGCCTATTTGTCATAATCAAATAGTGAACTATCATGGATCTAAGGTAACTTTGCCGCGTTCGTGGGCCGTAATGTATGTAGCGAGCGGACGCGCACCTCACGCATGTCATTTACCGCCTACGCCATAACCCCCTAGGAAATATATTCTACTGCCACCACTAAAACTTTAGTAGGTACAGTTAATTTGTGTATATTTTTCAACTAAACAATTTCAGATATTTTTTTTAAATCCTATCGTCTATTCGCTCGCCCGTTATAATGAATGGCCGTCAAATTTTTTGGTTTTGAAAGATACCGTTGAATTTGAATCGCTACTACAAAACTAATAAAACAAAGACTGGTGTCACACATGATTGATTATAATAATAATAATATTATAATAATACATGGGACTTTCCACACAGCGCCATCTAGTCTCAAAGTAAGCAAGTATAATGCTTGTGTTATGGGTTACTGGACAACTGATATACATACTTAAATATTCTTTATAATATACACATAGGTAGGTATATAAATATTTTGCACCCAAACATGAAACGAAATAAACATGTTCACGCACACAAACATTAGTCCCGGGTGGGAATCGAACTCGCGACCTTCGTCTCTGCAGTTCGTGTCTCTAACCACTCGGCCATTCGGTCAGTCATTATGTGTATACGTGTTTATTACTCAGCATTTGTTTTGCTTGTGACATCATCTTACCAGAATATGTGCATGCGCATGAATGTCATGAATAAGCTTTAAGTAAAGTTTTAAATGAGTGGTAACTAAGAAAACGTTTAGCTAGAATGTCGATCGTGAAGAGCAATACGAGCAGTACTCGAAGTCCAAGTGCAATATTAATAATATTCTTAAATTTGCTTCGAATTGTAAAAAGCTCAAATCACAAAAAGCTCACGTCAATGGAAATCCAATAACTCTTAAAGTCCAGTGCCAAGCGAATGCGAGAGCTACGGCAGCGTCGAAAAAGAAACGGACTGTCACTGAACAGTTAATCAAAACTAACGAGATAAATTAGAGTATGATGCTTCCCCATAAGAACTATGTTCTTCCACGTTTAAAATCAGTACTGCAATGGTGACAGCAGTGACCGATAAAGTTTTTTTTTTAGGTTTAAAAATAGTTTTGGATGATCTTCGCAAAATCAGCCAAAGATCGTCACGTCTTCGCGTAAACCCGTGTACGGCTCGAACATGGCTAAACCCGATCTGTCTTTTTTTTAATCCGTAAATACATTGACAGAAAACTGTAAAAGTGTACCTTGCATATTTCTTCGTCCTATAGCTGTAAAAGTTTTTCACTCTAGGCGTTTGATCGTGGAGCAGCCTTTCTATCATCGTTCTTTGGTTATACTACAGACACGAAATATATAGGTACGGTCCCTAATTTTTATATATTTTTATTAGATAAGATAGACATTTATTGAAATACTGAAAATCGAAGTAGTGCAAACTGATCGGAAAACAGAGAGTCCATCGGGAGAAATAAACAGGATCGTCGAAAATAGCGGCGGCGCGGGCGGCTCGGCCGGCAGATATCCGGCCGGCTCTTATGACAGCGCGGCCGATATTTATGTCGCGCGGCTCCGCCCATCGCCGCGGCTTCATTCAGCCTGTTTGTATTTATTTCGTGGCTATTTATTTGTATTTGCCTACGGTTTTGAATAATGCATGAGCGGAGCGTTTCCGTCGTGTGTAGGCAGCGTGACGCCGTCGCCTCGCGCCGAATCAACGCGAAACCCTTACTTTTTAAGCTATCTGTGCTTTACTATCTATGGAGTATGATAATAATGCACTGTTACTTTTATGATAACTTCAAAATTAAAATTTTTATTGAATATGTGTTCAAGATACCTACTCTACTCTGTCAGGATACCTACACGTAGGTACCAATTCTGGACAGATAGGAACTAAAAAATAAAATATTAACTATAACTGTAAATTTTGACGATTCAAAAGTACCTACCTACTTGCGCAAGTCTACTTGAATAAAAATATTTTGTCTGTTTGTTTGATTTATTGATTGATTGATAGTGTTGTTTTATAACCAACGCCTCATACACCTATACATCTCAAAAAAAGATTCCAATACTTAAATCAGTAAGAGGGGAATTTCACAGAATAAGCACCTCATTGTGCATGCTTAAACAAATATATTTAATAAATGTAGATGTAAACTGGACCAACTCAAGATACGTTATATTTCAAATCAAATAAATAATAAATGAATATAATATTTTTGTGTTAAAAATTTCTGACTGTATATCTTTATTTGCGACAGAACAATAGGAGTATTTACACATAATAGATGTATACGCATTATATATATTAGTTCCTTTATAGTTAATGTAATAGGTATGGATAGGTACATATTAGTTACCTTCTCTATACAGAACATAACACACGAAGTCCTATCAAGGGAGGTATCGATCGACGCCTTCACCGGCACACAATTTATAACGGGTTACGACGATGATGTCACGCTTGCTTTATGTTGCTTGAAACAATATTATTAGAATATACTATAGTACATTATAAATCGATAAAATAACTAAGTGCATGTCAATACAGTGTATAATTTACGAACCACTATTTTATTACATAAATAAAACAAGATCTTAAAAAAATATTTAAAAGGCGTGATAAGGATATTAAAACTGGACACGTGAAACCATGCCTATGAAAATTTTACGTAATACGAATACCTACCTAGTAATAAAATAGTAACCAACCCGCACTGAAGCAGCGTGGTGGATTAAGCTCCAAGCCCCTCCTCATCTAGGGGGAGGCCTAAGCCCCTGCAGTGCGGTATAATGGGCTGATGGACTGGACCTACTAATTGTTATCATTGTTATCTCAAACGATCAATATTTGTGTATAATTTAAGTAGTAACAGTTAACCTACGGTGATAAGAGAGTTTTCACACATAATTAGCGA
Source organism: Luffia ferchaultella (assembly GCA_949709985.1). NCBI lineage: Eukaryota > Metazoa > Arthropoda > Insecta > Lepidoptera > Psychidae > Luffia > Luffia ferchaultella. The sequence continues at coordinate 9,157,253 of OX453244.1, forward strand.
GAGATTTATCAGAAAAACATCAGTGACATCGTTAACGAGGCGACAACAAAAAGCCAATCAAACGGGCGAGCCGGCGCGAATGAACGCGAAGCGGGTAAAGCTACGCATTAGTCACGCGCGAACGCACACCACACCATCTCGCCTTTGCGTTATAAATCACCACTACTTAAAGGAATACACAAAGCGATTTGTGATTGTCAAATTAAGAATTAGACCGCGTGAATAAAGGTTGTTTAAAATTTGTCATACTTGATTGAAATAAATAAGGAAAGAAAGCGCTACATGCGCTACGGCTCGCGGCACCCGCTACGCACAAGCATGACTAAGCCTGCGATATTAACATCATAAGCTTATGTGTTTAACACTTATATAAGTAGGTATGTGTATACTTCTTTAGCTCGCGAAATAAGTAAGTAGATTAATAAGCATTCGAAAGAAAAAATACAGAAATACCTAGTAATAGACTTCTTTTAGTTTGAACAATAGATAATATATTTCTTTCGAAAACAGAATTTTTCACCCGACTACCAACTGCGAAGGGTAATGTTTTTCGACTGTATGTAATAAATCTAGTTCTTTGGCACACTTTGTACACTATAAACGATTTGATGGATTTGAAAATATAAGATATTATGTCGTTAGATACGTCTTAACAGCGGGAGTGACACAGAGTATAATATTTAAATTTGGCGCTTGCGATTTAAAAAAGAGGATAAAAAATACCGTAATTTAAATGAAACTTGATTGTTATAGAGGATTGCAGACGGAGACATAAAAATTACTAAATGTATTTGTTGTAAAAATTAAAACAGATTTTCTTTTCAAAACCACCACCAAACATACTTAACATATTTTGGTTATTTGCTTGTCCCCGCCTGCAATATCTTATAGTATTCAAGTTAAATTATATTAATTATAATAAGTACATTATATTTTATTGTTTACTTAAGTTAGTATCGAAATACAAATATAAGTACACCTTTAAAATAAAAACTGTGATGTAGACAAAACTCGCTATGGGTATACTATATTTACTTGGATTCCTGCTCTTCCAAAGTTTCATTTTAAAATAAAAAAGTATCTTTCACTTTAAATGTGTGGTGTATAATAAATAATCATATTAACTTCACTAGTCGTCACATTGGTACTAATTTGGTAATAAAAAGAAAACATACACAGACGAATGGCTTTGGTTTACCATAATAACCAGATTGCCATAAAGTACCTACGTCAAGATGCGGTCATCTAAGGCACACACTGCATCTCAATAAATCACAGTACTGAATGCGACTCGACTAAACGTCCACTTTATGGTGTTATCATTTAGCTAAATGCAGATGGCAAAAGAAAACTTACTATTTAATTTACATTGCCTGGTTATTCACATCTAATTACTAAAATTAACTACTACAATTCGTATATATATATTTTTTCTAATTTTATTTATTGAGACTTTAACCGTTACTTAATTATGTCAGCCTCGTATGAAATTTTGTAATTCGTATAAGTGAATTTATTTTTGATTATACGTAACAGCGTGACAATATGCATAAAAAAAATTTTTATCCGTTTGATTCTTTCGATCAACCATTAAATAATAAATCATTATTATAGGCTAAAAGTCAAATACACAAATACCGTCGTTCTTGTGTGCTAGGACTCTTTCTTGTGTGAAGTTGTGCACGAAATTCGGTGACACCTCATACCTATTTAAAATATTTTTTAAGGAGGCATTTCGACCTATCTCTCCTTTAAATACATAGATTTCGTTGCGGAGACAAAGAGATGACAAATTTAAATATTAAACAATTATATAGCTAGATGTTAAAAGAGTAAGTTCAGGTATAACCGCCCTAGAGGTCGGGCGGGCGTTGGGCGGTTGCTATGACAACCGTTCTCTCGACGGCTGCCTGCGCACTCCAGTTTATGTGTTCTTTAAGTGCTCCCGGCTTATTTATATCCCCTCAGACCATTGTTACCGCAGGGGAAATTAGGTAGTTCTTTGTCTAACGTCGATTTTGCACTTCCTTAGGGGAATCCCAGATAAACTTTGCTTTTATTTACACTTTAAAAAAGAAAATATAGAATTATTTGATGTATTTAAAGTGACGTCTATATTTTATAAGTGCCACCGATTTTTCATAAACATCGATAAATAAAAGTCACAACGCTCATTTTTCGGCGACGACGTTCGGCGTGTTAATGTCACAAATGTATGATTAACGTATGGTCGTGCTCAAATTCCGGCGTTGCGGCCGACTGTGAACAAGTCATCCTATTTAAATATATCGCGGCGCGTGCCGATGCGGGCCGGGGTGTGTGAGCGCGGTTAGGAGGGTAAGGAGGGATAGGGCGTGGCTCTCTACCATCACTCAAGTGACGAAAATTGACGGAAAATGGGCGGACGCAGCCCGGCCGCGACGTCATCAATTACCGCGTCCCGACGGTCACCAACGGCACGGCACGACGACACCCGCAACCGCAGACGTGCATAATAATCGCGACTTTCAAAAGTGCCAACTATACATACAGATGTATTATAATGCGCGTCTATTAGCTTCGGTAATGCACCGGTGTAAACTTATCTGTTCTTAAGCAATATATCTATATATAAATACGTGAAGGAAAAGCTTTAGACACCTTAGTTTATGTGGAGTAAGAGTGCAGAAAGCTTAAATCTACATACAGGATGAATTTTTGAGATGGGACTGTATGGTCAAATCCTAAACAATGAGAAATAGTGAAAACTGTTTAAAAGGTTCATGAGCTCGATTTTTGATAAAACAAAACTGCATACTCACATTTTTGAAAAATCTATTACTTTAATAGGGAATCAAACCAATCGATTTGATAATCACTACATATTATAAAATAAAGTCCCCTGCCGCGTCTGCCTGTCTGAACGCGATGACCTCAAAAACTACCAAACGGATTGGCATATGGTTGACACCAATGAAAAGAGTGATTCAAGAAGAAGGTTTACGTGTATAATTTATTAATGTTTTGTGCAAATTTGTTGAACTATGACGATTTTTGTTGAAGAAGTCGGAAAAAAATCAAGCTGGCTGGAATCTTTCATCGAAAACGCTGCCTAATCCGTTTGAGATATAAGAAAATAATTTATGAAGGAATTGTGTATCTTATATAGGACTAAAGAAAAGCCCGCAATGGCATATGTCTATCTTTTATTGATAGCTTACTATATCTATTTTTATGTTTAAAAAAATGGTGTCATATTATGAGGTAATTAGAAAGCAATTTGTACGGATAGATTATTAATCCTTATCAAATTAAATACGCTATTTAACTTCAGCATTTCATGCACATTATGATTATCCTTTACACTATACAATTTAAATTAATATCTTAGGAGCTATCGCGAGACCAGCCGAGCGGCCATACGGGACGACGCGACACGCGTAGTTAGGTTATATGTATTTATTCTTTACTTTTTCAAATATTTATAGAATTGGAAATAAAATAATTTAAAAATACTCCAAGTAGGATGAACTTAAGTCACATTTAATAGTAATTGAATTCAATCCATATGTCTATGACACAATATACTAGGGCACTGTCAGCACGCTGAAATAATTAAGTTTAAAATTGTAATTAGCATAATAACTCATTTTAAGTGAACATTGTTCTTTATGAGTATAATAAAGTTCTCAAACATCATATGTTCGACGCAACGATAGAAAAAACATTACAGCTTATATGCTCTGCTACCCGTGCGAATCCGGGGCAGGTCGCTAGTCTATATATAAATACGTGAAGAAAAAACATTAGAACCCTTTTTATAAAATTACTACACGCACGAAAGAGTGTCATATTCAGCTTAGTTACAGTTTAAGTGGAGTAGGAGTATTGAAAGCTATAATCTATATTATACAGGTGACTTTTTGAAATGGCACTGTACGGCCAAATTCTAAACTATGAGAAATGACGAATAGTGTTCAAAGGATTCATAAGCTCGATCTATGAGGAAAAATTACATTTTTGAATAATTTGTTGCTTTAACAGGAAATCAAAACACTTAATTTGATTATCTATATATCAATACGTGAAGAGGAAACTTTGCACCCCTTGTAAAACATATTACGTGTACAGAGGAATGTGAGATTTGACATAGGTAAAGTTCATATGAAAAAGGAATGCCAAAAGTTAAAATCTATATATACCTAATATGTGTTACAGATACTGTCAATCATACGAGTTTAATAGTTTGTCGTTGGATGCAATTGGCTTACTCTCGCCTATTTCTTTTTGGTGGTTTCAAAAAAGTGAGTACGGTCGAACTTCAACCGCTGGGCGACCTCTAGTAGTTTGTAAATTGCCGCAACGCTCACGAAAGACTATGCTCTTCATCAAAAAAATTGTGCAGGATATCAATGTCTCCGCAGGAAATACGTACCTATGTACAGTAGCATCTTCGTTAATCCATGAATAGGAATCAAAGTGAAAAATTTTAAGTTTACAGTATGTAGTTATTGGTTTTACAATTAATATGAATAACTTAAATATTTTTTATTGTACTGAACAAAAGATCACAATAATAATTTTTAAGTAAATTCACCTGTGGTTGTGAGATATAAGTAATATCTTATATCATTTTGAAAAAAAAAATCTTGTGAAAATGTTTTCTGTGTTCTTTCAATTATTAAAGAAATAATATTAAAAATAAATAATAATAAGCAAAATAATATTCCACCATAGTTTTCGAAACGTAGCAGCTTTAAGCAGTAGCGAACAGAACGATCTTTGTGGATCATCTACAGGCAAAGATGATTGAGACGATCTATGCGAGTCCATCGATCTAGGTACCGATAATGCGATCTAACTACGTGGGTTATTGCGCACATGCAATCATTAGATCCGCACGTCGATATATAATATGATACCTTTATTAAGTGGTATTCGCCCACAGTTCAGTGTATTCCGTAAAGTCTAACGATAGACTACAGTAGATTAAATTTTTAGGGATAAATCTGTTGGTCGTGATTCTAACTTTTAAACGGTCAGTCGTATTAGTTGCGAAGAGTTAAAAAACTATAAATTATTACCTACTATATTTTTTAAACATTAAAATTACATCATAATAAGGTGCTGATTTATAGATTTCGAATGAAGTTTTCTAATTTTATTGATATAAAACTACATATAAAAATTAAAAAATAAATGTAAAAATGAAAATTTTTGATCTAAATAAAAAATAGAAATAACCTATTTCAAATTAAAAAGGTTCTTACAACTTTCTTGTTTGTTATCTTGAAGAGACCAAATTGCAAAGAAATTAGGAAGCTGGACATGATATAGGCTTTCCACCTAGACTTTCACAAACATCGGTGGCGCGCGATCTTTTCCAAGTCGCTAGTCCGCACCTAGTGTGGGTCGTCTCGCGCTGCGACGTCATAGAATATGTCTTCCCCAACGGTTCACGATTCTGCGTGATGTGGCGTGCCCTTTGGTTCTTTAACTTGGCAATTCTGTGAGCTGTGCTAGTCGCTCTAGTCAAAGTTTGTTCACTCTCAAAACAAGAATGTATTGTCCGAAAAAACCATTTTTGAATATTGTCTGGAGTATTTGTCGATATGATAATAGAAAAATAATCGTAATGAGTGTTATTTTCTTAAAAGCACTGTAAATGTATAAACAGGGAAAACGACTAGATATGCCGTTATTCGCACCAGAGTAAGAAGTCAGGGAGCCGGTACAGTTTAAGCTCGACTATCGGTTTTGAAAATTACCCATAATTAGTATGTGTGTGGTACGGAGAGCGGTGCATTTAAGAACTGGGATCGCGACCACAGGCTACGTATTCAGTAGCGTTTACCGAGTAACGGCCAAGAGGACGGACATACAGATTGCCGGCGGGCTGCCACCGCGCAAATTGTAGGCTGGCTATGTCGACTGCGATTGTTCGATCGCTCGACGGGGACTGAGCAGCACCTGTCAGGATAATGGGCCACTGCCGGCCACTGCTCGCTACCAGACCAACGATTGACTCCAACAGGCTGAAGTACGCCATAGTAATGATCTGTGTGATTCAAATCTCTGACAGTTAAATATCTTTTATCTTAAATATCAGTTCACTCACAATTTTCTTACATATTGTGTTTGGATTATTTATACATAATATCCTAAGTTATGCTGAAAGTAACACAATACACTAATTTAATTGCAGCCGTTTCAACTTCCATTCTCTAGGAAAATTTTTATAGTTCTCCACCTACTTTCAACACTACATATAGTTTGATTGTAATTACTGATCGCGCAAAAAAATATCAATAAAGTAATACATCTTCAGTTATATTTCCAATGAGAATGGATTATCGTGATCAGAAACAATTACATGTAACTGTTCGACGAGTGCACGCGAGCATTCCTCGACGCGATGGACTCCGCCGGCTGCATACAAAATTACGATATACCCGTCGATATTAAAAATATCCACCGATGCGGGCTACGATATTGTAAGTAAAAAACAAGTGTGAACTAATGTGCTACTTTGCTCTCATGTTTGTACTACATCTTCTATATACTACTTGCTAAAATATCTCGTCTATGACGGATCCGAAGGTCAAAAAAAAGAATTTAATATTAGATTTAATTTCGCGGCATGCATACCCATTTCCTGTTATGCATGTATAATCAATAACTGAACCTCAAACAAACACTACCGTCCAATTGAACAAAAAGTTGTACTTTAAATCATACAAATTCTATAATTTTCTATATGTATAGATGTATCTACTCATCTTTTCCTACACGTAAATAAAAAGTGATTAGGGCTAAGGCACCCGTGTGAAAATTCACCAAAAGTTGTGAGTACGAAATACCTCTTGCCGTAAACACGCCTAGTTCTTAAACCTCACAGATAATTTTACGTGATACTTACTGAGATAATAAAATCCAACAAAGCAACAGCCGCAAGTCACGTCCGAGACATTTGATCGCAAGAACTAGAGGCGCGGTCTTTAGCACGAAGTTGGGTATATATAAAACAAGAATTGTTACGCAAAAATAATCACGTGACCTCATATTTCAATGACCGCCGGCAATTGAAGAACTAGTTATATCATAATACAGTATGACCGTTTCTTTTGCCAACCATAATTCCTATTGCATGCGTTGAAAGGTGATGAGTCAATTGTAAAAATTGTTTAAAGATTTTTAATTCACTCATGGACTATTTTAGAAAAGTATGAATTTCCATTATATATATAATTACTATTACAGGCAACAATAATAAATAATAAGAATTGTATGCAAAACTAATAAATATCTACTAATAATAATAATTATAATAAATAAGTATAATTACAATAATAAGTAGTAATAAATAATAATTATAATAGATCCCTAACAATAAACAATAAAATTATAATAATTATAAATTAATATTATTCCTGTTAAATAAATAATAATAAATCTTATTATTATTATAAATAACTTAAATTATAATAATAATAAATTATTACATTTATAAAATAATAAATTATTTATGTGAGTAATAAGTAAAAACAATAATATTTATTTAATAAAATAAATAATCACTATCATAATATAAATAAATAATTAGTATTATAATAAACATAATTATTTATTATTAGAATAAAAATAAGTAATTATTATAATAAAAATAATTTATTATTATCATTATAATATAATTAATATTGTCATTTTCCTTATAATAATAATTAGTTATTATTATTATTAAAAGTGTTAATAATATAATTATGATGATGATTTATAATATAATTCCACATTTATTTAATATTTATATAAACTTTTTTTCTTTTTCTAATTCTCATTTTTTATTATGGGTGTCGTCCATTGCTTGACTAATGATTAACAATTTTCTCAGTGCGGTTTTGGGAAGATTCATATTTAAAACAAAACAAGAAAACAGTAAACAACCGGTATTTAATCGATTAAAAATATAAATTTCAATCGATCCAATGTACTGGAAACGTTATTGTTACACATGTTTTGGAAACGTTATTGTGTTCTTTAGAGGTACAGTTTCAATCAACCTTTATGGCGGATGTGAACATAGGCACAAGTCGCGTCGCAGTAACCAGTTTTAGGTGTAGCGGGACGCAGTGGGTGAGGAGCAGATGACTGAACCTGCGCAAGCATGCTTAAAGCGTTGTATTCCGATCCGCCATAAAGTTTGATTGGAAATATATCATACACCTACAATCGCACATCATTATCAATTAACAGAGACAAATACAGGCTAACAAATATTTCGATATATGTACGTTACGTCTGAATTCGCAAAAAGCACCTTTATATTATATTTATTAAAATCTTGGCATAAACGATTTCTTACAAATTTTATAGTTTAATATTTTTAAAATAGATTTACCACGAAAAACATCACTAAGCTCACGATGAAGATCAATTTTGACAATAAGTCCGAAATCTCGTCGTAGTTAATGTGTTTCTGGCCAATTTCCTAGCGTCTCTAATATGGCTCCGGTTGAAGTATTTACTGCCAGAAATCCCTTGGATTCGTCCAAATGCCTCGTTGCCAAACGTTTGGCCGCCGCGAGTTTGAAAACTGCACATTGCATGCACTGTTTGGCATTTCTACAATAAATTTATTAATTCACGAAACGTTCAGAAACACCGAATATGCTCTAACATTTTATTTCAAGAGCAATGTTTTTGTATATCTTATTATTAAAACATGAAAGTACTGAAGTTTATTAATTTGTGTTTTTAGATTACCCTGTTAAATATCGTTTAATCAATCATAGCGATATCAACCATAGAGTATAACCTTTTAAATTACATACTACACTTACATAACTTTTATAATCAACTTTTATAAACAACTCTATATCTACTAACTAATAACTACGACTGATCAGTTGGGTGAGTGGTTAAAGACCCTAACTGCGAAACCAAGGGTCGAAGGTTCGATTCCCGCCAGGGACAAATATTTGTGTGTCTTTTTGTTCCGTGTCTGGGTGTAAAATATTTATATATGTAAATATTATATAAAAAAGAATATTTATGTGTTTATATCAGTTGTGTAGTAACCCATACAAGCAATAATACTTGCTTACTCTGAGACTAGCTGGCACTCTGTGGAATGTCCCATGACTCCCATGTAATATGATAATGTATTATAAAAACTACTATTTTATAAAATAAGGTGAAAGAATATATATGTCAAAACCGTTATATATATAATATTTATATATATGTGTGTAAACACCATTAGTTCGTAATAAAATTAATCTAGTGAGATTGACAATCAAATAAAAAAAATTATTCAATATTCTGAAATTTCAAGACACACACTTATTGAAAGTCAAAATGAATTGATTAGGTACCGGCTCAGAAAACTAGAAGGAGAAGAACAGGCAAGAAACTCCTTTATGTTTTTTAATTTAAATATATGTTTTTATTATAAACATATATATTTAATATATGTTCTTTATGACTGACCAGTTGGCCGTTTGGTTAGAGACCCTAACTGCGGAGCCGAGGAGATGGGTTCGATTCCCAGCCGCGACAAATATTTGTGTGCATGAACATGTCTATTTGTTCCGTGTCTGGGTGTAAAAGTATCTAAATAGGTATTTTAAAAAAGAAAAAAATATTTAAGTATATATGTCAGTTGTCTAGTACCCCTTAATACAAGCATAATACTTTGAGACTAGATTGTGCTATGTGGGATGTCCCAGATGTTATTATGTTTTTCTTAATTCTTTTTTTAAATTACGCAATACAATAACTATTACAATGATGTCCACGCGCACTTATCATTTAAATATTCGGTAATACTAGGTATAGTAAGCTTTATTTCTAAGTTGGACTCGCTTTATAAATTGATTAGAATTGAAGTGTAACATTTCTTTTGAAATTTTATTATAAAAATGGATAGAATTTCCTATGAAATAATTATTAAACTTTGAAAGTCTGAACCTAGGAATTATGCTTATGTCTTGTATTTAAGTTGTGGCCATTTTACAGAAAGCATTTAAGTTTTTATGTAAATAAGTTACATTTTCATAAATGTACTAACGAGGAACTATTAAAATGTTACTTTCTCTAAAGTGAGCCCTTAGACTAGATTTTAATTTATGTGTAGCTCGAATAGCCTTTTTTGCAGAACAAATATTGTTTGAATGTCAGCGGCCTGTCCCCAGAGCAGAATGCCAAATGACATTATGCTATGAAAGTAGCTAAAATAAACCAGGTTCCCTGTAAGCACATCAGTTAGTCTTCTTATTTGCCTAATTGCCTAAATTGCCTAAAAACAGCAGAACTCAGTTTACCAGCCAGTCAGCCACCCTCAGCACAACATGAAGACCCCATTGTATTCATTGTATTTGTATTGTATACTCCTTGCTAGCTGATTTTATAAAAATCATAATTTTTTGAGCTTTCTTTGTGGCTCGTCGCTCCGCACCGCTTAGTTCTTTGCATTAAAAAAATATTCTTATACGCAGGCAAAACATAACCTAACTTATTGAATTGCAAATTTTTGTGTCCGTTCAGAATTTATTTATAGTTTACAATCTTACTGTGACATATACATATAACTAATAAGACGCATAACGCACCAGTACATGACGAAGGGCAACAAAAATTACTATTATATAAGTTTTATGAAACTCAGTAGTCATATAAATGTTTGATTATATGACAAAATTTTTTGTTGGGGAGAAAAATACGTTTTACTGCCTATGGCGGAAAGAATTTTAATTTCGAATCTGAATAATTTTTGCTTGAATTATAGAGACGTCGTTTCAACATTAATTTGAAAAAACATTCACCCCTAAAATAACTGACGTATGTTTATATAAAATTTTCATAATAACCTAAAGATTGTAATTTTATTTATGTCAATAGACCTTATGACCTAATATTAATATAGATATTATACCTACACGAAGAAATAAAACTGTAATGGGCTTAGACCAAAAAAGTTGCCCTGATGGTAATTAAAATTAATAGGAGTATTTTTAGGGTTCTAGAATATCCTTGCAAAATATCAATTTTTTTCTATACACGAATTTGTCAGTTATTTATGAAAATTCATTTCTTTTTGAAATTGCCCTGTTACGTCGTCTGCATGGGTGTTTGACTTTATTGCGCCGCTTTCCACACATAGTTTCCACGGAACAAACCAGAGTTAAAATTAAATAAAAAACTTTGGGAAAAATAACTAAGAAAATTACGTACTTAATTTATTTTTTTTATTTAAGAGGGAAGTATGGGATGTAAGATAATTAGTAGGTTGATTAATTTTTTAATGCATGAGTTCGGTTAGTTTTGTTTTTGTCAATGCAAGGACTAAAGCAAAACGGAGCGACGAACCACCAAAAAGACTTTCCATCAATTTTTAATTCGGGCAAGATTATGTTAATGGTGGATGTCATATTGAGTAAAAAGCAAAGTCTTAAACTCTGGAACAATATTTATCAATATCATTTCCCGTTTTCGGATAAAAAATTGAACATTTCGTTAACTATTAATAGATACTCGTATGATTAGTTATACTCAGGAAGGTACTTTGGGATTCTCAAGAAAATATTTTAAGTTGGAAGGTGGTGTAAACTTTATTACATATGTTTATTTATGGTTAAAAAATTATAAAATATCTAAAACTTCTAAACTATTTAAATTGAAGTTTCACAGATTATTTTATATTATAAATCACATAACCTATTTCTCAACAAAGCATAATAAAGGAATATTTCTTCTACATTAATAATCCCATTAAGCTTCATTAACTAAAGCATGCCGGAAGACAAAAATTACCCGCGCATCATTACAAACGGCCCGCAAGAGTCTCACCCACCCTCGTGTTAAGTGTACGGTTTAACAATTTTTCCACAAACACAGAGGGAGCTTTTGCCACATTCACTGTCCTTAGAGAATAGGGTTGCTTTATGCATTATACCGCGTTTTGAAAAAGTCTAAGGACGTTACAGCAGTTTTTCATAAAATACCCATACTGTAATATCCTTAGTTATTTGTAATTTTTTGGGGATATTCATAATTAATATAGCTTGATAGTGCTGTTTTCGTATCTCTGTAAAAATCTTTAGTGTAACTCGTGCATTTCCTCAGCCGTGTTTTACAAGTAGGTATTTTTCTACCGAAGAGATGTAAATCTACCGATCGGAAATTTATTTTTATCTATTTTTTTTTTAATTTAAATAAGTAAAGGCGATTTTTTTTCTAATTTCAATGATTTTTTACTTATAATTTTCATGGTGTTTTCTTTTATAAACTTCATATCCAATATCTATCCTATAGATACTTTCTGAAAAGATAGATCACTATGGCCTGAAAAGTTTGAAAATTAATGCCATTGCCTTCAGTCAACGTTTTCCTCAAATGGCAACCCTAGCTTGGGTCGTTATGGTGTGTGAACTTTTTAAAACAACCGTCGTAAAAACGAACACCTCACACATAACTCGCTTCGATGAATGGTGACCACTTCCCGCCGCGGCTTGCAGCATATGGCTGATTTGTGTTAAATAAGGGAATGAACAAGGAATGAACTCATTGTTTACTTTGTGAATCATTACATAAGCAAATATTTTCGAAAGTGTGTTGTACTTTTAAATTTATCTTTGATAGTACCTTGTAGTAAGAAGTCGTGATAGCCCAAAGCGCAACGAACCTGTCTCAAATTTAAAAGGCCTCAAGGGCCATGGTTCGAATCTGAGCGTGTACCAATGAGTTTTTCTGACTTAAGTACACAACTATCACTGATTTCGTGCTTTGGAGGGCACGTTAAGCAGTCGGTCCCGGACGCTGTCAATAGATGGCGGTCGTTACAGTCCCCAACCCGCAGTGGAGCAGCGTGGTGGATTTAAGCTCCAAGCCCCTCTCCTCACCCTGGGGGAGGCCTAAGCCCCTGCAGTGGGGTAAAAATGGGCTGATGAAGAAGTACCTAGTACCTACCCCTACAATTATCAAACTGTTCCTGAAATTTTACTTCATTGATATTAAAAAGCTTTCCGATCAATCAATTTACAATATCCATGTAAATGTTACATTTGAAAAAGTGACATAAAAATGCAGAAAGTAAAAGCGATGAACAAGGGGAGTTTTCCGCACAATGAAACCAAGAGCGGAATGCAATAAAAGTCACATTAAGTCAAGAGCAAAGAGCTTTCAAGGCGCGACTCAAGACGAATGGATTGAATTTGTCTGCGACGCGCGCAGACTTCCAGTTCACATGCGCATATTTTAAAATAGCACCACTCGGTAATGTATGGCTTTGGACGAGTGTAGACATTGTTGTTTACAAATTGTATTATGAGGAATAACTCCTACAACTTCAAGAATTACCTTTACGCAATTTTCATTCTAAACTTATATTTAATGATTTAGATTATCCAATCAAAAAAATTATGGTGAAAAATGATGAATTATGGTAATTACAAAAATGGGTGTCATTATTACCTCGGTTTGTCGCAGGATTTTTTTTTTGTAATAAATACCAACGCATAGGCACACCGGCTGAAAATAATTACGTGGAGGTGTTCGTTTTAATTAAAGCTTTAATAAGACATGTTTGTGGAAGCTTGAAGCTTAAGTCAGGTGTTATTTGATTAAAAATTCAACACTAATGGCTTATAATCAAAAGGCCCTCTTTTAAAGTGGATAATTGGGTCGTTCAAATACATCGGCTGCGTGTACTCGCACGAAAGATTTAACTAAGTACTAGTGTATCGACAAGTATAATCAAATAGCGGGGTATAATCAAATAGGATATTTTCAATCGAACAAATAAGTCCAAGAGGATAATTACAAGGGAGACGGTAATTAAAGTTATAGGTACTTTCCACAAAGGTGTCCGTTTTCACGCGTGAACAAGAACCACATAAATCAGTAAAACGTTAATTACATATGAAAGCTTTAAAAGTGTGTCATCGAAGTCCTTGTCAAACGAGTAGGTATTCCTTCTTTGTGATAATAGGTCGTTGGGAAACTTTTCATTGTGATTTAATATCTTTTCCTTAGCATTTGCCAAGGCAAAGATTTTTCCATTCCACCAGCCCATTATGCCCCATTGCAGGGGCTTAAGCCTCTCCACAGGGTAAAGAGACTTGGAGCTTAATCGGCCACGCTGCTCCACTGCGGGTTGATGAATTTTAACGACTGTCATCTGTTGATGGCACCCGGTGCCGGATTAGAAAAGATGTTAAAGGTTGAAAAAAAAATTGGCTCAAAAAACATTCTACGCTTGATAACTAAAGCTGTATTAGTATAATTAATAAGCGGGTTAAACGCGTTTTAAGGGAAATAATTTTGATTTTCCTCGCGTTCAATAAATCATCGGCACACGTGTGTCGGCGATAAATCAGAAAACGTTAGGTTGTAATTAAAAATACGAATGCAGGTACGTTTTATGTAAGAAGTCTATAATTAATTTCTGTATTTCGTTAGATGAATCACCGATAATTAGGTGTGCGGCTGTGGAGTCCATGCCGCCGAGGTCCGAGGCTGGACGCAGATGTTCCCACTGTAATCGCTGTCAAGCGTAATGATCTTTTCAGGTTCCTCAAAAAGTGAACGAGATTTTAATGGACACGGCGTGTTAGACCCTTTATGTAGAATGAAATATAGATGAATAAAATTAAATAATAAATGGTTTGTTTGAGTTTCTCGAATGTGCTTTTTTATAGTACCTATCCTAGTCTATCAAACAAAAACAAAACAGGTAAATTACAGCTGAAAGCGAAGTTAGTGTGCTGCATTGATGTATTGTAATATATATATATATATTGACACATGAATGAGACATAGTTGTCTGATGTTGATGGTCCACTAATTTATGGAATTATGGGACGAATCTTCTTCATCTTCAATCATCCTGTTCGACTATTCTCGTTCATAGACTTTCTTTAGTTTTGTTTGAATGTACTATACGATACGCACTGTAGTCGCGTTATATATGCATTGCCCGCTACACGAGCTATCTTGTTTAGGTATAGTGTTAAGTTTGTTTTAACTACGCGACAGTACCAAGCGCGCTTGCTTATAAGCGCAAGCGCAGTTCTAAAATGAAAAGTGCCAAATTGTGCAATATATAATCAGCCCAAGCAGAAATAATAAATAACCCGCAGACCCCACAAAACGTGTCAAGAGCGCTTTGCATACGTAGAATGCACTGTTTCACATCTTAACCCACTAAATAGATCCTTCCTTAGAGAACATAGCTTACGGGCCTTTTATCAATAAGAATTTTAAGTTGTGGATAGATTTTGGTTCTGACGTTATTTTAGAACGTCATATTTATTTAAGTATTAGCATTTAATACAACTTGTTTTCGAATGCAAAATGTGTCTGTTTTATCATACATTTTACATAAACATTTACGTATTTAGGTTATCGATTCTAATTTTTTTAGATTTCCAAACCAATGCCTGCTACTTTTTACCGCCTACCCATATATCCGTTAAATGTTTAAACGCCTGCGTGATAAAGGCCTCAAACGTGAAAGGCGTTGTCCGTTTGATAGCTTTAAATCAATCTCTAAGCGTTCAGTCAACGTATAGTTCGAGCGGTTCCACCTCGAACATAAATCATTCGGGGAGCTGGCTTTAAATATTTTTTCGCACGTCCTTACGGTCGATTAAATCGAAATTATAATAATTGGGTGCGCTGTAATTGCTTACCTAATGAAATGCTGGCGACGTACGACCAATTTGAATTTCATGTAAAATATCGCGCATTAAATTAAAATAATATTAAGTCGCCGTAGACGTCGTCAGGCTGCTCTATCTCTGTTTTGGATCAGAAGGAGGCTCGTAGCAAATTGCACCGATCAATCCACAGGTGGAGATACGTGACATGACATGCTGAACACGCTACTTGCTACAACTAGATAGAAATTATATGTAATCTAGTTTTTAATATTTCAAAATCAAAAAATAAAACCGAACATGTGTACACATACTATCATTTGTCAGGGATTATTTTTTACAGTTTTTAGTGTTAATATAAGACCAACGTAAACTAAAAATAAATTAAATATTGTATTTTACATTTATATTTCCACGTCGATAAATTTCCGTTAATGGCTTTACATCAGTTCGGGCCTCGAGTCACGATTTATTCAAATTCGTTATTCGGCATAGTTCACGCATCGGCATTAAGATAACATTTTTATCCGCATAAAATATCCTTAGCATGATAATGGTTAATTCTTGACATATTTTATAAAACACGCCCGAGGCGAATCGGCCGACACTATGTCTAATAAATTTATGGGCCTTCATTTTCATGTTGGTCGTCGCTCGAAATTATAATCGGCGCGCTCGAGGCGGCCGGCGCGAGTCCGCGCAAGGCTAGAAACTAAAAGCTCCGACATGTCAATATCAAAGCGTCACATTCACTTGCATATTCACAATTCGAAGGACATTGTCATTTGAATAGTATGACGCATTACCTTTATTTTTAGCATGCATATAACTGTCCCATGTTACCTGTCTTATACCCGTAGTGTCCTCATAAATAGATACGTTCCCATATATCTTTTCAATTTAGTCTGTAACCCCTTTCCATAATTTCTAGTTTATTGGGTTAGCAAGTGTTTAAAAGCTTTCAATTTATGTCTTTTTATTTGCTTTTAAGTTACTTTGTTAAATACGTAGGTAGTATAGATAAATTTGCATTTACAATTAAAGAGTAATTTGCATTTCATTTTTTTACTCAGAAACATGGTTGATGGCCGGATCGTTTTATAACTTAAATGTTAATAAAAAACATAAATTTTAGTTAAATTAGATAGTATCGTTATTTTCTAGCTTTGAACTTTTCACGTGCGTATATTTACATTATTCGATTTGTTTCAAATCCAATATTAATTCAATATTCAAATTATAAAACATGTCAAACCATATTCATCGTTCTACATTTTATTAAATTATGATCAAAACATGTTCTTCTTATCTTATCGAGATATAGTTTTATTATTCTAAATAAACAAGAAAATAGTTATACGTTAAAGCCATAAAAAGCTCGCTAACGACTTGCTGTAAAAAATGGCAAATGTCACAGCAAGGGTAATAGAAGAAGCGACACACGCGACGCGTCCGGCATTAAATGACATGGAAAGCGAGGGAAGTAACCGCTCATGTCTTTAACAGCATCGCTACAGATTCAATGTAATATATTTATTCTGCTAGATCCTACTGAAATAATTAATATTCTAGTTATGGGTAAATACCAATACAATTAAATTTAAATTATAAAGTCGTAACATAATGTAATTTATAGAATCATGAATGTTGTTTAATTTTATAAAATCGGTAGTAAAACATGTAGAGTCGGTGATTAATAGCAAAAAGTTAAGCATAAACTGAAGTTGATTTGATAAGGCAGATATCACGCGATCTTTGTTCGTGCCCGTGCATAAGTTGAACATTAAAAATGTGCAATAATTTTCGAATAAAAATAAATTACTTGCGTCAGGGAATTGACAAGGTATGTTAAAATTTCCACGAGGAAAAGTTAATATAAAAAAAATTAAATAATTAAATCGTTTGAGAATAACAACCTGAAAATGTATATTAATATCTACTCGATCAACACATCTATTGTTACCTTTTAATGTTTTAGGTACAGAAATTAACTTAATATTAATAAATAACTTATAAACAGAAAAAAAAGAATTCTATTATCAAGAAAATATAGTCTTCAATGTATACAAGTACCGCATATTCTTGGACCAATGCAATTTGCAATGATATAAGATTTTTTTTTTAATGTGTACACAGAAGAAAAAGACTTCTTAAATCAATGCAAATTGCATTGGTCCAAGAATATATGGTATTTGTATATATTAAAGACTATATTTTCTTCATTACTTAATTTTTTTTTCTGTGTAGACATGATACATAAGTAGGTGGGCATTGTCAGCTATAAAATACTTTGCAAAATATGTACACGATAAAAAAAGATTTCTCGAATCAAGAAAATTAGTTTCATATATACGGAAGAGGATATTCTTTCAAAATAAGAAAATATGTTATTGTTGCAACACATTTTTGTTGGTCTGAGTATGGATCAATTTAGAAGAAAAAAGATTTACTTATTTTGAGAGAATATTCTCTTCCGTAGGTATATATGAAACAAAATTTTCTTGATTCGAGGATTTTTTTTCCGTGTAGGTACTCATATCATCATACGATGAGTGTGTATGTATATGGGCCCTGTTTCCGATTATTAGAACAGTGTTCTTGAGTATCGTATAGTTCGCCACAAACTTTATGGCGGATCGGAATACAACGTTATAAGCGTACTTGCGCAGGTACAGTCATATAACCCTTCGCTCCACTGCATCCTGCTACACCTAAAACTGGTTACTACGACGCGACTTGTGCCCATATTCGGATCCGCCATAAAGTTTGATTGGAACTGTACTCGTTATTCATCGCGCGTAAAAAATGCGCGTAAAGCATGCGTACATTGAAGAGTGGCGCCAGAGGTGATGCGGACCACTCGACAGCAATATCACCTGTCATGCGGTAACGACTTTGTCAGCTGTTTTTTTTTTAATACATTGCTAATAAATTATTGTAAATTTTATTGGTTATATCGTTGTCTACTACTTTTTTATTAATTTAATATGGTTACTGACAATCATAAATTCAAAAATATGGCGAATTTTGACGAATATTTTATCTTGGACGCGTATGAAATTTTTGTCGTTGGAGAAGAAGTTCGCACATCTCGATTTCGACAGAAAATGGATCAATTCGCTTTGAGCGATGATCTATTTGGTGTCCAGATAGCTCAAAGCGCAACGAACCTGTCGCAAATTCATAAGGCTATAGAGTCATGGTTCGAATCCGGGCGCGTACCAATGAGTTTTTCTAACTTAAGTAGGTACGTGACTATCACTGACTCCGTGCCTCGGAGAGCACGTTAAGCAGTCGGTCCCGGGCGCTGTCAATAGATGGCGGTCGTTACAATCCCCAACCCGCAGTAGAGCAGCATAATGAATGTAAGCTCCAAGCCCCCCCTCCCCCTCACCCTGGGGGAGACCTAAGCCCCTGCTGTGAGGTAAAAATGGGTTGATGAAGTGAAGGAGAAGATCAATTTATAAAAAATTATTGCCTCACAAAGACGGGTTGGCCTTCCAAAACTCTACCCTAAGGGTATTCATAATCAGAAAGAGGGGGGCGAGGTGAAGAGATGAATTCGAGGTGAAAATGCTTAACATACGATACTTTAAAATACGATTTTTGAAGGTTCTCCTCGATTTCTCTAAGATTCCATCATATAGATCCTGGTTTCCTTATCATTGTACCACCCTTGAGATATCTCTTTTCCAACAAAAAAAAACTCCCATTCGGTTTATAAACAACGAATTTATCCCCGAACACACAATATATATATATATATATATATATATATATATATATGTTAATATAGATTCCTCCTTTTATATATATATATATATTTTATGTGTGGTCGGGGATAACTTGTGAACCCTCCTTTTTTTTGAAATCGCTTAACAAAATACCAATATGATACACACACTTGAACTGACATTTGCAATGATAGTCGTGTTCCATCCAAACAAAAAAAGTGTGTATGCGTCATAAGAAATATTCATATACAGTTTGTGTTGTGTACACGTATAATAAACATTTATCGAATAATTGCTATTTGTAATAGTACAAATTGAAAATAATTAGTGTGAAATATTTAGCATTAAATCATATACTTACAAGTAATCTACAATTAGAAATTCGAATTGATTGACTTCTGAAAAATAAATCGGAACATAACTACCAAATAATAGTGTTTGTAAAGTTGGTGAAATTTTCAGCGCTCGATATTTTTGATGTTTATCATTTTAATTAAAAAACACGTTTTTGACGCACCGGTCGATTAAGCATTCGATATTGATTTGGTGACATTTATCATTAAGTACACTATTATATTACGAGCGATTCAAAAACAAGGCACCAGGAGCACTTTTTTGATGTGGAATATTTTGGTGAACGTAATGTATCTAAAGAGAAAAAATTGTGTGATGTATATCTTTCTAATAATAACCCTTTTTAAAAATCGATGTACTTACCTACAAAAAGAAATTACTCACTAAGATTCCTACTCGTATTTTATGATGACTTGGTCATCAATTGCTCTAGTGATGTGAATGGTTCATGAAATTTATCAAAAAAATTACTTTTCTCAATGAGGATTGTTACTTTTGCATACATTAAGTACTTAGCTACTTACTCTAAGAGCAATTCATGCTGTTGGTGTACGAGCAGCGGAAGTGTTCTGCGGCCCGGGGCACGCGTCGCCAAGAGCTTTATGTATTCTCGAGCAAAAAGCAAACTGCCGTTTTATGGAAATAAGGACATTTATCTTAATATCTAAAAATATGTGCAACGACAAAGCAACTTGTTCCGGAAGTGACGCAATGCAGAGGGGCTGTCGTTTGACGAGGCTTCGATATATCGATAATGTCATAATGCCGATTAATATGCTAAGCTATGACATTTCTGTAACTTGATTTAAATTTCAATGAAAATAAAAAAGTATATGCTGCATACATTAGCATATTTAGATTTTTATGTCATCATCAGCCCGTGTCTCTCCACTGCAAGATATAGGCCTTTCCCAAGGCTCGCCACCACTGGCTAATCACTTCGGCTGTGTCGACAACTTTAGTTCTTCAACGGATTTCAGTATTCCTGATTTTGTCCACCAAGGAAATACCGAGCATAGCCCGTACCATATCGCGCTGAGCGACTTTAAATTTATGGACCAGTCCTGCCGTGAGAGTCCATGTTTCGGCACCGTATCTCATTGCAGGTAGGACGCATTGGTTGAAGACCTTGGTCTTCAGGTCTTGTGGTAGTGGCGACGAGAACAGACGACGGAGTTTCCCGAAAGCAACCCAGCCCAGCTGAATTCTTCGGTCGGCCTCTTTGTTGAAGTTGTGTTTGCCTAACTGGATAACCTGCCTAGTCTGTCCTAGATAGACATAGTATTGCACAACTTCAAGAGTCGCACCCTCTACGGTTACCGGTCTCGGTAGAATTTTATGTTATTTATACGATAGATATAATAATATATATCTATCTATTATATAGATATATAATAGATTTTTATGTATTTTTAAATAATATCTGGGGGACACAGCGCCATCTAGTCTCAAAATAAGCAAGTATTGTGGTTGTATTATGGGGTAGGCAACTGAACAAATAGATATGTTCATGCACACAAATACTTGTCCTGGACGGCATTCGAACCCGCGACTCTCGACTCTAACCACTCGGCCAACCGGTCAGTCAAAAATCTGGTAAAAACCGGTAAATCAAGTGTTATCTATTCTCAATTTAATAACAAGCCTACCCTGAGAAATGTGTTCATCATGAGTCGAGCAATGGATGACCTCCATAATAAAAAATTAAAAAAGAAAGAAGAAATTTTTTTCCTCATAGATATTCTTCGTATTTTATAATGTCTCGATCGTCCATTGCTTTACTGATAATTAATCATAATAATATTTTCAATACATTTGCTATTAATATGGTCTTTTATGACATCGAAACTTCTACTGTAATGTTGTATTTTCCAGTACTAGGCCTTTTTACTTTACACCAATCACTGACAAGCATTCTGTTTGTGACGCATGCGCAAATCGCAAAAAGCAACCCGCTCGCGCTGTTAGCTTTCGCCATTATTACATGTGAAGTATTATTTTAATCGTAAATGTATTGAAAAACGTCGTATGATGCTCTTACTCAGTAAGCTGGCTATTATTATAGTCTCGGTTTATTATAAGCATTCGGCTTCGCCTCGTGCCTATAAACACCTCGCCTATAATATCCTCCTTACAGTACTTGTTTCATAATGTACTATCAAAAAATACTTTTCTCAATGTATCATTTCATAACAATATGTTATCAACTGAGACTGATTCATTTAGATATATGTAATAATTGATTACTCTCTATGGCTCTATCAAGTTCTCATTAACTCTATACCAAAGAGTTTCATTCATATTCATCAAATGTCTCTAAAATGTTTCATTATCGATTAAAATTTTCTCGTGTTATAAGCATGAGTATCATAGAATCCTGAGACTTTGTTTTGTCAACGATTATGATCCAATGATAGAGTTAAACTAATTAGCAGACAGTAATTCTGGTCGCAAAATTGTTTTCGTTTTTGAGTATAAAATTGTGTAAATTGAAATAGACTCATAAAATTTCAAATTTTAAGTAACGTCAGCAAAAAACATCAACTCTGTAATTTTTAAATGTTTTCTCAATTTTACTTATCTAAACGTTAAAACAATATTTTAGTGTTAAGTTAATACCAGAATGAGGCTAATGAAGACCTCAATAGTCTAAAATAAAATGTACTATTAATCTTTTGTATGCACTTAACTTTAATTTTTTTTTTTAAATATTGATTCGATCCCACATAACAAATGTGCAGTATGTCGTTCCATTGACAAGCTCTCTCCATTGGAGGCGAGGGCTTTGAGTCAAAGCTCGCCATTGGTTGCCGGCGCATCTTTGTTTTACATTTCGAACACACCTCCGCATCGACATATCATTTATTTTATTCATTTGGAACACAGAAAGTC
This sequence comes from Luffia ferchaultella, assembly GCA_949709985.1. Lineage (NCBI taxonomy): Eukaryota > Metazoa > Arthropoda > Insecta > Lepidoptera > Psychidae > Luffia > Luffia ferchaultella. Next base: position 9,179,865 of record OX453244.1, read on the forward strand.
TTTGTATACTTGTCAAATTAATTTTGGTGTTGGCAATTTTAAATAAAAAAGGTTTAGGTTACAATCAAACAACAAATATATTGAATATATTTTCATGTAAGTATAGGTACCTTACGAAAAAATATAATACAGGTGTTAAGTAATGATTTTTTGATATACGCAATTTAATTAAACTTCACCTCTTACAGTGCTTCATCCAATCTAATAATATTAAGGTACGTTCATATACAATACAATATATAAATCTCAAATTAAAAATTAATTAATTGTTGTTAACGCCCATTAGATATGTATTAACTACTTCAAAGAGGATGCGTCGCAAACTCATATGTGCGTATGAAAAATATTTATTACAATCTAATATTACAATCTCGGATTTAATGAGTAAATTAATTGGATTGCGAAGGGCGGCTTGGAAATGTATCATTGGAACTTGTTTCCAGAGAACATAATTAACAAATTTGTTTCTCGTGCTAATATTACCTATTAACTGGGTTAAGTTACCCGCAACTTCTGTGACAAAACATTTTAGATCGAATTTCAATTTAATATGATTAAATGAATTACGATCTGTAACTTTAATGCATAAAAGTACAAATTGATTAGAAGCCTTCTTCTGCGTTTACCGTCTAACAACTCATACTCTAGCTAGCTAGTGCAAGATGGCCAGTTTCCGTCTGCGAGGTCCCCGTGCGCCGGTCTTCACACCCGCGAAATGCACGCGCGCCTATCTTTATCCCCGCGAAATAGCATTTAACATTTTCGATACTGTGAAGTTACTTTTATGACTCTTTAAAACCAAACGTGTCAAATATATTAGCTCTAGCTATTAAAGCAAGATATGAAAAGATATTGTTTTTTATATATATTAAATTTAATGTCTTGAAAAACAATAAGGACATAATTTCAAAATGTGTTATTTTATCAATTTAACGCGAGCTTTGCGCCTGCGGCTTCGCCCATACGGGCACTAGGTACTAGGTAAAGACAAAATATGTGTCGACATGGTATCGGCATAATTACGTTACGAGAACACACAAAGAATCTCAACTTCTTCCGTATTTTCCTCGTGGTTTATGATATCGGTCATCTAGTTCTATCTGATAATGAACACTTTTCTCAGTCATGTACATGTTTTTAATTTTTCGCAGACAAAAACATACAATGACTTCATCGTCGGTCTTAGGATAATCTATATTCATTGCCTATGTATGTTAAAAGTACCTAACTGCCCTACTGGATTATTATAACCTGACTGTGAGTTTTTTTTTAAATTCCTTTTGTACTGTTGCCGTACTTTTTTATCAAATATAATGTTCAACGATCTCAATTAAATCATCCGCTTGAACATATATGTAGATAGTTACAAATACTTAATGATTTCAGGTCTCGATGTATTATCATTTCATTGTTACGATTAATCTTCCAGTTAGAAATTCATTCATTTTCGTCGGCGGTTCAACCGTTATTGCCTCACTCAGCGTCACTTCGCAATCAGACAAATTAAATTGTCTAGCGAGATACTGAGGTATTCTTAACTATAAAGTACAGTGATTGAAAAAAAAATATGGTAAAAAATATTTTTGACGTCTTTTCATAGCTGTAGGCTAATAGATATTTACGGTTGACTAAAAAATTCAGATTATTCATACGGGTTTGTTCCAAATCTATGGCAAAGTTACCTACATATGCTAACTTTGAACAGTCGCATACAATGGATCAACAGTTTGTATAACAATTTAAAAACAGTTGATAGGTGTAGATATCCCTCATAAAAAAAGGAAGAGTCATAGTTAGAGACCATCGGCTGAGGCTGTTTTTCTAATGTATCGTAATTCATATGTACCTATCACGTTTAAGGACATATACCACAGATTTGTAAAACCCTCTAATCATCAGATGTGACGGTTTCGTTCTCCATTTAAGAAAATTTAGGAAGTCAAACTATATAAAAAATTCCGTCAGCAGTAACGTAATAAATCTTTATAAAACTATTGTTTCTTAACTCTCTGACTCCAACTAGGTACATACGAATCAAAACTCTAAATCGAAAACGATTCAAACGATTTTTTCCCCTCAAAGACAGAAGTTTTCATGTCGTCTGTTCAGACCAGAGCTTCCTTCCAATTATTTTACTCCAGGCGGCATTTTTGAGATAGGCATATCTTCCTAAACGAACAGAGAATCGGTTAAGGAGGCTTTACTTTTTGGAAAGAAGGCTTTAAGAATCTGACCAACATATTATGTAATTAGGTGCAATATGACCGACATTGACTAGAAACAAAATGTCCTAATGCGACAGAAAAACCCTTAATTGCTAAGAATCGGCTATCTGGCAGATGTGACCTGCAAAATAGATTACTAAGTCACTTGTCGTCGCTGTATAAAAATAGGTAATAATAATAATAATTTATGTATAGGCATACCTACATATAATAAAATCGTAACGAGGTCAATCCTGCATAATAAGTTTTTTTTTAAACAAAATTTTTTGTCTGTTTAGTTTATACACGATAAACTCAAAAATTACTTACTTTTTTGTTACTTAATTACTCAAAACTTTTTGTAATTTATTAGTCGTAACCCAGAGTCTAATCTAAGATATAATTAATTTGTCTGTTTGTTTGTATGAACACGATAACCTTAAAAACTATTGAACCAATTTTGATGGAACTTTTGCAATTTATTAGTCGTATCCCAAGGTTTAATCTAAGACACAATTTATTTTGTCTGTTTCTTTCTATGAACATGATAAAATCAAAAACTGCTGACCCGATTTCGATGAAACTCTTTGTGATTTATTAATAGCAACTCAGGGTCTAACTTACGATATAACTTATCTATTACGCTTTGATACCTAGAGAACGATTCTCTGAATAATTTTTCAGCATGGAGAACCCAGAACTAAATGATGAAAATCCTGTATTTCACCCAGGCGAAGCAGCGGCCAGTAGGTAGTGCCTAAGTATGAAAATAAAAATATACTCTACAACTGTCGATTTTGATTTCACACAAAACTTTTCTAGTTTATCTGAGGAATATTTACTATGAGGAATATTTTATTATTTTACGAATTTTATTTGGTTTAAAATTTACCCCTCTTTGTAATTTAGAAACCGTGACTGTTAGTTTATTGATTGGAACTTGCATCATATGGCATTCAAATGGTGTTGCAACATTGGTAAACTGAAAGACTGAAAGCACTGGATTTCTTTTGGATAATAAACGATATAAGTAAAAAAATCTAATGGTGCTAGCAATTGATTGCGAATAAAATATTATAGCTTTTACAGTGAGTCGCAGTAGTTACATACAAAAATTACAGTAAATAACAGCTTCTCAAATAATTTGAGCTTTTCATAATAGGTTATTTCAAGGATGATCCACGTATATTTTTACATTATATGACGAGACGACGACCGCTTAGCCTAGTGGGTAGCAACCCTGTGTACGAACCTGTAGGTCCCGGGTTCGAATGTTCGAATCCCAGGTCGGGTCATTATTTATATGATGAATATTGATACTGGCACCGGGTCTTTGTTGTTATATGTATGTGGTGTCTTCGCTTGGTACCCAAAATACAAGCTAAAGCTTAGTTTGGGGCCTAGACGTTGTTGTGATGTATACGTTATTTTTAGTATTACATTAAATTTGTTGTATGCAATTTGCAAGCCACAACAATTTTGTTTATAAATATTCGTCCAGAACTTTCTGATTTTTCAAATATTGTATACATACGTGTATAAAAGACGGTACCTACGTTGATGTACATGTAAACGCGGGGACCAATACTAATTTGAAGTTCGATGGACATGCGTCATTTATTGTTTTAATAAGATCGACTAATAATGAAACTATGTATAGGTATAACAGCAGTGCTTGTCCACTTTTCAATAACCATTGTTAATTATTTTTAAGCTGTTCTAGTCTAAGCTGCTATTCACGATATTCATCATCATCATCATCGGCCCATTTTACCCCACTGCAGGGGCGTAGGCCTCTCCCAGAGTGAGGAGGAGGTTTGGAGCTTAAATCCACCACGCTACTCCACTGCGGGTTGGGGATTGTAACGACCGCTATCTATTGACAGCGTCCGGGACCGACTGCTTAACGTGCTCTCCGAGGCACGGAGTCAGTGATAGTTAATGTACTTAAGTCAGAAAAACTCATTGGTAGGTACACGCCCGGATTCGAACCATGGCCCTATGGCCTTACAAATTTGATGTTCATATATTCGATATTCATAAATGAATGTATGTAGTAGGTTATAGAAAAATGTTTTATTTAAACTAAATTTTAAACGGGAAGGAAAAGAAAAACAACATGCAAAAATTTTTTTTTATTTTATTTCTAAGGTAATCCCGAACTGACGCAAGTATAATTATAATTCTTTACATTATATTAGGTATGAAGTTTTACTATCTATTTTTTTATCTTTATCCTCAGTTCAAAGCACGCGCCTATGCCTAATCATCATGATCACGCAATACCTTAGTTGGAGACTATCGACAAACACTTATTAACATAAATTAAAACAAGATAATCGTTGAGACCGCATTGGAAATGTCAATCCACCCCGGGCCGTAAGCGCACGCACCGCTCGAGGTGTAGCTATTAATGCGAAATAACTATAATTTGGCAGCGGCAAGCAGAGTGAGTGAAGCGCCGGACAGCGCCGCGACGGAAGCCTGTCACAGTCGCAATTATAGTACCGAGAATCGGCATTAGTTCGCCGTCTTGAACTATTTATGTAAAATAAGAGCAGTCTCCTCCGCGTACGGGGAAACGGCGATTGCACGCATCGCTCATTAAGCACTTTAGAGCAATTTGAGGAGAGCAGAAAAAGTGGAGCGGACGCCGAACGCGGCGGCGACCATCGCGTGGTCAATTAAAATGTTACGTTGGCCGACGCTACAACCTGCGCAGAGAGAACGTGATTTTATATATATACTGCTGCCTTTTTCTATGCATTATTTTATATATCATAACAATCGTTAATAATCCTAAAAGATACCTAATTGTGTTCAATTTCAAAATCCATATCTAAAATCGAGTAGCTTTTGCCCGTAATGAAATTACAAGTTTCAATTTTTTACCATTCGTGCAGGTGTGCGCCGGGGCCCGAGATATACAGGTATCAGGTTGAGCGTGACTTGCTCGCCTACGTTGGGTTCGGTTGGGCACAGCTTTGTGCTACAATGTAGAGCTGACAACTAACAGGTATTTCTTAGACTTACCACAGCGAAATAAATGTTCAGTTATTTGAAAAGTAGGTATACGTTAGAATACAGCTTTCAAAACTTAAAAGAAAAATTCACTATAAGTCTTGCTTTCGACTCAATATATCCATATTTTATAAATTATAAGAAACAAAACGTTCAACAGCTAAAGCTACTGAATTTTGGTAGAACATTGTGAAACATGGTTTAAAATTTTGAAATAACTATTTGTGCACGTAACTGCAACTTTGCTGCAGTATACGCAGAACCAAATATCGAAAAAAAGACATAATAATGTTATAGATAGATACCTATGTACCTACCTATATATAAATGCTTATGTACCTACCTACAATTTTCATCACTATTGTTTTTGATCATTATGTTACAGTTGTTTAGGTATACATTAATTTTCATTTGTCATGAGTGATTTAATGAATACGGCATTTCGTCGAATAATATGATTTCTTATGTATAGAGAACTATGTTTTATTTATTATGTATTAATATCATATTTAATTATGTGAAATCCGACAGCGATGCCGAAGGTGTTTTAGCCAATTTTGTCCATTGATATATTATTATGTGAATGTAACATCACGATATTCGCATCATCATCATCAGCCCGTGTCTCTCCACTGCAGGACATAGGCCTCTCCCAAGGCTCGCCACCACACACGGTCCTCCGCCTTCCGCATCCAATTACCCCCGGTATGGTGCTTTAGGTCATCAGTCCACCTGGCCGGGGGGCGTCCAACGCTTCGTTTCCCAATACGTGGCCGCCACTCGAGAACTCGTCTACCCCATCGATTGTCGGTTCTACGGCAAATGTAACCGACCCACTGCCACTTCAGTTTGCTGATCACTTCGGCTATGTCGACAACTTTAGTTCTTCGACGGATTTCAGTATTCCTGATTTTGTCCATCCATTTTCCATTGGTACTTGCATATGGTTTGCTAATTTATGTGGTTATGTGACGAATGGTCACATTACTTCGTAGTTCTACTATTCTCTTTCACTGCATTTCTTTGTTTCTGTTCAAATGAAATTTGGACCGAAGCAATGGTGACAAACCGATCTAGGTATACGTAGTGTATCGATGACTTTCCCTAAACATGGAAAGCGAGTTCCGCTAATGACACGAGCTAGGCCAGTCCCGGGGCCAGAAAGGCAGCGGCGCCATAGGGACTAATTGAAGCCGTCGGCCGCATCAATCACGGGCCGCGCGCCTTCCCCGCACCAAAACACTGTTAGTTTTGCCGCCGAATTATTAATTATCTTCCCACAAAAAAACTCACATACGACGCCGAAACTCATAATTCTTTTCCTTTTTTCAACGCACAAAGGAGCCGTGCTGCTCCACAATAACACTAAATAGATTAGCCGTGTCCGACTCGCCCATCGTGGCATAATTTTTGGCGCCAGTAGTCCTGCCTCGAGATTAAACTAATACGAACTGGAAATTGGGTAGAAAATGGACGAAGCCTCCGTGTCATTAAGTATTCGTTCCGCTGCCTCGGCGACTGCGCATCGCCCTTCATATATTTGAACTTGACTTAATTGAATTAACAATTTAGAAGGTTTTACGAACTGTTAAATAATTCTTGGATGCTTGTAATGGGCAACTTTAATAATAACAATAACATAAAACTGACTGATATTGCTTCATAACTTTTACCAAGTTAAAGACAAATTACCTTACACTTTATTTGGGATTATCAATGAACAAATTTTTTTGTGCATTTTCTACGGGGTATTTTCGTTTAAAAATCATTTGGTTTCACAATTTTGCTTTGGTAATGCATTAATTAATTGGCAAAGAAAATTATTTAAAATAAAATATTAGGTACCGAGCCGATAGTAGAACGTCGTCCACAGAAGAAAATATTTTTGTTATAGGTAAAATAATAAAATGATTTCGCATATTGAAGTTTTTTATGGATGAGTCCTAGAGTCATAAAACGATACTGAATTATTCATTGGTAGTTGGTAGTACTTGAGACAAAGGGCACATAATTTGTTTTTCCTACACGCAAGGAGAATTTTCCGTACGAGCGCGTCTCGGTCCACTCTAGCCATCGCGAGGGCGACCGCCATGAATAGTAATGGAGACCGCCCCCGCCCGCGGCCCGACCCTGGAGACGGGATGCAATCTGGGCCTAATGTGCCGCTTATGGTGCGTGCTAAATCGACAATACTCCGGGGGCTGTCCTCTCACACGACAAACCGCCCTGCGCCGGGTCAACTTTTATTAAGTCACCGTATAGGTAGAGATACCTAGTAGAACCATCTCGATAAGCGGCTAAGTGTGAAGTTGATATAAATATTTCATTTATCTTATATGAAGGTTCGTCGAGTTTTTGTTATGCTTATATATGACGTATATCTGTACCCTAGGGAATATAGTGAAGCAGAAAAGAAATGTGATATTGTGGTCAGCGCGGACGGTGCGGACTCACATTCATGAGCAGGTCCGGCGAGGAGGGTCCCTTGCCGCTCATGGCGCCGGCGCTGCTGGCGCATATCACTCACTGGGCACAGGCACTCGCGTGTGGCGCGGCGTGGCGCAGGTGGCGCGGCGTCGGCGTGCGTGGTCGGCCGCGACTGCCGCACGCTGGCCCCCACCGCACCACGGAGCCCCCACCGCTACCGGCTGCCTCATTTCTCACTATAATTTGCGTGTTGCTCGTTTTTTACCATTATTACTCCCTCGTTTTGTTTTACGTATTATCGAGTGCATCCCGCTCGCACCGGCCGCCATGCGCGCCGAGCGCCGCCCAGATAATAGCCGCCCGCAATTACGGTGCTCGGCGGCAGCGCAACGTCGTCGTCGCGCGTCGTGGGCGCGACACATCGCACCATCTTGCGTCGAAAAGCGGTATCAGGTTTATACCAATCCTTGAAAAAATCATTAAATGACCTTTCAGTGTTCCAATTATTTTACACAACACTTGAGGTATTTTTATTCTGTACTGGCAAAAAAACTAACATATCTCCATTAAATCAGCAACAACCATCCAAAAATGAAGACATTGCAGGATATTCACGATATTATAAAAGTTAGATTAATTACAATTTAGACTAAGAAAGTTCTTTTCAACGAAGTAGATATTATTACATAAATATTTTTAGAAGTTGTAGCTTCTAAAAATATTTATGTTAATACATATTTCATTGAAAAGATCTCATTCTTAGTCTAAATTGTAATTAATCTATAACCTTCATTTATGTGGCTTATTCCGGAAAGACGATCAGAATACCGGGGCATACAAACCTGACTAGCAGATCTGCTCGTTCTTCCAAAAAAGGGATGGCCAGAAGGATCGCCCGGCCTGCATAACTCTTATCGATACTATGTCACCTGTTAGAAGTACCTATGCAACAAAAACTTACCTTCTGACCCTAATATATACAGATAGAAGAAGTGATAATTTATTTTTTTCAAATACAGGCGAGAACTCTATATCGTAAAGTTAACAACTGTTAAGCAATAAATTGTCGAAAAGTATCAACATCTATAAGTACGAAATTTGAATCTAAGGGTATGATACAGACAAAATAACATACAATGAATTAAATGGTCTTTAGATAAATAATAGAAGAGATATTAGATAAATTATATATAAAGAAATATTAGAAGTGATATTCCTTTCCAAAAAATATATTAGGTAATTATTTTTATTTAGTTTTTGATCAATCATACGAATTTTTAATCCTGTTCCTGTTATTAGTTTAGGTACAGTCAATGTGGGTAACTTTGCCCCACTTTTGTTGAATATCGTTAAGGAAAAGAGAGAGTTAAAACTTGTAATACACGTTGCCTATGTTTTTGGTGGCATCTAAACGTCTAGATTGTATTGCATCATTCGTATATAGCATCACCCTTATAAAAAAATTTAAAAAAACGATTAAAACTTGTGGGCCAAAGTTATATGGAGACTTGAGGTATAATTGGCCCACCTTTACCCATGTTCAAATATTACGTATTATTTTGAATTCTGAGCTTCTCATTATAACTTTGGCCTCTTGTTTATGCTTATAAACGTACTCAGTGCCCATAGACAACCTATAACCGTCAAAATATTTTTTTTTGTGGAAATTATAGCCAGAATAAAAATGTTGCCTTGACGCAGGTACTACATTTGTTCTCGATCAAGATTTTTAAAATTACACTTGTAATATTACAATCCTTGACACAAAATGCAATTAAAAATGAGTCTTAGAAAGTATTATAACATGCAAATTTATTACACTGTTCCAAGATCCAGATCATATGATAGCAATATATAAGCTCTTTAATCGCCCCACTCCATAGACAGAAAGTCGTCTTTTATCAGAGTAGCTTTGTGCGTGAAAAGTGCGTGAAAAGAACGCTATAGATATAAATCTATAGCGTTCTTTTCACGCACTTTCATGGTGTTCTTCTTTGTACATTTCCACACATCAACCTGTTTTGGCCATACCCATGCTTATTCAGCCTTTTGCTTATGTAATATTTCGTAGTTTGGAGCTTGAATACATCTGACTTGCCCAGGAAACAAGCTTCCCTCGCAAGTGCTTTGGTAAGCAACCGGCAATTTTTCCTCTCCTAGTTTGTCTTCAGCAATTGGCAGCAATTCATAAACGATACTGGTAATTTTTGCCCGGGCCAATGTTAGCCATATTTCACCGGCGGCAAAACGGTTTTGAACAAATCATACAATTTCGCTGTAACTTTGTAGATATTTTAAATTATACTTGCATATGTGTCAACACTAATAAACAACAAATACAATTTAAGCGCCATATACCTGTTAAAATTATCCAGACACTGCGTAAAAAATAACTTTGTTGCTTAATCTTTTCGACGACACAATCACGCTGCGGACAAAATAGTCTGTGATTTTAAATCTATTGCCAGTATCAATGTCACTGAGTTATGGATGCGTTAAGGATATACTAAGGTACAAAATAACTTAAGAAACATTTTGCTTATTTTTAAATAAATCGTAAAATAAAATAAAATAATGCAATAGTGAAGAGTGGGCCAATGTTATATTGAAAGCTTAAGTTACCCGCATTGACTTTACTTAAAAACTAATTTAACAGTTAGGTAGGTAACAATTTTTTAATTGATTCATTTAATTGGGTTTTTTGTTTTGTCGGGAGTGATTTTTTTAAAGTTTGTCAACTCTTTCTAAAAATCATCTTCGTTTTCTTACAATAAATAATGACAGCAAGTAAGGAATTTGTAAAAATCTGGTTTCTGGTTGAAAGTAAAGTTACTAAAAAACTGTAACTTGTCATATTCGGGGGTTAGGTACGTGTATATATAGGTAACTATCCTAAAACTCTATCTGGTAATTTTTTTTGGGACAGTGGCCGTTTCAACCGATCGACAACTTCGGAACGTGGGGCTTCCAAACCATGGAAATTGTATAATTATCAAATCAGTTTGTTGGCTTAGATCAAAAAAATCATAAAGATGAAGCGTATAATACTTCGAAATGATGAAAACCCGAACCCGACCCAGAAAAACCCGAAACCCGACTCAGAGATTATATAGAGTAAATGTTATAGTCATTTTTCGTTTAAAACATTAACACATGAAATGTAATTTCAGATTTTTTTTTTGTTTTTTTTTTTACAAAGAGCACTTTAAAACATTAATTGCATATATTTGGTCTGCGGTGCATATTTTTTGCCCACATTTTTGTGGCACGTCGCGTTTTTTAAGTAGGTACATCCATGTTTGCTGGTAATAAAATTTTATCTATCACTAATTTTACATATTACGGAGAGTAGACTCGTGTATCGAAAGACCATCTTTGTGGGACACATTCTTTTCGAGTTTTATATGTCATAACCGATCCAGCAAACTTAAAAAAATAAAATGATGCGGTTATGAAATTTTAATACGTCACCAACTTAACACGTTTTGGACCTGCTCAATCGAAACGGCCAATGTTGCAAAATAATTCTCGGGTAGAGCTATGGGACACGTTGCGCGTTTTATTGAAACCAAAGTTTTAGCTGCGGCTGACAAACAGTTTTATAAAGGGTTGACGTAGTGAGGTCTAAATTGTTCTAAATCTAAATTGTTCTAAGTCTAAATTCCAACTTTTCTAAGAGTATTTTTTTGCATTCTTTGAGAATTTTAACTACTGTACTAATGTCAAACTGTTATTACTGCATAATATAAATATAAACTAACAATATCATCACATAAAGGAATATGAAGTTGAACGCTTTTTCACGTTTGTAATGGTTTCATTAGTAAAATGAAAAAAAAACTTCAAGTTTTTATAATCTGGTCTTACGTGGAACATCATTGATATTTAAATATTACTTATTTAGTAGCAAACTATGGCTATACTATATGGCTATATTTTCAGGATTTTATGTTATGTACAAAATAACTATGGGACAGCTTCATTACCAAAACGCCGAAAATAATAAAAATATATTCAAGAAAACCAGTATGGGTGGTGTCCCAAAAAATGGCTGATTAAACAGACGAGGAGAGATCGAAGATTTTTAAACAGCCTAATAGATACAAGTTTCTGTTCGGAAACGTTAGCAATGAGGCTATAAAAATATTACCTACTGTTATTGTTGAAAATTTTATATCAATTCATTGTAAATATGTAATAGAGGATTATTGATTTGGGCTCCTAAAATGATAAATTGTTTCCAGTTCTCGCTTTAGATTCATTTTAGTTTTTAGTTTATCTTTCCTGAAACCTTCGAGCTACACGAATTAATAATGTATTAAATTATTTTGGAACCTTTCATGATATATGGATAAGATGCAGATAGGTACCTATAGGTATACAGGTACGTAGAAAACACTGAAATATATTTTTGGTGAAGTTGTAAATAAGAATCTTTGTTTTAAAATTAGACATATCTATAAGATCTACAACGTGTTAATGAAAAAGCGCAAGACCTGAAATTAGTTTTTTCAGAATCGAGAGTAGAATCGGTTCGACTAATAAAAAATAGGGGTCAAGTTTTCACCAAAAAAAAATATTTTAATTACGCCGTGTTTATTCATAACTTAACTCTAGAGGTGAATGAACTATCTACATTAGTTACTAACCTACATTCTTGGAGTCAGAGTGTGAAAGGTCATTACGTTTCCAGAAATGCGTAAAAAAAGAGATCGCATGTGCGCAGGGACTGAATGCAAATTGCGGTGGCACGCGATGCAGCAACGTCGCACTAAATCATACTTAATTACCATAGACTTATTAATTTGCAACAAACACAAGACAACAAAAAAAAAGCTAATATCTTCGTAAATAATCCGCGAAAAATAAATTTAATAATTTACATACCTAATTTTTTTATAATAAAATAAGTTGGGGTTGCGCTTTTTCATTAACACGTTGTATATAGAAATGTCGTATAATCGAAAGTTTAAGAGTAATAATTGAAACACGAAATTAATGTTATTTCTTTATTCTCTTTCAATGGCATTAAAATTACATGTTTAGTTCACAAAGGCACAAATAGGTTCGTTGTCCAATCTCTATACATGTTGGTAACAAGATATTAAAAGGCAACTGTGTTCTATTTACAGATATTCAAAAACATATCTATAGATGAATTTTTAATTCACTTAATTTAAGTTATCGATTATTGGCCGAGGGCGACAGGGGGCGGGATAGTGTAATGTCCCTGGTACACAGCGTAGTTCTCTTTGGTGTTGGGGGCGCACTGAAATGGCTGGTATGTGCTAAACGCCGGATACTGATGGTACACACGATCGCGCCGCCCGCACCACGTTCCATCCGCAGTGCCGATTGTGCTACCGCTGCCGCCACCATTGTAGCCGTTACTGTATGGATGTTCTGTATTCATACTGCACATACCGCTAGCCGCGCTGGGAGCCACAGCCCCGTAACTCAGTGCCATCGGTCGCGAATTGGCGTTGATGACGGGCACAGTGCCGTAGCTCGTACTGCCTACTGTCGTAACTTGGCGCGATCCGTCTACTGGGCCCGCTTTCGCTGGATACTCCATTTTTTCAGGAGAAACTACAGTTTTCTTTGATGAAAGACTCAGACTGGCATCTTTGTCTTTCTCCTCTGAAGATCTGGACTTCTTATTCTTTCGGATCATATTTGCGTGAGTCTTGACGTGCTTGGCAAGATGGTCAGAACGCATGAACCTCTTGGTGCAAAGTTGGCACGCGAATCGCTTCTCACCGGTATGCGTGCGCAGATGACGTTGCAGCTCGTCGGAGCGTGTAAACCGTTTGCCACAAAATAACCAGTTACAAACGAAAGGACGCTCGCCCGTGTGCCAACGTAGGTGGGCCTTCAGGTGCGACGTCTTGCCATACACCTTGCCGCAGCCTGGAACATGGCAGACGTGCTCACGTTTTGCGCCGTCTTTACCGAAGTTGGGTCCGAAGCCAGCGGCCTCGGTGAGGCAATTAGGACAGCGACACTTAGCACAGCGCCGTTGTAGCTCACGCGCCTCTTCGGCGGCGACGCTAGCGGTGGTGGCGGCGGCAGGCCAGTAGGCGGCGGTGTAGTGCGACGCGGGAGGGTACGTTAGCTCGCGCCACGGTCCGCCACCAGCTGCGCTCCATACGCCGGAGGACGCGCTGCTGCACGATGAAAGGTCGGAGGCGGGTGACAGAGCGTCGCGCCCGTAAGCACATGCGTAACCTCCCATAATGCCCATCATCTGTAATTGCATTAAAAATAATCAGTCGATTATAAGAAAAATTACGTTATCGCATTTGTACAAGCTATATTCGAATGCTTTAAGTGGTAGGTACATTTCTTTGATGTAAAACACAATAATTACGCGAACTCATTTGTAAGTTACCTATTTGAAATCTTTCACATGTTCACTGTACCTACTTAAGTTTTTTAAAATAGTTATATAATATGAATATTCGTAAGTATTATTAGTATACATAAGTTATTATTTCCATACTACGACCACAACAAATTATTCTCGATTTAATTGATTCATATTACGAATATCGCTGAATGAAACTTTAACTATTTGGTTAATTGATAAAAATTGAACAACGGTTTGTGTCAAACGCGGCGGCACGTTTGCGTAGATCGTGGAGGGCGGGAGGGCGTGTGCGGGCGGACCTGTGGCACGGGCGCAGGCTGCTCGTGATGCATTTCCGGTGACGACGCGCGACACGGCCGAAACTTCCACTCGATAATTACAGGGCGGTGCACCGTTCACGCCGAGACGTTTTTAATAACTGGCTTCGGATAGACGTAACGAGCGGTTGTCACCTCGCCCCGCACGCCGCCCCGGCCCTGGCGACCGGGAGGGGCGCCCGGGGGTGCCAGCGCGCGCGCAGCCTCCGGTCCCCGCCACGCCCCGTGCCTTCGCCGTGACTTATGTGCATGTGAGAAAGCACGACGTGGCGGTTCCAGTGTCTCTTCTTCACATGTGTACACGCCGCTTCCCATAAACAAAAAAAACCAAATCGTTGACCACTAGGTAGGTATGTGGTATATTGTTATAGTTACGAGATTTAATTGAATTAATAATTTACACACCTAAAAATACTAGTCTCTACTAATACCTACCTAATTTTATTACAGGTAGGTATTTAGTAATTCCGAACACTAACACAAACTTTGCACAGCTTATAAAGCAAAACTTGATATTTCAAGATAAACCGGACGGATTGTCATTGTCACCATACCAACTAAACTGAAAACTCTTGAAATACAAAACTGGTACTAAGTAGATATAGAAATGCCGTTTAAATTTAGTGGATATAAATGCGCGAAAAAACATGAACAGGTGAATGTATGTATGTATGTATGTATTTAACTTGATATTTCAAGATAAACCGGACGGATTGTCATTGTCACCATACCAACTAAACTGAAAACTCTTGAAATACAAAACTGGTACTAAGTAGATATAGAAATGCCGTTTAAATTTAGTGGATATAAATGCGCGAAAAAACATGAACAGGTGAATGTACATAGTTTATTCTTAGATAGGTAAGTGTCAGCTACATACATTTTTAAAAGGAAAATCAACTATTACCTATATAAACAGCAATCAATGTAATTAAAAAAGGTTATCATTAAATTTCATGAGTGAGTCAAAAAAATACATATAGAAAGGGATGATATTATTAAAGCCATTCTACCTGTAGCTTCTATTAGCTCAAACCTCACCATTTTCCATTCGAAGACTGATTTTGAACTCGATTGAGTAGTTTTTGGAATACTTACCACGAAGAGCGTTCGTAATTTATCAACGAGTTCGTGAAAGTGCAGCTCGGCTCCATTGAATTGTAGGCACTTTGTTAATGTTACCTACAACATAGGTACAGTCTTATTAATGGGACCTGCCATACATCCAGCAAGAACCGAGACGGTGGTCGTATATTGCAGGCCTTAGGGGTTTGTACAGTTGGATTCAAAAACCTATAGGTACCTACGGTAAAACAATACCAGCGCAATTTGGCTTCAGGGAATTTTCCTGATCCTTTTGTATCTCTTTTCAAAAATATTACCAATGTTGACCTTGTACTAATTGCCTATATTCAAAAAAATATTTTTCACTACTTTATCAGAAACTGAACAAAATATAAGTTTAATACGAAAAAACTTTAAGGTCATAGCCCCCGAACAGGGGCATATCCAGGATTCAAGCTTGGGGAGGGCCCAAATTTTTCATTGAAAATAAAAGCCTATATGAGTGCTATACATGCAAGGTACGTTCTACGATCTTAATACGGAAGCTCGGGAATTCTCGTCAATTCAAAAAGACATCCAATATAATTAAATTATAAAAGCATAGTATTTGATACTAATTGCAACTTGATACCTTCACGCGTTCCGGTGAAAAAGGGTCTAGACAGACCGATAGACATACAGGCGGACAACGGAGTGATCCTATAGGGGTCTCTTTTTAGGGTCCCGTGCATCAAAGACGAAAAAAGGAACCAGTATGGAGTCATTCTGGTATTCGCCTATCTGTCCATCTGTCACAGCCACAGCCTACTTTCTCCGAATCTACTAGATGCAAAAGTTAAAATTCGATATATGTACAGAGTTTGGTGACCTAATAAACGTATAGCGTAAATGAAAGATTTTCATTTTGGGGAGCAAAGTAGAAAATTAACAAAAAAAAAAAACTTTTCTAAGGGCTCGTAGTGACATGTCAAATAAAAGTGTTCATTATAAAAAGTACAAGCATATTCTGTTTTTAATTTTATTTTAATATTCAGGGTTTCAAAGATATTAAAGAAAATTGATTACCTATATCCCCTTATCGTCGAAACTGTACCTAGTGTTTGAAATTTTGAAAAAAAAAACACAATGTAGACCTTCATTTATATTTTATAGAAAAAAATTAAACGATAAACAAATTAAATTATCACTTTGGGGGCAAATTACATGATTACAAAAAATCTCAAGTGCATCATGGTTCATATCAAATGAAAGTCTCGTTAGATATTTTTTTCATAATGTTCATTATAATTTTAAAATGCATAGTTTAGTAGAATATGTTAAAAAAATTAATGATAATCTCCCATTGCTCCCTGTATCTCAGAAACTACTAAGCCTAAATTTAAATTAATATGTTACCTCACTCATAGTATACAGGAGAATAAAGTCTTTTCATTCCCGCAGGAAACGGGAAATATTCATGAAGAGTAAATGCGTAGATATAAAATGTGTTGTAAAATTTTACTGAGAACTAGGTACTAAATTCAATTTGCCTATTGAAGCCCTCGCCTTCGGCTAAGGCCTTCGAGCCCGATTGGACACTGCGAGCGTTTACATACGTTAATAGGTAATTTTCGAAATTTTATTACAAACAAAGCAAACAAAAATTAAATATAAATATAGTATTTGCCAGATAACACCTCAAAATTGTAATTTTTATAGATTTTAGACGACGATCGCGTAGACGACGATTTTGCGCACGACTTTTCTGCGTTTATTCAGCATGTAACACATTTTTTTTTACAGTACTAATTAAATAAATTTTAAGACAATTTTTCGTATACTTACAAATATACTATATGCCTCGTACGTATGATTTTTCTGTGACTGGTATTCGCTACCAGTTAGCTAAAAAACCTTGATAAATCTGTTGTTTCGTGCTTAGTCCAAAAAGTATGTTTATATATATTTTTTTCTTATTTATATTATGTTATCTAAATAAAATTCCATAGATTTACTAGATAAATAAGTGATGTATGACTATGCATTAAAAAAGTATCGAATATTTTAATGGTTATTGAGAAATTCGGCCTGAAAAAATAGTGTTTTTCGGTTTTCAGACCCTGAAATCAGTCCGGGAGCTCGCAACCCTAAAAATGCCATGTTTTAATAAATCTAGTTACGTAAAATATGGTCAGATTTATTTATATTAGGTACTTTGGTGATGTAAATAATTTACTATTTTACTGAATAGTAAATAGAAATGTATAATTTTCCAATTATAGCGTAAATTTAATATGCACTTAACTAAGCCTTGTGAAGAAACTTATACTTGTCAAAAAAGCTATCCCTTACTTCGATAAATGACACCACACCGAAGAAGCATCGAAAAACTTAGTTTCTTTATTCGAAAATATTGAATATATTATTTTATCAGCGTACATTAATTTAATTTATACAACAAAATCTTATAAAGACTTTCCATAAATGTTAATTAAACTCGTACAGAACCTGAACGGGCTTTGATAACAAATATTTATAACTACTACTGATGAAAATCCCTTTGTAAGTACTTCTAATCGCGGAAGATTCCAAATTGATTATTTTCATTGCCTTAACAAAAATATTTCTTTTTTATAAATTGCCAACCAATTTTATCTATTTTACGACTTGCAAGAACTTGTGAATATTCAAGATTTTTACAAATTATACATTTGCAACTTAGTATCAATTCTTTTGAATCGTCGGGCTGCGCGAACACACATTTTTCGTTCAAAGTCCCGGGTCGCTTAACGTTTTTAAAATTTTTTCTCTATTTCGGTCGGCAGTTCGCGGCGGACGTATGATTTATGCATATCCGAGCGGAGCCGAACCTTAATTACACGTTGTTAAAATATGGCAGTTTGTTAAATCGTTCTCCTGCTTTTGTTTTAATAAACATCACGCAGTTAGAAGGACCCTACCCATGCCTCCTTTTTCTAAAGAGAAGTTTTTCTCTCATCGCTTCGAGTTCGAGATGGAAATTACAGAATCAAACTTTATGAACGCCCGCCTGATACGTCCTCCAGATTTTATCTTTCTCTATATCATGTATCAATGTAATTTATATTTATTATTTAATGAGAAGACGGACATCAATTTGGGCGGGAACTCGGAACAAGTCATTGTGGCCGCTCTGATTTATTGCTATTGGATTTCGAAGATTAACTTAATATAAAGAGTGTATCTCTCTGCATTTCTTAAAGAATTTTCACTATTAATTAAACGCCTAAAATATAATATGAACTCATAAGTATTTTAGTAAGTTTTTTAACAAAGTAATAACTAATTGGTAGGTAGGTAGTAAGTACCTACCCATTAAAGGTTTTTGTTCGAAGAAATTGATTTATTACTTAGATACATAAATTTTTTGAAGATCAATTTTATTGGTGAAGATCAGAAATTTCAAGTTTTAAAATAATTTTCAATAACAAGCCCCATGGTGCCGATTAGTCTCAATGGCTATTGCGAGCTTTACTCACATTGACGTATTACGTATTCTCGGAAAACAGCGCTACTGTACTTTGTTAGTCGCGTCAAACTTGACGGGACCTATTGACGGTTAACAGCAGTAACCTGTCGACATGTCCGTAGTGGCAAAAAAACAAAGTATCGCTAACTAAGAAAGAACGCACTGTCGTTGCCACATGCAGTGAACAAAGCTGTTACTAATGTGCTATGATCTTTGTCCGCCGTCATAAATCTTGCGGGGCTCTTTGCAGTTTTTGTTCCGTTCGGATGACCAAAGCATTGCCGTGCGGAATCGGCCGACGTGTCTTCAATCATTTACACGTGTGGCGGTCAACAACTACTCCCATTTCATAGGTACCCATTTGATAGTATGAACATTTACGGTATCAGTATTTGTGTAAATGAAAGCATGTAGTAGGTATGTAATATTAAGTTTGTTCGTTTGTCGTATAGGATCGAATATTGCGTCACTTGTGTCGATTCTTTATTCATGAAGTTTAATTTGTAAGCCTTAGCTTAGGATCCCACCGCATTAAACTTTACGTCATAGGCTACAAACACCAAACCATTTTAATGAGATAGTACCTACTACCAATCATCTTTATACTAAAAGTTAAAAAAAAAACTGTCTGCCGACCGTCAACTAGAGAGTTCATTGTTCGAAAAAACTTGGGGATCGGCAGCACCTACTAATAGAATAAATCTTTTACCTACATGTGAACAGAAAATCATAAAAATGGTTTGGTGTGGGTAGCTCATGACGAAAGGTTTCGTGTGGTGAAACCGTGTGCTTCCAGGCCATTGTAAAAGTTTAGATAAATAAATATTTAAAAAAATATATCAGATAGCAATAGTTAATCTATTGCTATCTGATATATATGCATACCTACACAAGTAGGTATGCATAGTTGTGTTGTAGGGACGACAGTTATGTCGTACTTATATGCTGCATAGATATGTAAGTTATCTGTAGCATGGCTTCATAAGCGCGAACAATTTTTAAGGGTCCCTATTAGTACACGCATGTAATAATAGCGTCTTTACAAAAATTATCAAAACGTCTCAATAAAACCACCGTCCATGCACGTCCGGCCTCTTCCGATCGGTACGGGGGATATTTTACACTAATTGCTGGTTTCTTATATCGTGGGCGTGTAATTGGTGTTCTGGCACGTTGTCCTTCACTTCCTGTCTTTTGGCCGGCGCCGTCAATGGGGTGCCCACAAAGTAGCTGCCGACTCGCGGTGTCGGATTGCCCTTTGTGTAACCACGGCACCCACGCTGTCTCTGTTACCGTTGCTGCACTTAAAATGTTGTATTAACATATTTTTCTATTGCTGCTATACTCACGCTGTTAATACAAACACAAAATGGTACCTACAAAACTTAATTTCAAGAAACTGTTATCTAGAAGTGTCGTAGCCTAGTTTATGGTAGGTACGTAAATAAGTAGGTATATGCTATGTTCGATTTTATAAATACCTACCCACTATGCAGTTAATTGTGGAAATTTTCTTTAGGTATAATTCAGAGCTCCAGAGGCCCAGAGTTTAGTTAACAAAGCATAGATACCTACAACATATCTCAAGCTCAAACCAAAATGTCTTGGAATTTTAGCAATAAATAGGTAGCTATGTACCTAATGTATTATATTGCAAAAACATCATATACAAAAAAAAAAATTTAAAGTTTACAGCAAAATATAAAAGTAAGAATTTTTATTTAGTTGTTACATATAAGCAAAAAAGTATTCATGGTGCGTTTTGATTTGTGCAAAAGCAGTCCCTTAAATTTACTGGTGTATCTAAATTTAAATCAACAGTAAAATTAAGAGAATGCCTTCTTACTTATATCTAACAAATAAATATACATTCTAAGTTTTATACTTTGCTGTTAATATATTTAAAAAAAAATAAAATACGATGATGTTTTTACAATATAATACGCTTTCATTCATTTATGAAAATTCCCATAAAATAACAATTAGTATAGGTAGTTCCAATCAAACTTTATGGCACAACGCTTTATGCGTGCTTGCGCAAGTTTAGTCATATGCCCCTCGCTCCACTGCGTCCCGCTAGACCTAAAACTGGTTACTGCGACGCGACTTGTGCCTATGTTCACATCCACCATAAAGTTTGATTGGAACTATATCTACCTACTTAAAATATCTAAAAACGTGGCAGTTATATTTGACATTCAAGGAAACAAAATCGTGATTATTCTCGGCTAAAAATTTGTCAGCAAAAAAATCATACAATTCCTTACAATAATTGAAATATGAGACGACTATTCTATCCTATTTTTTAAAACATCTATATCGAAAGACGGACACTGCATGTTATCTGATCGGAACTTCACTCTGTTACGTCAAGCACCCGTAAAGGAGTGAATTCAGTTCTCGATTATTGTTAGTGTGTAATAAGATCACCTAATCTACCTGTTCCCTTTACAAAACCAAATGGGCACAGGTTTGTGTGACGTGGCTCATTGTCAAGCCTCTACACCAAAAAAAAAATGCAAACGCCTTGAATAGATACAAAAAACGTCATTGTTGGTTTTTCTGTTGACGGGAATATGCGATCCTCATGTCATGGGAAATTTAACAAATTATTGTAGATACCAACTGTAGGCATTTTTATTGTGTTTTTGCATTCAAATTTTGATTCAATGGAAGTAATACTAAAATTTATTGCAAGGTCACAATCGTGAATTGGGACGGATACCTACCTATATGAATAGTTTCTACGAATACCTACCTAGTTTCATTGTTTAATGTCCAGCCTCATAACTCCTTAATTTTATAGGTTTCACTAGGGATTTTTTTTTAAAGTATGACAAATTGGTTATATTGTTAAAACTCTTCTTTCTTTCTTTTCGTAACCACATAATATAGGTATAAACCTACCTAGCTTATACGTAAAAGGTGCCTAATAAATGTTCAATAATTAATAAAAAATTGTTTTATTAAGTCTACCGTGCTAACATAATTAAAATTTAGTAACCTTTACTAATATTTTTTTATTGAATTTGAGAAGTAATTTCATTCTAAATATTTTTAAATTTAAAATAACTTGGGCCATCTTCGTAATCTTACAAATTTTTTATCACAAGTAAATTCCCGAGGAATCTGTAAATTTTACTATGTACAAGTTTCATTGTGACTACTATATTTATTCTTTCATCCTCACCAGTTTTAAATAAAATAAAAGAATTTAAAGGTTGATACAAGGAGAACGTTCTGCTGAACCTTCTTCTACTCGAACTCCAAAAAATAAAGATTCTTTTTTGTCATGTGTGCCTTCATGACATGTAAGTATACAAGTGACTCACATAAAAAGGCTTCTTTCTTATAGAGTACACACTCCACTCGCTCAAATTGCGACCAGTGGCAATTTTGGGAGATATTTCGTAGTGAAACATTATTCAGTGGTGTAGGTAATTTTTTTTTCGTTAATTTACGATGGTATCCAAAATAAAATTATTAACTTGGTTCTTACATATTCACATTATTTTTTTTTTCACAATTTTAATTCGACAGTTAAACAAGTCGTTACAATACTATAATCGAAGAACACATATTTTATTAAGTTTTGTTCAACAAAACAGAAAATCTTTGCTGCGCGGAGAACATGGGGAACAGTCAGGCGCCTCGCGCAACCAAATAAGCATGTTTTTCCAGCGCCGTTATTGAGCCATATGAAATGTTCCTTAGTTGAAACTACCATAGCGCATTGAACGCTATACCTACGATAGTTCTAACTATAAATCTAAATTTTACTATAAAAGCGCATTTTAACTGAAAACGGGTTTTAATCCACGTGGATCTATGTGGATCAATCTGGAATCTTGTACGCAATGTGGATATCATTTTAATAAATCTTAGTACATAAACTTTGGACAGTAGGTACGGAAACTTTTATTGACTGTATAAGAAATTATAAAAGAAATCATAAGCTTCAGTGGATACGACCAAAAGAAAGCGAGTCAACAAAGACGCGTGCATAGATAGATTGGGTAAGGAATTCCGCGGACCGGCATCGGCATGGCTCCCCGCGGCGCGCGGTGGACTGTGGCGGTAGCTTTCAAAGCTGGGCTGTCACATGAGCTCTTTGTGTCCTGCGACACCCGAAATTAGCCCATATCCCTAAAAATGCCATATCTAACGCAGTTTGTTTTACAAAACAAACCGTTTTTGACAGACGACGATGAAGTTAATTTTGCTATCCATGACGCCGTCTGTCGTAATGCCGTTTTTGGCTTTTTCGTAGCGCAGACTCTGTGATGTAACCCATGGATACAACCTCTATGTAGATTGTCTTCTGTGGCTTCAAATGTCAGAGACATGGAAAGATATAAATTAAATATTGACCAACTTATATGTACCTACATAAGAAATCAAACTTAAACAAAAAAATCTGTTAAATATAGCTACCCGCCCCGGCTTCGCACGGGTAGCAGAGCATATAAGCCGTAGTGTCCTATCAGCTTGTTGCGCGAACATGTAGAACAGTTCAGTGATTTAATTAAATTTAAATGTAACGTAAGTTCATCCTACTTGGAATATTTTTAATGTGTTTTATTTCCGATTCTATATTTTTTTGGAAAAGTAAAGAATAAATACATAAAAACATACTACACTGTTGTATACAACATTGATGAATATTGATAACTTCTGCCTAATTTTACATCACGCGTGTCGCATCGGCGGCAAGTGCGTGGTCGCCCGGTTCGGAAACTTGTCGCGCGATAGTTTTTTTTTTTTCACGATAACTCCTAAAATAATAATTGATATTGTATGGCGTAAAGGGGAATTATAATGTCCATGAAATGCTAAAAGTAAATAACGTAGGTATTTAATTAGATAAGGATTAATACTGTATCCGTATAAATTGCTTTCCAATTACCTCATCATATGACACCATTTTTTGAAACATAAATATAGGTAAGTAAACTATTTATAAAAGATAGACATATGCCATCTCGAACTTTTTTTAGTCCTAAAAGAGAAATAATTTCTCCATACATTAGTTTGTTATATCTCAAAGGGATTAGGCAGCGTCTTCGATGAAAACACCCAGTCGACTTGATTTTTTTCGACGTGTTCAACAATAATCGTCATATTTCAATGAATTTGCAGAAAACTTTAAAGAATTATTCACATACACCTTCCTTTTGAATCGTCCGTCCGTCCATTGGTGTCAACCAATACAATCCCTACGGTAGTTTTTGAGTTAATCGCGTTCAGACAAACAGACAGACAGAAAAAAAGACGAGGCGGGGAACTTTATTTTATAATAGGTATGTGATGATATAGATGCGTTAAGTACACACAAAGTGCCTTAACTACTGAGAAATAGAACGAATGTGCCTCCGATCCAGAAATGCCAGAAAAAGAAGATCCTGCAAAAAAGAAACTCTACAAGCTTTTTTGGAATCAAAATTGTTTTTGTTTGTTTGTAACCGCATTTCAACTAAAACGATTTTGATGAAACTTTCACATTTAAGTGTAGGTTTTGCTAAGGAACAGACGACGCCAACAACATTTAATTACGGACTGTTGGTCCGACCACTTAGTTCCACCAGTGGGACCAGCAGGATTTCCAAATACTTAGGAGGTGGAACTAACGGTCCCAGTTTTAACGAACAAATTGGGTTTGTGGTCTAACTGACGAGTTTCAACAAAAACCTCTATTATAACACATAATTAAAAATTATATATAAATAGAAAATGTGTAATGTCATGTATGCTTTGAAGCTTACATATACCTCTGTGCATATACCTACTACGCCTTTTATGATTTTTGCTCAAAACTTTTTATAATTTTTTATCTATCCACCGACGTTGTAGTGGGTATACGTTTAGGGTGTGATCTAGAATCTCGGCATGACGTTGTTACCATCTAGCGTCAGAACGGCCTGAATGAATTTTGATGAAACCTAAGCTATTCTATGAATCAATAT
The DNA here is from genome assembly GCA_949709985.1 of Luffia ferchaultella. Lineage (NCBI taxonomy): Eukaryota > Metazoa > Arthropoda > Insecta > Lepidoptera > Psychidae > Luffia > Luffia ferchaultella. The sequence continues at coordinate 9,204,719 of OX453244.1, forward strand.
CGGGGGATGGGTTTAGATTACGTTACTGTCTAAGTTTGTGGTAGGAAAAATTAAGTAATAAATAATTAAAGCAATAAATTAATATTTTACTGAATAATAGTTACCTACCTATTTATATTTCATTATTAACATGTTATCATAGAGAAAATAAATGAGACAGCAGTGTTTGGTTTTAATAGAGTCATAAATGTCACTTTACAGTATCGAAAATGTCAAATGCAATTTCGCGGGGGTGAAGACCAGCGTGCGGGGACCTCGCGCACTGTAACTCGCCATCGTGGACCAGCCAGCTAGAGTATGAGTGGTTAGACGGTAAACGCAGAAGAGAGCTTCTAGTCGATTCGTACTTTTATGCATTTTACCGAAAAAATATTACATAAAACTACAATCTAATAATTCTATCAATATTCATTGCCGAAACTGAGGCACAATATTATCTAAATAAGAATAAACATAAATGAAAGACTATATTCAAGTCCATAACGAGTTTATCGAAGGTGTTCTAAACAATATAAATGCATCTATTATTTGCAATTTACGCCGCTTATTTTTAGAAGGTCCGCTATTTGCATTAGCTATCAATGTGTTTCATAATTTATGACAACGACCTATGTTTCTAGTGTCAGAGCACTTATACGGCCAGTATCCTTATTACAACAAGAGTGGGACCAACAGGATTTACAAATCCTAATAGCTCCACCGGCGGCTGCTTAACCTAGTGGGTAGCGACCCTGCCTACGAAGCTGGAGGTCCCGGGTTCGAATCCCAGGTCGGCTCAGTATTTATATGATGAATATTATATAATACGGGTACCGGGTCTTTGTTGTTATATGTATGTGGTGTCTTTGTTTGGTACCCAAAACACAAGCTAATGCTTAGTTTGGGGCCTAGACGTTGTTGTGATGTATACTTATACCCATGTTGTTCAGTGGAACGAAGCGGTGGGACCAACAGTCCGTAACCCAAAATTTGTGCATACGTGTGCAGCAGTGAGCAGTGCGGAGTGCACACGAGGCGGCTAATGAGCCGTACTAATGAGTCATAGATATACGATGTCATCGTCACAGAGGCGATCTGCGATACTTTGTTTATGTTCTACCTATTGAATTGGGTAATGTAAGGGAACGTAGTAAAATTAATCAAAAGAGGCAAAACTGATGGTTTTAATTACAATGTCTGTTTTAATTAATACTGTGTATACATATAAGTAAAACAATTATACATTAAACTGTAATTGGTCCTGAATATAAGTACTAGAATATGCGCTTGCACTACCTAGACTCGACACTATCTCACTTTGCCTTATCAGTAAAGAAATGAACGAAAAACAATCAAAATCATCGTTGCAATGTGATAAAAAGTTTACTTACCCTTAAATAAAATTAATTAGCTTATAATATTTCTGACTGAAAAATATGTTGTGACAGTCGGACAGACAGACAGATGGCATAGGTTGAGTAATAAAGAAACTAAAAAATAATTCGTTATACCTAAGTCATATGCAATTATCATTATTCCAGAGTTATCTCTCGGATAGACGACAGTGTGTTAAGATAGATGATTGGACGACTAATGAGCTTCCTATTTCCTTTGGTGTGCTTCAGGGAAGCATTATTGGTCCAACTTTATTTTTGGTTTACATTAATGACCTATGTCAACTTCAATTAAATGGCGGTTTTATTTTTGCCTATGCAGATGACACAGCCTTAATTTTCCATGAGAGTACCTGCAAAGTTTTTTCTATTCGCTAACTATTTATTTTAAAAACTGCCCTAAAACCTCATCGGTCCACTTTTTATGATGCGATAAAGTTTGTTAATATTCGCCGCGATTACACCGTCTATCCACAGGTCCAAGTTAACACCAGACTTGCCTAACGTCTCAATAGATATTTGAAAACATAACGTATGTAAAAAAAATTGTATTATTTAAGAAAAATTGTGATCGGCATAATGTTAATACAAGAAACAAAGATAAACTTGCTAACCATGTCAGCCACCTCAAAAAATCACAAAATCTTTTAAAGGGCAATGTATACACTTTTACAATAAGATCCCAGTTGACATTCAAGATCTACCCCTTAACAAATTTAAAACTACAATAAAACGAAAGCTTTATGCAAAAGCTTATTATAAAGTATCGGACTACTTAGATGATAAAAATCCATGGGTATAAATCGCTCGCCTATCGGCTTGTTTCAATAATTTTGATTAAGCACTTATTGTTTAAAAAAAACCGTCGCACAGTTTCTTCCTTATTCTTCTGAAAGGAACCAGCACTTTTTGAATGAGCCTTTGTGATTACGTTTTTCAACAAAGTAATAACTTGTAATAAATTCACACTTATGACGTATTTCAAGATTATGTTACGAAATATATTTGATTTGATTTGAACGAATGTCGCACAACCTCGAAGCTCGCTCACAATACATATAATGTGTTGTATCAAATACTACTTCATTAATTGAATTGAGTAACACATACAAACTCATTTGAAATCCGTGTCCTACCCATCACTAGTCTCAAGCATTGAAATATATGTGTGCAATCTTTCATTTGTTAGTCACGAATTTTTTCAACCTCCTGATATAATAGTAAAATATTGCAAAAGTCATGATTTTGTATAATGATGCTGAGCTACATAAAAATGAAGTGTACCCCACGGAAATCAGAATAATTAGGAAATGTGATGCGGGCATGGCACGCGTGCCCTTCAAATGCGACATGTTCCGCTTAGGTTCGACGGTTACATCTCTGTAGTTAATTCATTTCATACCTTTCGTAGAGATCGCTCGTTTAGTTAGATTAGAAAAAACATTTTTGTGTTTGTGTATGTTATCAAATAGTTTGCATTTGAAACTGGCAGCATTCATTTCCATATAAATGGTCTACATAACATTTATATTTTAAATTATTTAAAAAATTATCAATATATCACTTGAAGCATTGACGCTCTATTGTAGGTTGCTAAAATTAATTGCATAAATAAAACTCAACATTCATAAATTACTAATATAATAAATAGATTACAATCTTCACTATAACTTTTATTCACTCATTTACTGTCGGTAAATGTTTAATTACAAAATTGATTTCACATGTAATTACAATTTGTCAAATAAAGATCTCATGTAACATGCTAATGTTATATATTTCAAAAAGAAAAATAATACTCCTTCTATTTCATCTTACTTTGTACAGAATGTGAGAAACTCACTATTTAACGTGAGAATATGAATATTACTATAAAAAGATTCAACATAAAACCATTTTTATTTATATAGCATTGAAAAAGCCATACATTGAATATATACACAAAGCAACTGATTTAGAAGAAAAATTAAAACTTGGAAGAAGTTTTCCGTAATTCACCTTTGCTTCCGTGTTTTAACTTATATTAGTTAATTGATGCTAATTCAATAAGCCTTATAATTCATCTCTCAACAATGTGTACCTATTTTTGGAAGGCGCGAGCTTCTTAAAAGTTGATTCTGGCGGAGTGGTTACCTTGACATCTTGATCAATGGCATTATTTGCAGTATCTGGACCATAATGGAATTCTCTGAAAATAAATAATAGATTAGATATTTACCACAAAAATAGTGTTTTCGTATGTTGCATTAACTATGGATAATTCCTATTAATGCTTTGAGTTTAATGCATAGAATAAATTAATTTGACAGAAGCGTTTGGTTTTAATAGAGTAATAAATGTCAATTCACAATATCGAAATGACATCGCGCAATTTTGCGGGGTTGAAGACTCGCGAGCGGGGATTTCGCGGGAGTGCAGACACGGGGTCGTTGAGCACTGAAACCCGGACTAAAACTCCTCATCTTGCACCAGCTAGCTAGAGTATGAGCGGTTAGACGGTAAACGCAGAAGAGGGCTTATAGTCAATTCATGCTTTTTTGATATAATGTAAGGGCACGAATCGTGAGCGTTATCTTTCACATACACAGTAGTTTATCGTAAGATTTGTCCGACGACGATAAAAAGTGAGATCATGATAAACTAATAGTATTATCAGAAAGACTCCCCCCTCTAGTTGCATTTCATTTCATACCACCAAACAGATCCTAAACAAAACCACCGTGTGAATGCATAAACCCAAAACTTGTGTCATTACCTACTTATATCTTCATAATAGAACCTGAACCCTCTGAAATTGAAATAATAATAACAATCCTTAAATCAGAATCAGCTACCGGTTAGGATAATATCCGTCCAAAATTTCTGAAAATGACAATGAAACTATTTGTCCTAATAATTACTCGGTTTACAACATCTGTTTTTAATAAGTTATCTTCCCTGCCTATTGAAATGGTTTTTGATTCACTAAATCTTTATTTCTTTAGCCTATTTCTGTTCTACCTGTGATTTCTATAGTTCTAGAAAAATACAGTAATAATTTACTTATCAAATACCTAAACAGTTATATTCTATGTAAAACCCAATATGGCTGTCAGAAAGGCATCAGTACAGAGGATGCTATTCAGGATCTTACCACAGAAGTAACTAAAAATATTGACATGAAAAAATGAGCCCTTTCCTAAATATTAAAAAAGTCTTTGATACATTTTTCTGTCCCCACTCTATTACGCAAATTAGAAATAATGAAGTATCAGGGGATCATTCTTATCCCTACTTACTTTGTTAATAACCGAAAACGAGTTAGACTCGACAATTGTACTAATAGCACTGATATCTCTACTACCAACTATGGCATCCCCAAAGGTAGTGTCCTTGGGCCTACCCTTTTCCTTGCTATATTAATGAGTTCACTGACTTACAGAACCCACCATCTTCCATGGCCATATCAACATTTCTATCATGATGGCTGAATCTGTGGGAGATGCCGCGTACGTTTTCCGTCTCTGAGTACGCTTCGATGCGGCTTTTGTTGGCTCCCTACAAATTCTAGTCTTTTGGCCGTCTGATCCCTATTTATACATTCCCCCTTATTAGGGCTGTACTAGCACATAACATTCCTTTTTACACTAAATATTCCTTCTTTGACTGACTTACGACTGTATAAAGGGCATGTTTTCTCATATGCAGATGATACCGCATTACTTTTTAGGGTTCCTATATGGGAACGGGAACCCTATTACGAAGGCTCCACTGTGCGTACGTCTGTCCGTATTTCTGTCACAGGACTATTCATCTGAACCGTAATAGGTAGAAACTTGAAATTTTCAGTGTGTATTACTGTGACCACTATAACAAATAATAAAAATAAAATAAAGTTAAAAATTAAAAAGGGGTCCTCTGTCCTCATATAAAAAACCTGTTTTTAATGACATTTTAGTGAGTGATGGGTTAATTGTTTGCTTAGACTTGGAATTTTCAATTATGTGCTACTATGGCCGTTATAACAATAAATAATAAAAATAAAATCTAGTTAAAAATTAAAGGGGATCCCCATTCAAGAAACGTGTTTTTTTTATATTGTACGGTGGTACGGAACCCTTCGTGTGCGAGTCCTCACTACACCTCTACACGCGCGATAGCTGCGTGTGTAGCATTCACGTACATGCTCACAAACGAACGGCGCGACGACATCGTTGCACAGACTACTGCTTAGGTAATATTTTTATAGTCTAGACTTCCTTCTTGTCGGTATTATTAATTATTGTGCTTTAGAGCCGCACAGATCGGTTGCATATACTGTACACCTTGCCTTACAAAACGGTTATATGAACTTTTTTCAGGAGATAAAATGGCCCCACTAGTCTATTTCTGATATTGACTGAGTGTGTTTTTATTTTCATGCACAAATATAACATTATTATAGACATATCATGGCATAACTGTGACGCCACATCCAAGATACGAAAGTCCTGAAATTGATCCTAGAGAGGAACTCGGGCTTTTAAGTTGTAAAATCATTAATATTAATAAAATTGAAATATCTTCAAAATAAACAAACCTGTGCAATTTCCCTGAATAGAGATCCTGCAGGAACTGTTTCAGCTTCCCTGGGATCTCTATGTCCTTATAGTTGTCGAACATGTACATATGACGGAAGGAGTCTATGGCTATCAATGGTAAGTCTGACACAGACTTGCCTAAGTGATGCAATGGATGCTCAAACCGCACACCGTCTGCCGTCAGGAAATTGATATTTTCTGGAATGTTATATAAATATGTAAAATTAAAGGAAAACAGATGACCATAGCTTTTTTCTGTTCTATGGGTGTGACAAAATATACGCTTACATATCAAAGTAAACATTTTCCACCTAAAACTCAAAACATATGATTAATTGGACTAGAATATTATTAAGAGTTTTGAGTGGTTTTATTTCAACTGTATACTACAAATTAGATAAGAATGTTATGTATCCAACTCTATGTTCTAAAAACAAATATTTTTGTGATAGAACTGTCATACATACACAGGTTGGAAAAGAACTGCAGGGCATTTCACTATTATATATGCTCCGCCAATTTCTTTAAATAAAAAAATTAAAGTTGTTTTTCTGCTAACATTTCTTTTAACTTGTTAGGAGAAAAATACCCAAGTGAATTTCCAGCATGTAACAGAAATTACGCATGCCGATGTAACATACCATGAATTTACGTTCTAATACGAGTTTATTTTTATTATTATTAATTTAAATATTTTTGTTTACATTCATAAAACTTTATTTACATTGGTGTTTAATTTTCATTATTGTGAATATTTTGTATCAAAATTTGAGGTAATATTTATGTATTATTTTTTATAACAAAAATTATAATAACACACAGATAAATTCTTAATTCTAATTATAATATAAACTATTTTAAATTTGCCCATAAATTTTTGATAAAATACACATTTAATTTTTTTTTAATCTTTAAGTGTTTATTTTTATAATAAATATCTGAAATATTCCACACAGCGCCATCTAGTCTCAAACTAAACAAAGCTTGTATTATGGGTACCAGATAACTTATATACAGTACGGCTAAAGATATAATACGCACAGAAATCTTCGCCCTACTTCGGCAAAGGTCGTATTTTCGAGCGGTCGGAAAGCGATATCCATATAGAGTGATTAAAATCTACAACGAAATAAGTTATGTTGCTACATGATACATTAAATGTTTTTTTTATTATTATTATTAATCAAATCGTCTGTACAAACGAGCAGGTTAAAATTACAAAAGCAGTGACGGGTCACCTTTGATACACGGTTTTGGTCCAGTTTAGATATAGGCTTTAAATAAAACTAGTTGCAATATAATTATTTAGTAATGCTAGGGTGAAAAATATACTACTATTTATTATTAAATGTATGTATGGTGTAAAGGGCATTATTAAAATTTCGAAAGTTATAAATCATCTTCATAATCAACACAACACACACAACACAACAACACAACCACATAATCAACAAAAACAAAACGGAAGACAGTGTTAATAACAGCTCTATAGAATTTCATAACACGAAGTGCACGTGTCCAGGTAGCACACTGTCGCCAAAAACAATTGCCTCCTATGCATCTACCCTATCGTAAAATGAACTTGAAATTTAAATTCTTTACAATAAGGTTTAAAATGCGAGTGTTATGTTTAGGGCCCTTATGTTTTGTGATTCGTTTTTTGTCCGAAATACGAAGTGTGACGAAGATTTCTATACGCATTATAACTTTAGCCGTACTGTACATACTTAAATATTTTTTTATAATACATACATAACTAGCGACCCGCCCCGGCTTCGCACGGGTAGCAGAGCATATATGCCATAATGTTTTTTCTGTCGTAGTGTCATATCAGCTTTTGCGTTGAACATGTGGACTGGATTTAATTAGATTTAAATGTAACATAAGTTCATCCTGCTTGGATTCATCATCATCATCAGCCCGTGTCTCTCCGCTGCAGGATATAGGCCTCTCCTAAGGCTCGCCACCACACACGGTCCTCCGCCTTTCGCATCCAACTACCCCCGGTATGGTGCTTTAGGTAATCTGTCCACCAGCCCGGGGGGCATCCAACGCTTCGCTTTCCGGTACGTGGCCTCCATTCGAGAACTCGTCTACCCCATCGGTTATCAGTTCTGCGGCAAATGTGACCGGCCCATTGTCACTTCAGCTTGCTGATCGCTTCGGCTATGTCGACAACTTTGGTTATTTGACGGATTTCAATGTTACTGATTTTATAAATCAAAAAAACACCGAGCATAAACCGCTCCATAGCACGCTGAGCGACTTTAAATTTGTGGGTCAGTCCTGCCGTGAGAGTCTATGTTTCGGCACCGTACGTCATTGTGGGTAGGACGCATTGGTTGAAGACCTTGGTCTTCAGACATTGTGGTAATGGCGACGAGAACAGATGACGTAGCTTCCCGAAAGCAGCCCAGCCCAGCTGAATTCTTCAGAATCTTGCACAACTTCAAGAGTCGCACCCTCTACGGACACCGGTCTCGGGAAAATATGTTCGTTGAACATGACTTACGTCTTGTCCAAGTTCATCCCGAGTCCCACCCGCCGAGAGGCGAAATTGAGGCCGATAACCATTCGGTTGAGCTCCTCCAGCGACTCTGCCATGATGACTATGTCCTCAGCAAAACGGAGGTGAGAGACGTATTCGCCATTGACATTAATGCCACAATATTTCCAGTTCAGCGTCTTGAAAACATCTTCCAATGCGTTGGTGAACAGTTTCGGGAATATGACATCCCCCTGTCGTACTCCTCTTTGCAATTGGATAGGTTCCGTTCGCTGGTCCTGGACCTGGACAGTCATTGTCGCGGCTTCGTATAGACACCTCAATGTAACGACAGTCGATTTGGCATCGCTGCAAAGATTCCAGAACAGCCCAAGTCTCGACGGAGTCGAAGGCTTTCTCGTAGTCCACAAAGGCTAGGCATAGAGGTTGATTATACTCTTCTGTTTTTTGTATAATTTGCCTCAGCGTATGTATGTGGTCCACGGTGCTGTAGCCTTTTCGAAACCCAGCCTGCTCAGGGGGTTAAAATTCGTCAAACCTTTGGACGAGGCGATTCGTAATGACTCTCGAAAACAGCTTGTACACGTGGCTGAGGAGTGAGATCGGTCTATAATTCTAAAGAAGCGTTTTGTCTCCTTTTTTGAAGAATAGGATGACCGTACTCTCACTTCAAGCACTCGGCGGCGCAACGCCACTATGTATGACAGAGTTGAATAGCTTCTGAAGCTTTTTCAGGACTGGTGTCCCGCCTGCTTTCAGAAGCTCTGTCGTGATGCCATCGGCGTCGGATGCTTTGCCATTTTTAGCTGCCTGAGAGCTAATCTGACCACACCCAGGCTGACGTCGGGAATGTCATCTGTGTAGTGTCGGGTCAACGGAGCTCTCCGATCGCTGTCGTCGCGGGCTGCAGGGGGAGATGTATGTACGGCATAGAGTTTTTTTATAAAAAGTCTCAATCTCATCGAGAATCTCTGGTTTTGAGGAGACGATTTAGTTGTCGCTAGTCCTGAGCTTCGTCAGTTGGCTTCTACCAAGTTGCTGAACGAACACTTTCGAACCTTTGTTCCGCTCGATGGTCCCGTCGTATCAGATTCTTGATTTTCCTGTTCAGAGCCAGGTCTAACGATACTCCTCGAAGCGACTTCTCACGTCTCTCTCGCATGAGATCCAGTGTCTCGCTGGAAAGTTTAGACTCCTCGCCTTTGCACCTGGATCTAAAATGTTTGCTGCCCACTTCTCTGACAACATTGATCAGGCTATCCGCCATGTCGTCAACATTCACCGTGGTTTCCAGCGCGTCGAATCAGTTTCTCAACTCCAGTTGTAAAGCCTCGGAGCCTGCGTCGGCTTGCGACGGTGTCGGTCGGAGCTTGAACTTCATCAGACGGACCCTTTCAAGCCTGTAGTTGATACTCAGAGTGCCTCGGACTAGGCGGTGATCGCTTCCAGTATTAAACCTGTTGATCACTGAGACATTTCTGAATATGCGCCTTTTATCCATCATGATAAAGTCAATCTCGTTCCTGGTCACTTTATCAGGACTTTGCCAGGCCCACTTCCTCTGTGGCGTCTTCCTAAAAAAGGAGTTCATCAGGAACAAACCCTTCATTTCCAGAAAGTTTGCCAGCATTTGCCCCTTGTGATTTCTCTGTCCAATGCCTTACGGCCCCATCTTGGATTCGTCGCTTTTCTGTACTCCCATTTTGGCGTTGAAGTCCCCCATTACAACAGTGAACTGAGTCGAGCCCGTATGATGCATAGCTTTCGCTATGTCGTCCTACACTGCCAGACTTCGTCGCCCAAAGTGAGTCGAAGTTGGCGCGAATACCTCTATAACCTTTAGGCGGTACCTGTCGGTTAGTTGCAGTACAAGGTATGCTACCCGAGTCGACTCACTGGAAATCTCCACTACGTTGTTGGCAAGGATTTTGTTGACAAGAAACCCGACACCACCTTGGGAGGGCTGATCGCCTTCTCGGAAGTAGAATAAGTTACCAGAGTTCAGGATTATCGTGTCCTCCCCCAGTCTTCGGACCTCAGATAACCCAAGGATATTCCACTTTATCCTGCTCAGTTCTACTTCCAGCTCCTCAACGTGCTCGTCTCGCATCAGAGTCCTGTTGTTAAAGGTTGCCACAAATAAACGTTTGTTTTGGCAGCCAAATCGTATCGGAAGATTCTTCGCACCCCTGCCCTTCCGTTACCATGACCGCTACTGTGGCCAGGAATAGAAGGACCGCCGGAAACTGGAGGCCCTTCTATTCCTACTTGGATTATTTTTAATGTATTTTATTTCAATTCTATAAATATTTGAAAAAGTAAAGAATACATACAAACAAACTACAATATTTCTTTGTATACAACATTGATAACTTCAGCCTAACCACGCGTATCAGGTCGTCCGGTACGACCGGCTGGCGCGCCGGCCGCAGCGCCCAGCTTCTTGACGCGCGGTATATATATTTCGCGATAGCTACTAAGATATTAATTTAAATTGTATGGTGTAAAGGGCAATCATAATGTGCATGAAGTGCTGAAGGTAAATATCATATTTAATATGATAAGGATTAATACTGCATCCGTTTAAATTGCTTTCCAATTACCTCATCATATGACACCATTTCTTTCTTACATAAAAATCGTAAGCTATCTATAAAAGATAGACATATGCCATCGCAAACTTTTTGTAGTCCTATACAAAAAGAACCATTCCTTCATACATTATTTTGTTATATCTCAAAGGGATTAAGCAACGTTTTCGATGAAAGCTCCAAGCCATCTTAATTTTTTTCTGACTTCTTCAACTATGATCGTTGTATTTCAACTAATTTGCACAAAACATTGATAAATTATACACGTAAACCTTCTTCTTGAATCACTCTGTCCATTGTTGTCAATAATATGCCAATCCGTTCGGTAGTTTTTTAGTTTATCGCGTTCAGACAGACAGACAGACGTGGCGGGGGACTTTATTTTATAATATGTAGTGATCTGGATATTTCATACCCAGACACGGAACAAATAGACATTTTCATGCACACAAATATTTGTCCCGGGCGGGAATCGAATCCACGACCCTTGGCTCCGCAGTTAGGGTCTCTAACCACTCGGCCAATCGGTCAGTCGTTTTGTACCGTTGGTTTCCACTAAGGCACCACATGAGCACTGCTGACGCTCACAGTCTACATCCCGATCGCAGCGCCACTGCCGCATGAAGATAGAGTACCCATGTGCGGCGACGGAAGAGTATGCAACCATGCCCCAGATTCCAGCCGGGCCACCGCTCTTAGTTTGGCTAAATTTAGTTTAGAAGTCTCGCCTATGAGACTCATTTATACTGGTATACTGGCACATTGTCCCACCGTTGTTGCGTCCCAGCCATTTTGGCATTCTGGGACATTCGGCAATTCGGCAAATATAAACTTTACCACCGTTATAATGAAGTATGATCAAGTATGTTAGTGACAAGGTTCGTAACCCCGTGTGTCGAAACTCAAGCCTCCGGCCACGTAGCGGATGGGTAATGTTGCCTGGCACCATTGGTTTTCAGAGAGATCCCTTAGTCTCATCAAAATAGGAAATATCCTGAGGGAGCAACTAAGTGGGTGATGTTCTATTATGTATGTATGTCCTTTGGGATCGCAAAACATAAACACGGCAGTGTGGAGGCAACGTGAGCGGACATGACGAGGCGCTTTTCTACTAAAATGAAAACTGTTTCCTCTCCTTTAGAGCCAACGGGATAGCTTCCGCAAAGATGGACAGACCCAGGAAATCAAAGGAGTTTTTATACACTTCAATTAAAACTGGAATTAAAGCTTGTAAGTTTGTCAGACAGGATTGCAATGAAAAACTGCAGAAGTAGAATTCACAATTCGCTGTGTTCACCTTGAGCCCCAACTGGCGCTTGCCACCAATAATGGTGCCATCATCAAAATACCAAAGATTTAAAGGTGACTAACTTAGAAATAGCAGTCAGGTCTGATCCTGAGGAGGAACCGCTAGGAAAGGAGTTCAGCGCCTATACGACGTCTTTCACCACGATCGTAAGGGCTGGGGTTAAAAAATCAGGCGCCGAGAAGGCGAAAGGCCCCCTCGAATCCCCTCACCTTACTCTCAATAGCTTTAACGACAGATGACGGCTTAGAAAGCGACAACGGGTCAAAATAGACATCATGGTGTGCGGAGACTGTTTCCCTCTTAACTTTGGTTGTTAGGTTACCCAGGATGTTGTTTTGACTTAGTGACAAGTACAAGAAGTATAGAAGGGAAACCGAGTCCTCGATATGCAGTCGGCATTTTTCGATAGTTTCGCAAAGTTTACCCGCGTGTATTCTGGCTCTTTTAGGTATGTAACGGAGAATTCGGATACATTTCTTTAATTTTGGGAGACTCTTAAAGCAGATATAGAGTTGCGGCCACTGGGAAGATATGACGTCAACAGAGGGCACTGTGTTAAAGCCGGAAACATCTCTTCTGTACATGTGACCTACGCGTACCCTCAGACCAGTACAGACGGTAAGGTATGGAAAATGATCTTGGCTAATAGAAGCATTGACAAGTAAGTCACCAAAAGGAGGAGGCAAGTCAAGAACATTTATAAATAATTAAATATGTAAAAACTAAATAAACAAATTCTCGCCTTCAAATTGGCCTCCGTACTTTGTAGAGTTTTCAGTTTTCATGAATCAATAAAAAAGTACCACTGCGGATTGAAAACCGCGTTTCATTTGCAAAATATATGTTCCAAAAATGTCAAATTTTTAAATAGTTTCTTTCGTGAATTTTTTATATCCAAGACATTGAATTAACATAAAGTTACAAAAAAAAAATTACATAAGGTTTTATTTAATTTCAATCATTTGGAACTAAATCGAGGAAACACTATTGGGCAATGAACTGCCAATGTATCACCAGATTGTCTGTTTTTCATGCAGTAATGGAGCGATAGTACCAGAAGATGCTGTTTAGAAGATGCCTGGTCGCACACTGCCACCAACAACCTGATAAAGGTCACCGAGAGCTGTTGGGTACAAAATGCCAAGGATTGGTCATTGTGGAAATATATGGAGAAGGCATATGTTCAGCAGTAAACGTCTGCCGGCTGATAATGATGACTAGAAAATTTACCATTCCAGAAATTTCAGGTAATGGTCTGAAAGGTTTTATTTGACATTTATCATGAGCTGAAACATTGGATAAAAAATCAGAGACCATCTTCTCGAAAACGGTAGTGTGAAAACACATTTAAATAGGTCGTCGAATGGGGTTTCATTGTGAAGAGCTAGCAGAGAACTACTAGAAGTCAAAATAAGACCATAAAAATATTGGCCAGAATATAAATGAAAATCGATAGCAAATCAAAACTTATAAATTAATTAAAGACGCCGTCCTGTATGACTCGTAAATACGCTCGGAAATATAAAATACTATCCGAGAAAAGCTTGCATCAAAATGAATGTAGTGAACCTAAAATGTCTAGTGCCGAGCGAATACGTAAGCTATGGCAACGTCGTAAAGAACACGAAGAGATAAACGCGTAAATACCAAGTAACTTTAATTTTCATGACTCAGTGACACCCGTATGTTACCGCTCTTGTGGTGGAATGGAAGTCATATGATAGACTAAGGGTATATTTATTTAATACAAAATCCACAGCCCTTAAAACTAACATAATTTTTATTATTATATTGTATAAAGTTGGCTCTATTTGCCGACCCCTTTAACGTAAAATGTGTTAATTGTTGCGTAATATCGCACGCGTGCCTTCATGTGGCGCTGCATCCAAAAATCCCGCCCGAAATCAGCTTCTACACTAATATTCAATCGTCACATCGTGACAGGCAAGCGTCTACGCAAGAAGTGCAGCGGTGGTACTAGGAGCAGAGAAAGCAGAGGTCGCCTTCAGCGTAGAGAACACGCAACGCTCTACCAACGTATTAAACCAGAAAACTCCATACCGCCAGAACGAACACCTTCACGAACGACAGGTCTGTCGATTCTGTTTGTAATTATGCACATATCGAATGAGCTCAATTCAGTGAAGTGATAACGATAGTTTTTTTCGAGTGTAAAATGGTAGTCATATATTTGGCGCTTCACGCCAAATTAGTTTATTTTAACGGTCGTCTACATACGACTTAAAGACCGCGCACCACAGCCGCGCACTAACGAACGGACTCGACTTCTGGCTGGCGCACGCACCGTAAACACATATCCAATTTTAGTATTAATATTAAAATAAGTTAGACTAGTTTTTTTTCATTCATGTCAAAGAAACCCAGAAACATCTCCTTATAAATAAAAGCAAAAGGACCCGAGAACTACGAAGGTCTGATGTTCTCCTACTCAGACTCACCTAAGCATTCTCTTACTCTTTTATTGTCATGACAATTGAAACCAGACTCAATTCCCTTTTTTTATTTGTAACACACTCAAAGCCCATAAATATGAAACTTACGTTTTTCCCCTTCGAGCTCCATTTTTACTATCTCTTTGTATCTTTTGACACTCTCTGTATCTGTCGGATGATGGAACAGAATCAGGAACGGCAATCCTTCCTCAGTGAGTTCCTCGGCGTTTTCAAATGTAATCTCTCTAACAAGAGGTATACATTTCTCTTGAATCCAACTATACAATTCTTCAAAATTCAACAACGAACCCCTGTATGTCTCATCTGGGTCGGTTGACGTTTTCTTATCTGTCCTATATACAACTATTGGCGTGCCTGTAAGAACAAATAATTCTTAAATTTTATTCAATTTAAACACAATAGACCCACTGAGCTCCTTCCAGAGTACCAATGAAATCAGCCACAGATGACAATAGCATTGAAAGACAGTCACACACTAAATACTAAGTAAGTACTGACTATAGCTTCATACATAATAGGTCGGTCAATCTATAAAATCAGTTTGTACTTAATCACGCCAACAAAAAGTTGTAAACTAAATAAATTTATCTATATTTGCTGGTAACTACTTCCATGCAACTTTTATATGGTGCAAGATCAATAAGTGATCAAATCTGAATGAAAAAAGTTTCCAAATCACTTTTACTGTAACTGAAAGGCTCAAAATCTATAGATAATAGTATTTTCCAATTGTTTGACTTCCTTTCACATACAAAAATAGACAATTCAAGAAACATTATTTAGTTTAGTGAAACTGAGAAAAAAACTAATTCAAAAGCATATTCCTAATTCAAAGAAAGAGTAAATGTTGTGAAAAAAGATTTTTTTCTTAATATTTTACTTGTGCCCAGGAAATTTATTCAGTTGAAAAATACAGTTTACTATATAGAAGAATGTTTCATGAACTACTTCTATTGAGAACATTCCCCATACTTTCTCTAAATGAAAATTTCTTGAAAAAAGAAGTAGAAATCTATGAGCATGGTGACATATTGTATACATTATAATTAATAAAACTAAGCAATCATGATACAATTTTAAACAATAGCAATTTTTCTTAGTATACTCGTTTCGGGTCTTTGCTGATGGACCATTTGAGAAAAAACGCCTAACACACCATTGCCCATGTGATCTTCGTCTGTACCGCTATGCCACGTACGCGCGGTGCGAGCGAAAATATGAAGTAGTGATCCAACAAATGTGGCCACAATCATTCACAAAATATTATTAGATATTTTTCAGTATTTCCAAGTGCTCATTCTAATTAATTATTATTTCATTGTTTTCATTTTATCTAATTTAATTGGTATAATATATTATTTGAAATACTGAATAAGTACAAATGGTGTAATGGTGTCATTTTAGGTACATAAATGAAATAAAAATTTATAGCTATGTACCTGGTGGATGCATTTGTTGTGATGCATCCCCAAATCCTGCATGGAACTGACATTCGTCTTTAAGTGATGCAGCCGCCTTTCTCACTACATCATATTCTGGCTGATCTCTTCTATCCATGTATGCAATGATGTGTCTTTTATCTTCAGCAAGATTGTGAAGTTCTTTCAGTGAGCCGAATGTTTGAATAGAGTCTGTCAATTGCTTCTTAATGAATTCTGCAAACGCTTCTGCAGAACGTTGTCCTGAAAATTTTGAAATAAACAAAAAACATTAAATAAACTCCGATTATATCTTTTTACCCATGACAGCATGGTGGCAAGTGCGCTACAGGATATGTGTTTTTCCTACAACGGCTAGACTAATTTTATATGCTTTTTATTACATACATATTATCTCAGAGCTGGTTCATACACTTTTTTTATGGTTATAGTCCATTATGGATGTTAATGCATGTCATAGACAAATAATCATGAGCATCTATAACACGTTGCTTTCATACCTAGTTGGTACTAGTAGTAGTACTAGTTCCGCGCAGTAGGTACGTCATGTTAAACCTAGTCAATAATTACAAATATTATTTCCAAAAAGTTTTTTCGTTTTCACGTTTATCAAATCAAACTTAACCTTTACTGAAAAAATTAATAATTTGACATTGTATTTTTTAAAAATTGTAAAAAAGAAAGAAGTATTAGATGGGCTGATTCCATACATAGCAGGATAATGCTACTGTAGTATACTGCCATGAGTTAACTGACCTACAATTTCCCAACTTTGACATCAACAAGTAGCAATTTCTGACCTGTCGGATCAAGACTGGTATTTTCAAAGTTGGTTTAGACGAACGGAATTTCGCATAGAGCAAGAAGAAGAGTATTTTGAAAAGACATAAAATAAATAGTACTAATAACATATTGAAATTATATTCTTTATTTTATAACATATTGAGTATTATTGAGTTACCCATGTACAATATTACTAAATTATTTATATTTATTTAACTAAATAATAAACATAAAAATAATAAATTATTAGAGTAAAAATAATGAGTAACTATATATCTGTACACTGTGGCATCAACAAGAATCCTAGTGAAACAAACTAAAGTCATGCGAGACAGCGAGTGACATATATCCGACTTAAACCGAGTCTGATGAGCTATTGAGACATTAAGCGTGGGTCATTTTCTTATATAATTTCATGTGTTGACATACTGACAAATCTTATATAGAAACAGCTGTGTTAATTTTGAAGATTGTATGCCCACATATTTATGTAAAACTTACCTAAAACAGCAGTTTTATTTAAATATAGGGCAATATAGGGCAACAACTAACATGAATGTTTTCGTGAATTTATTTGAGTTTTAGAAATATTAAGAAGCCCAATTCTAGTATGAAATGAAATGAAATTTTATTAATTCAAACAACATAGTCCATCATGTGTTAGTAGTAGACTTAATCTAATGTTAGTATCAAATTAATATTACAATTAGTCAATAATTTATATATTTACATTATTTAATTAACAGCCCCACCCAATGCTTTAAAAGTATGGTATGTATTAAATAGTTTTCCTTTCTAGAATCAAGTAAAACATTTTGTGATGACAGGTAATTATATCTACTTCTATTGAGATCAGAACAGAAGGGAATGAAGTTTTATAGATTTTTAAACATAATTTTTTTTCAAGGATCCAGACCTAAAAGCAAAAAACGGAACCTTTATAGTTTTGTCATGCCTGTCTGTCACACTTTCATAGTTTCTACATTTATAGACATAAGTGAATAACATACAGCATGCATCTTGGACAGACAGAGTAGATATTTTATTGGCTGTTTAATATTGTATTAATCTTTTTTTTCTTCTTTTAAATTACTTTCTTTCTCCTATAACGAGGTGGATGTGTAATTTTTTTTTTACTTATGCCATCAAGCAGAAGTATCATTTATAAAGGTCTTTCAACCCCATTACAGCCCCACGTTCCTGAAATATTTAGCTTCAATGTGCCTCCCCCAGCATCTCTAAGCAAAAACAAGTAAAAATAATGTAAAATTATATACCATTGTATAAATGATCACGTTTATTTAGCTAACTCTCCATATCATTATTGTGCGTGGTCCAGCAAACCGGTCAAGTGGTTTTTAAATTGATGAATTGACTAGCTTACCGCCAGCGGCTTTTCGTCCGCATGGACTACACAGTTAGACTATAACCGCTAAAGGGACGTGATACTCTTAGACATGGCTCTAAAACTTTCTAGGAAATTCTAAAACTTACTACCTAAGAAATTCTATACCAAATTATACCACAATCTGTTTAGCCATTTTAACATGAACAATAATAGCTATCCCACAGACCATATATTTTTGGGGATAAAATTTATCCTACATGTTATTAAACATGTTTATTTAAAACCTTCACACCTTTACACAAAATTTCATCAATTTTCATTTTAGCACGAAAAATAGTTATCGCACAGGAACTGTTTTTTTCCTGAGATAAAAAGTTGCCTATATCACTCCCCAGATCATATATGAGCAATATCGAAAAATCAAAAAAGGAAAACCAAAAAATACATATTCACATTTGTACTATTGGTAGATGTATGAGAATTGAAAATAACAAGAGACAAAATGCACAACCGATCTGGTAAATGTATACCTACCATGAAACGAGAACACATAAAATTTGGCAATTCATATCATAACTCTTAAATGGTTCAGATTACAGAAGGGTTGTTTGAGCAATCAAATTAAAGTAGATTTAAATAGGTTAAATGCCATTATGTTCTCCCATTTCATGATCCTACTAAAAATATATCAGCATCCATATAAAAATTGTAATTGTTACTAAATTTCAAGCCATCTCAGCTCCTAAACATTTCAGACAAGTATTTAGTTCTTACTCAGACAGTTTACATGATTACCCTAGCAATTGGACACTATCCTCCGGTGATGGTACCTTTAGAGTCACTTCAAATACTGTTGGCATTGTTGACTTTGTAGCAGTCAATTAACAACATAATATTAAAATACAAACATATGGCGATTATATTTACCTCTGTACTCTTTCTTGGCCGGTAAACCGTTACGGAAAAGTTTCAGCGTTGGATATTTAGTGATATGAAAACGGGTGGCGACTGCACCCTCTTTGTCACAGTCTACTTTGCCCATAACTACTTGACCGCGATCATACCCACTTTTCGCCACTTCATCAGCCGCATCATCGAATATCGGCATCAGCATGTTGCTGAATCTACACCAATCAGCATAAAAATTTATGAAGACTACTTCATTCGAAGCTGGAAAGAAATAACCATGTCATTTTGTTTCATAAAGAGGAATGATTAATTACAATTAGAAATAGATAGGCATTATGGAGGCTATATTTTTAAAGTGAAAAGATAATATAAAAAAATCACCTAATATCATATCCAAATTACTTTGAGTAATTTGAACTGCTCCGCTGTCTGTGGGATTAAAGAAGCTGTGACAGAACTGAAAAGAACATAACAGTTTAAATTAAATAAATTATTAAATAACCATACATACACGTTTGTACAGAAAAATACTTACTAATATGAATGTGACTGTAGTGAATTTCCAGTTAATAGTATCCGGATATTTACAAATCATTTCTTTTTTGCAATATTGAAATAATACAATCGAAGAATATAAAACAAAATTCCCAATTTATCAACGCAAACTAAAGCTAAACCAGGCTAGATTCATAGAAATGCATAGAAACAGTCTGCTGATTGCTGCTGATTTGTGGCCACAGGCCACAGTTCGTGGCTTGTCACAGATTTGGCTTGTGGCTGGAATATTCTGTGATCCTGTGGCTTTATTCTGTAGTGGCTAGTTTGTGGTGCGGTCTGTCTGGTCCATGGTGGGCTTGCATCTCAGAAAGTAAAATTTATAGTGGCTGGAGTTTTTTCAAGATGGCGCACGTGGAACGTCGGTTTCTGACGATATTTTGAAAAAGCTCTATTCCCCCGCGAGTAGCAACAATGATAATAATAAGAAAAAGAAACGGACTACTTCCAGCAATCTTAGGAATTTCAATCGGACATTTACGGTGACATACGTAGCAGTTTACTGGTACCCATAATACAGGCCCTGCCTAGTTTATGGTAGCAACCGTCCCTTTTTGGGCCTCGGCGTTTTGCCCGGAATAGCAACCGTCCCTATTTGGGACGATTTTTAATACGTTTTTTGAGAGCTTGCGCACCAAGCATTTTGGAATGCCAATGTCATTGTAGATTTTAGACATTGGCGAAATTGCTTTAAATGTAGAGAAGCCAATAATTAAGCAGAAGAAGAAGTATAGAAGGCAGTCTTGTATTTACATATATTTATTTAATTTTTCACATGTTTTCCAAATGGTGAATTTTATTGTGATTGAAAAAGATGTAAGTATATATATGCGGCTTGCTTCAACCTGCTTGTACCCCTTTCTCAGTGACAATAGTCTGACTAGTCAGACGGACGTCAGACTAACGTTTGCATCAATTTATTAACAATTTTGATAATTTAGGAGTAAATTATTAAAAAATTGGTGCGAAATAAATTCGCCACAAAAATGGCTTGTGGTGCAGTAAACTGCCACAATCACAGTTCCTCAAAATCAAAAGAAAATGAAAGAATTTCGTGCCATCGGTAAGTATACCAAATGCCTTTATTTTGCTTTTAAACACTAAGAAATGAACAATTTTATTATTACTTATTTTTAAACAATAGCCTACATTACACCGAAATGATTAAAATTACTAAACTGTTATAAAACAGCTGAAAAGAAGTAAAAAATAATTTAATTTCATATTTACGTTTGTTATAGAGATTGACACCATATGTTTGTTTTTATCGATATTTCATTTCGAAATCTTATTAATATACCAATTTGGCGTAATAATCTTCTCATAATAAAAAACCGGTCAAAGGCAAGTCCGACTCGTATTAACACGGTTCCGCATCAGAAACTATAAAATAATTATGTGTAGAATTTTTTTTCCAAATATACCGCTTCATTCCTCTATAATGTGCCCACAATCTCTAACATTTATTTCCTGGATTATTTTAGTTTATGTTTCTGCATGCTTGAAAAATAGAGTGGGTATTCCTCACTTCATATTAAATGCAATTTATTTCAATGACTTCAGTTTCCAACAACGGCGGTGAAAAGTTTGTGCCAAAGTTGTATCTTCTAAAGCTGCTCCAGGTACCATAATTAATGCTTAGCAAATTTTTGTTGTAGTTTTCCTTTGTATCTAGAGATACGAAGTGAATGGACAAAAGCCGTTAAAAAAGTAAACCAGACGCCAACTAAACGGTCGTTTGATTTTAAGTGGACATTCATCATCATCATCATCAGCCCAGTTTTCACCCCACTGCAGGGGCTTAGGCCTCCCCCAGGGTGAGGAGAGGGGCTTGGAGCTTAAGTCCACCACGCTGCTCCACTGCGAGTTGGGAACTGTAACGACCGCCATTTATTGACAGCGTTCGGGACCGACTGCTTAACGTGCCCTCCGAAGCACGGTGTCAGTGAAATTGTGTACTTAAGTCAGAAAAACTCATTGGTACAAGCGCCGGTAAATGGACATTAAAATTTATTATTTAAGGGATGATTTAGGTTTTGCTTGTGCCAATGAGGGGAGCGAAGTAGACTGAAGAAACAAGCCACAGAAGGCTGATTTTAACACATGATTTATAAAATAATTTGTTGTATTGGCTGTTACAAAACTAGTAAAATTTCAAACTAACTTGGGTATTATTATTTTTTTTACACTTTACATTGTATGGTTTATAAAGTTGTATAATAACCATAATAATAACAAACAAATTAGAAAAAAAAAATAAAAAAATGGAACGCCAACTTCCTAAGTCAGAATTTTTAAATATTGTCCATAAAAAATTGAAGAACGAACAAACAATGAATTTGATCGAACAGTCAAGAACAAACGACGAACAACGATCTAGCAAAAAAAAATTAAAAAAAAAATATTGATCGCCAATCAGTGCTTTCAGGTTCAACGTACTTACAATAGATCTACTGTAATTTTGACTGATCTACCGTTTGAGGTAATGGTTAAAATGCCTTGTATGGATCTACCGTATTTTTTTGCTTGAAGGGAATTCCCCATTTCCCAAATAATCTCGGCACGCATATTGTGCGCAACTAACAAAACAGTTGTCTCTGTCTAACAAAGAGATATTACGATATTTCTTTCTTTTCGTCAATTAGATCAACCAATCATTCAAGCCAGGTTATCATATTCTGAACAAATTTTTTGTTGAAATAGGACCGCCTACGTTTTTTGAAAGAAATAATAATTTATTTCATAAATCTTATGTGTGAAAGAGATGGAAAATACTATGAAAACTTAGTATCTTTCATCTTTTTTGCACATTACACACAATAAATACTCGTTTCTTTTACAACACGTAGGCAAAGTTATCTCCACAATTTATGCAGTGTGGGTCTTCTAACAAATTCTAGTCGAACAACAGACATATTTTCCTAGCAAACCATTGGCAGAAATTCGGAAAATTGTATTACTTTTAAACCTACAAAAAAGAATATTGCTAGAATGACTGCAAAAAAACGAAAAGCATGAAATTAAGTTTTTATTGTAATTTTACTGTAATAAAAATTTAAATCTACTGTATTGTTTTGAAAATATCGTATTTTTTAGATGGAAACACCGTATTTTTACTTTACTGCCACTGCCTGCTGATTGTGGTTATGTCGTAGACGGAGTAGGGTATAGACATGCTATTAAAACAATAATAATTACTAGAGTAAGAAAGCGTATATGTAAAATATGTAGATGTGAGCAAGACCAAGCATAAGTTTTTTGTCTCTATTTGCGTATCGGTTTTTTGTTGTTTGCCACCAGTGTTGTTGGTGGCAGACAAACCAGTGATGTCAAAAGATTTTTGTAGATTTCTTGTTGTTTTATACGTTAAAACTCCTGTTTCGTGCATATTATCTGTTATTTGTGCTAATAATTTAGTAGTAATTATGGTCAATTGCAGTATAATTGGCTGCAAAATTCGTAGTGAACGAAAAGAACCAAACATAACCTTTCATCGGTAAGTAACTTTAGATAAGGAACAGAGTGAATAAATGAAATAAGTAATTATACAAAATTTTCATATTTCGTCAAAAAGACAAATTGTTACTATTTTAACATTCAATTTTGATGAAATTCAAACTTAGTTTTTCGACATTAACCGACCAAAGTATGGGTCACATAACAGATATTTAGCTTCATATTATTTCGTGTCATCTGTATATAGTAGGATTATATTATATTAGGGATACCAGCACTTGATTAAATTTACCACTTTTTAAATTAATTTATGTTTATTTTCTAGTTTTCCGATTGAGTCGTTTTTAAGGACGAAATGGAGTGAGTGCACAGGTCGAAAAATCTGGCACCCAAATAGTATTTCCCGGATCTGCTCAAGACATTTCGAAATCGGAAAATTTAATGTCAACTGGGATATCTTATTGTAGAAGCGTATACATTGGCCTTTTAAAGATTATGTGATTTTGTTGAGGCGGCTGACGTGGTTATCAAGTTTATTTATGTTTATTGTATTAACATTATGCCGAACACAATTGGTTCGAATTTTCTGAATTTCAGATTGAATACGTATTGTTTGTTGAAAAAAAAATTGCAATAAGAGTTTTTTGAATAAAACATTTCGAGTTTGAGTTTATTCTATAATTTTTAATACTTGTATAATTTTATTGTTAACTTCTTTAACCTGGACCCCTAGGCAGTAATGGACGAAAATTGAACTTAAATTGAGCTAGTCCACACCAGCTTTTTCAAGGTTACGTATCGGAAGTGCAAAAATGGAACCAATAACGTTTCGTCCTGTCCAGCTGTCACAGCCATTTTGCTCGGAGACTATAGCACTACCTAGATCACCGACTTATATGTACCTAGGTATTGAAAAATTAGACTGTACGTATCACAGCATGAAACTCCACACGAAAGTTGTTAAGATCGCGGTACCCTGAACGACTTTGAAATAGTCACTTGTGGACCGTCTGTCAGTGTAGCCGATTGAGATTATTTTGCATTTTGGACATATTTTGGAAAATAATCTGAGAAAAAAACCGCCCTGCGCTTTTAAAAGTGCATAAACGACATCCGGAACACTAAAAAAGCGAATAGGATTACTTATCACACGTAACTTCATATTATTTCATTTAGTTTTCACTAATTTAATTTTTGACAATTACAAATTTGACGGTTGCACATAAATTGAATCAGTTGGTAAGCACAACTATGATTGTCGTTTCATCTCTTTTGAATC
The DNA here is from genome assembly GCA_949709985.1 of Luffia ferchaultella. Taxonomy (NCBI): domain Eukaryota; kingdom Metazoa; phylum Arthropoda; class Insecta; order Lepidoptera; family Psychidae; genus Luffia; species Luffia ferchaultella. The sequence continues at coordinate 9,229,300 of OX453244.1, forward strand.
TATTACAGTTCTGTACACCTACCCTTTTCGCTATTTCGTTTAGAGCCGCGGTTCAGACACAAATTTTGAAAGATCAAAGGAAGCAAGGGGGTAATTCTCAAACCACTTGACTTAATGTGTCACGAGACATTGTCGGATGTTGATGATGAGATGAAATGAGACGATGAAATTCAATATTTTTCTAGCGAAAACTTAATTCTGTATTCTCAAAAGCCATATTTATTTTACAATTTTCGAGAATCATATGAGACATACCAACTTTCATGATACAAAATTACATTTTGACTAGACACTAAATAAGTTTTATTGAAATTGTCTTATTAGACTAAAAGTAAAGCGGTACGAAAATCACCCCCACGAAATTGCAATCGACTATTTTCGGACGCGTTCGGCCATTCTCGTTTGCTTTCCGTGCGCCTTTCAATGTATAGGGATCTTTGCATTTAGTACCTAGGTACATGTATGTCGGTGACATGGATGGAATTTGAAAGATGTATAAGAACCGTTATATAATGACGTAGTACAGTTAAGAAAAAAAATATTAGGAGTGCTATGTGCCCTATGTGGTTATATATGTAACTGAAGAATGAAAAATTACAGCGCACAACTGAAGGAACCAATACTAATTTACCCACAAAATGGGGTAAAATTACAAGTTGGCAATATTAAAAATTATGTCTGGATATCGCTGTTTCATACTGTTTAGATGCTATCAAGTCGTCTATACCCTACTCTGTCTACGGGTTATGTCCATAAATTCATTGGGTGGCATTGCATAAATTTTTGTTTTTGTACCAAACCAAAAGTACCTACTTACTGGCTGTTAATTGTTGATTTTGCTCTTTGTTGCTCTATGGCTTTGTTGGTAATCCTTTCATCCACAGACTATACTTTCATCCACTTCATCCTTTGGTAATGGTAATCTGTGTATCTGTGTTTGTTGATAAATAATAAGTTGTTCTGCTGTTCAAATATTTGAGTTACGTATTTTATTGTCAATTTACTATTATGGTTAGAAGAAATTATCTGAAATCAAAGTGACGACCATATTTTCGTTAACTTTCTGTTCCTAACACTACCGCCTAATTACCGACGTAAGTTGAGCTTCATAATTTTTTGTTTTCTTTATTGTGTTGGAACCTCAAGAACGCCTTTTGAGTGCACCTCTTCCCATTATGGATTATGATCGAAGCAAAATCTATTCCTGTCTTGAACCATACTCAAGCTCTGCGACTCAGACATATCAGAACTACAGTTACAATTATCTTCCAAGCCAAAGTAATCAAAATATTGAGACAACACAGTTTTCGGAAAGATCTAGTATTTACACTAATATTCATACTTCAACTGCATTTGATAAACCTAATGGTATACTATATGGTGCTTTGAATGAGCAAAGAAAAAGAGGACGTAAACCAAAAAACGAAATGATACTATCCAGACAAGAAAATAAACTTAATAGGAATAGTAATAAAAGATACTTCAATTATAAAGGAGTTGAGGTAAAACCAAAAGAATTTGTTGATTATCAATGTAAGTGTATTAAAAAATGTTATCACAAATTAAGACCAGAAGAAAGGATTGCTGAATTTGAGAAATTTTGGGCTTTATCTGCTTATGATGCTCAAACAGCATACATAGCTGCCAAAGTATCAGAGCATCCTGTGAGAAAAAGGTATGGTAAAAATGCTACTACAAAGAAAGATTATTCACGTATATACTCATTATGCTCAACTACAGTATGCAGAGAAATGTTTTGTAAAACTTTACAAATATCTTCTGGCCGAATCAACACTGCACTTACCAAGTTAAGAAAAAAAACTGCTATTAATGATCAACGTGGGATGAAAAAGCAGACAGATATTTTACTTCATAAAAATTGGCCCACCAAAAATATTGTAATGTCATGTGATAATTCAAACAGCATTTTATGTGACATTGAGAAAGGGAATACAATACAGAATGATGAAAGGAATAATCCAAATGATCAAAAATTCTGTACTACTATTAACATCTCTTCATCTATTGTAAGTAAACCTATACAATACCTACTTGTCAACCGCTATCAGTTGGCATTCTACACAAGTGACACCACTAACCAAAAGTTGAATATACAGTGGAATCAATGATAGTGTCTGCTCGAATTACACAACTGAGAATTTCATAATTTTGCACATTATAGACTATCCTCAAATTCACTCAGTGCATAAAGTATACGCATGGGCACCCCTATATCCCCACTAATGTTCAATAGAGTGAAATTTGTGTGTATCAACCCCTATCAACTATTTAATCGCATAATAAATGAACAATGAGTTGGAGTGTAAATACAGAATGAGACCTTATAAATGATCTGGTAAGAGTATTGAGGATCCTGAGTGAGGTATCAGTATATGGGAGCCTACTGATAGCGGTCAGATAATGTTTGATTGATTAATAATAATAATGTATATGTCACTACATGTTAACATTTACTTTTCAATTTTCTGTACTTTTTGACATTCTTTGATGTAAATTCATTACAAAATAAACATATAATTTTGCCAAGTACATGTATCCATTTCTTATTGTGAATATTGTAGATATTATGTTAATATAATAGATTTTGGTTTCTATAGAGCATTGTAGGTCCATTGCTGAAATTGAACTTATCAAAAATTCATAGGTACATAGATTTATTTGGATCATTGTTAACCTAATTACTTAGCCCATGTTGCGGAACATGTGGCTTAATAGTCCAACCGCATCCGAAGCGAGCGACCAAAAACTACAAGCATTTTCTTAAATCAGATTTTTTATTACGTCACATTATTAGAGAAATATCCTACCGTCGGTCAACTAGTTACGTTAGCATTTGGCGTAGGGCGGCTTTAATTTTATAAAAAAAACCGTATACCACATAACTATGTTCTAAAATCTGGAAATTAAGTTGTGAGCAGTTATTAATTAAAAATAAGTTTTCTGATTGTCAGTCAGGCAAATCTTGTAACTGGGCGCGTCAATCACGAGTTAAAGTAGTAAAAATTCAGTACATCGTGCAAGTAGGTACTTTCTAAAATCTGAAAGTTTTTATATGGGTTAAGAATATTATTATAATCACAATCAACTGACTATAATTTTTGTGATTATAATAATATTCTTAACTTGTATAAAATATTTCAGGTGTTGCACGAAGTACTAATTTTTTACAACTCTAACAAGTGAGTGACGCGCCCAGTTACAAGATTTGCATGACTGACAATCGGAAAACTTACTTTTAATTAATAACTGCTCACAAATAAATTTCCAGATTTTAGAAAATAGTTGTGGTATACAGTTTTTTTATAAAATTAATACCACCCTACAACAAATGCTAAAATAACTAACTGACCGGTGGTAGGCTATTTCTCTATTTTTATGATGTGATGTAATATTAAAAAATCAGATTTAAGAAAATGCTTACAGTTTTTGGTCATAATCGTAAAACTCATTTTTAATTAATATAATGCTCACAAATCAATTTCCAGTTTTTAGAACTTAGTTGTGAGGTATATGGTTTCATTAAAAATGTAAAACTCGCCCCCGCGCCAAACGCTAACGAAATCAGCTGACTAACGGCAAGTTTTTTCTCTACTCCAATGATGTAACTTAATATTAAAAAACCAGAGTTCAGAAAAGGCTTGTAATTTTGGGTCAATCTCTTCTCAGTCTTTATGTAGGTATTTCTTCTAGACAGCAGTCATATTGCCATCTATTCTGATTTAAAATATTTGTTGATTATTTTTTAGCATCTAATAGATATCCTTTCATCACTTTATAACAATTTTTTATATCTATTATTTCAGGATACAGCTAATCAAGGAAATATAAAGGACAATATTGATAGTACAGAGACAAGTACAAATGGATTATTAGACAATTCTGAAATATCTTCCTGTGAACGAAATAATTCTAATGTTACTACTGCAATAAACATATGTTCCATTATTTATTCTAAACCAAAGAAAACCTTAAATGATAACATTTCCAAACATAATTATGATGTTTCCAATCTTGGAAAACCCATAACTTATAAGAAGGGTAGAAAATTAAAATACACACAAACCCGTGAAGAAAATAAACTGAACAGAAATAGCAATAAACCTTATGTTAATTATAAAGGCAAATTAGTTGAACCAAAAGAATTTGTCGATTTCAAATGTAAATGTTGCAAAAAATGTCATCAAAATATTAATATAGTTGATAGATATACAGAATTCAAAAAGTTTTGGACTCTGCCTTATAATTCACAGACGGTTTATATTTTAGCAGCGGTAATTGAACAACCTGTGAAGAAACATTACTCACAACAAAACAGCATTAAAAAAGATTTCAGCAGAAAATATGCCCTCGGCGCTATGAATGTGTGTAGGGAAATGTTTTGTCGGACCTTACACATATCGCCTGGTAGAATAAATACAGCATTAAGGAAATATCGCCTAAAATCTGCATTAATGGATCAGAGAGGTTTAAAGCAAGGAGGTCATAATAGATTGCCAGCTGAAAAAAAGAATAGTGTGATAAGATTTTTAAAAAGAATACCCCTGTATAAATCTCATTACAGCAAAGAAAAGAATAAAACTAAATTTTTAGCTCCAGATATGACTTTGACCAAATTATTTGAACTGTACAAAGAGGAAGAAAAGGATAATACTGTCAGTAATGCATCATTTAAAAAAATATTTTACAATTCATTTAACTTTAAATCAAGAGAAAGTTGTCACATGTGTGATACTCTCAAGAACTCCCTGAAGAAAGAACAAAATTTTATAAAATTGACAGATATTCGAGAAAAATATGAGAAACACCATTCACTTGCAAAGTCGGTGCAAAAATATATAGATCACGATATACTGCTTGCAAAGAAGTATCCTGAAATAGAATGCCTTACTTTAGAAATGGGAAAAATGTTTCCTCTTCCTCGAATATCACAAAGTAGCATGTACTATAAAAGGCCACTTTGGTTATATAATATTAGTATTTTTAGTGCTAAGAAAGAACAAAGTTATTGTTATGTATGGCCTGAAGGACAAGCTGGAAAAGGCGCTCAAGAGATAGGTTCATGTATACTGAAACATGCAAAGGAAGACATTGTTTGGTCACCAGAAATATCTCATATCATCTTATGGACGTATGCATATGGTGGTTTAATTAGGAATTTAAGGCTCATATTAATATTAAAATGTTTACTACAATCATACCCGACACTGAAGTCTATAAAAATAAAATTTTTAGAATCTGGCCATTGCAGTCTACCTAATCATAAAGATTTCATTGATATTGACAAGGCACTAAAAAGAAATAATCCACTGTTCCTTCCTGATGATTATGTTAACTTGATAAGACATTGTAGAAAAAAGAAACCACTTATTGTAAAAAACATAAACAATCAAGAATTCCTAAGCACAGAACAATTGGAAAAGCATATTTTTAACTATAACACCTTAACAGAAAAATACAAGGTCAATTGGACGGACATTCTTGAAGTAGCAATATATAGTCACCAACCTGTTAACATTTATTACAAAACTGATTTTGAAGGTGAATCTAGCATTTTGGATTTTTCAAATTGCAGTAATCGTCAGCCATTGGTGAATTTCATGCATATGCTTATGCCCCTGTGGCCATCAGGGAGACCGATCACTCAAGCCAAACTTAAAGACTTGAAATCGATGTTGCACTTAATCCCAACAAATGCAAAAAACTTTTACTTGAACCTGCACTGTGGCACAAGCACCGAAGAAGATGTTGATGGTCTAAATGAACAATTAGATTTTGAAATTGAATAGAATAAGTTTTATGTAACTTGATATAAAAATTAAAATTTTATATGAATCACACATCATGTGAAGTACAATAGTTTCATTTACACTTAATTCTTATTTTAAGATTTTTCTTGTAAATTCTGTGGATGTTCAATAATCCAACAATACCATCCAGCCATTCACATTCTTGTGTTTGGTCAGTTTTAGACAACCATTCATTATCATTTAAAAAAAATGTCTGACATGGACAGATAAGAAAATAATATTGATTCAGAATCAATGGTGTAATAGACTGATGTTGGTAATATATTTCTCAAGAAAATATAACAAGTAGGTATACGTGGGCCATACTGAAACTATCTGGATTCGTATAAAAACCTGATATTTTACTTATGATACAAATATACACTGCCATAATTGACACAATTTTGCATTCGGTGAAATCCATTGTAAAAAGCACTTGGACCAATTTCTTTAGGGACCTCTTCAATAGCTTTATGGAATGCACTCGCCGCCGATTCAGGGCTCTTAAAACGTATGCCTCTAATTTTATTTTTAATGTTCGGGAACAAAAAAGAAGTCGCATGGTGCGAGGTCTGGACTGTATGGCAAATGCATCATCAGTTTTACATTTGAACTCTTCAAATACGCTTCAGTTACCTTAGAGGTATGCGAGGACCATTATCGTGATGAAGGACACCTTTGCTTCGAGGACGCTTTTCCCACCCTTTTTAAGACTGGGCAAGCAAGTGTTGACATATTAATCTGCAGTTACTATTTTTTGGTCTTCAAATGACACTGTTACATAATGTACTGATTTGCCAAAAAATGAAGCAACCATTTTCTTGCCAACGGTTCGACTTTTCTTTACTTTCGTTGGCAAATCTGCAAAAGGAAACACCCATTCTGCCGATTGACTTTTTCTTTCCAGGTCAAATAGTACACCCAGATTTCGTCACCTGTCACCATATTATAGACGGCCAATGATTGCCCTCCATTAAACTTTGCTATTATTTTGCGACACCACTCTACACGCATTCGTTTCTGATCTTCCGTCAAATCATGCGGTATCCATCGAGTGTAAAGCTTCCGTACCCTCAGATGCACAAGTAAAAATCTTTTGCTCTTGACTTATTCCAATGCTTAATAGAATTTGCTGACATGTAATTTATGTATCAGTCTCAACTAATTGACGTACGGTACCAATATTATTGACGACCGCTTAGCCTAGTTGGTAGCGACCCTGCCTACGAAGCTGGAGGTCCCGGGTTCGAATCCCAGGTCGGGTCAGTATTTATATGATGAATATTGTTATGAATATATGAATGTTGATGGTTTTTGGTTGTTATATGTATGTGGTATCTTCGCTTGGTACCCAAAATACAAGCTAATGCTTAGTTTGGGGTCTAGACATTATGATGTATCCGTTATTAAATTCGGTAATCACAGTCGCTGGTCGACCTTCACGTTAATCGTCATGGAGATAATTACGTCCACGTCAAAAATCACTGAACCACGTATACACAGCTACGAGATGGAGCTTTATTACCAAATGCAGATTGAAATCTCTGGCAACTCTGACTGAAATCATAAAAAAATCTGTGTGAAAATTTTCCCTAGTTAAGTTCATTGTAATTCCACACAATTTTCAGACCGCTGCCGCAATCAAGAAACAATGGACTATCTCGCAATTTAAAAGGTAACGTGTTCCCCTGAGGTGTTCCCAGAGTGTCTCTTTTTAAATTTCGTAAATGACTATTTCTTTTATTGTAGGTGGCCAGGTCCAGAACCTTTATCCTCTACGTATACATTCATAGAAATTAATGATCGCCCAGTGATCGAAATCAACCATACTCATTTTTTTCCACAACAGTTCCAGCGCCTCCTCGACAACATATCTGCTATGACCGCCGCCTCAGCCAAACATTTCCTGTGTCCGCTAGGATTCGCGTCTGGTCAGCGGTCTTGAACATTCCTATAGATTGGTTATAGTGCTTCTTTTTATCATCAATAAAAGACCCCGACATAGGAAATACTTTGAAATAACAATGGAAAATGTCCACTAATGCTCATAATCTTAACCCACCGTATTTATAGTAAGAATAGGTGCAAATATAAAAAGGCTAAAATACTTATATGAACACTATTCTGTAGCATTTTATTCAAAGGTGTAGTGCATAGTTTGCTGGCTTTGTTCATGTTAATTTCACAAAATATGTGATATGAACGCTATTTCAAATGATGATCTTATTTTTTCCAAACATAGGGCAGCCAACAACCATATGTAAGAACGGACAAGAAATTTAAACCTCACTTCAAATCAAACAGGTTGCACAAACAAAACAATGATGAAATGACATTTTAACTACTTAAAATTTTTGTAAAGTGTTAATTTTTTTCACAGATCAGGGAATTATTTGCAGGTAATTGCAAAGAACATTTGCACCATCATCATCAGCCCATTTTTACCCCCTGCAGGGGCTTAGGCCTCCCCCAATGTTGAGGGGGGGGCTTGGAGCTTAAGTCCACCACGCTGCTCCACTGCGGGTTGGGAACTGTTACGACCGCCATCTATTGACAGCGTCCGGGACCGACTGCTTAGCGTGCCCTCCGAAGCAAGGTGTCAGTGATATTGTGTACTTAAGTCAGTCAGTAATTTTTAGTCAGCAAACTACAAATTTATAAATTAAAATCATTACAAACATATTTTTAATAGACAATAAAAAATACAATATGAAAATTTCACCATATATTTTTAATACTATTTAAATGCTAAGTTATGTATATAAAGGAATGTCATCGTAAAAATGAACCTATAATTATGGAAATCAATGTCAATATAATTGTCAAATTATATGTTATAGTAGTAGTATAAATTACCTATAATAGATCTTAACATAGGCACAAATGACATTTCAATAGCAAATTTTAGGTATCGGCGGGTGGAAACAAGGGTATTGGACTGCTGCAAACTCGCATTGGCCTTGTATTCAGATCGGCCATAAAGTATGGCTGAATTTAAATCTTAATAACTATAAGTAACTTACGTAAATTATTTTATGATGGACGGATTCAATATTGACTACTAATCTATCTTTTATAGTAGCTAAACATACACTCAAACGTGGTTAAAGCATATTACAACTTTATGAAATAAAACATGAGTTACAAATATGAACTAATTACAGCAGCAATTCACTCTAAGATCTATTTACGTAATAGCCAAAGATCCTACTGCGCAAAACCTAACATCATAAGCTATCAACACCAAACTATTTTTATGAGAAATAACTGCCAACTATACTGTCAAAAAATGTCCGCTCATGGAGGGTTTCAAGTTTTACATAACTCAGCATCACCAAAGTCATGTCATCATCTACTAGAAAGAAACTCTTATATATAACTTTGTGACTTTGGTGATGCTGAGTTATGGTATATATATGTCACAGATGCCATTAAAACTTTCGTCCTGAAGGGTTTATATTTTGGATTAATTTATAAGTTGGGTCCGACCTTGTAATCCTCTAGGCTAACGGTCAGCAGACAAGTTTTTTCATATCTGTGCAGATCTATGTTCACATGTAAAATTTTCATTCTATCAAGGAATGTCGAGCACTAAGTTTGGTACAAAATCTGAGACCTTCTTGATGACTGTCACCTAAAAAAATTAGGGGCATAATTTGTAAATACTATTTCAAAAAATGGTTTGAAGTTGACAGCTTATGACGCAAGGTTTCAGGTGGTCACGGTGGGATCACAGGCTTAGTCACCGACTTATATGTACCTAGGTTTACACATTTCACTCTCGGTAATCGTTAGTTTGCGCCCCCGCTTACTTGAAACTTTTGTGTAGTTCGTTAAGCTCTTCGCGCTCTTTAAGAGTACGATCAGCCAAACAAGGTGTTATAACTCGAAAACCAACCATACTGCAGTAACCTAATCACTAATTTATAGCATTTAATATTTATTTTAATATTACACTTAATTTAGAAGTCTATTAAAAGTAACAGCTTTTCAAGTCTTACAAAATGACACCACTGATTTAAAAAAATTAAGGTACCTACTCTTTTATGTTAATTAATAAACTGTTACCAAAATGTTACATTTCATCTTAAATTGTTAAGGCACTAAATTCATAATATCTAAACACTGTATACTAATCACATTTAAGCACACGACGTTTTATAGATACTGGACATTTTTTGGGTGAGACGTCAGAGTCTGCTTGTATAAAAAACGTCGTGTGTACAGGCCCTTACACTTTTGCAACATTTTTATAAATAAATTTTAAAAAAACTAAAATATCTTGGAGGGATCAGAGATTCAACAGCAGATAGAACTATTTCATCACTCGTTTTCATTTCCTTATCTATTCACATTAAGATCTTGAATGCACTTAATAAGCACACTGTCAAAGCTGCCATTGTAAATTTATAAGTGGGACGTGTACTACTACTGCTATTCTGCAAAAAAAGAAAAAATATTAATTAAGTTGTTTTACATAAACAAATTTGTATAACAAAATTCAAAAAAGGATTATTTTTCACTTTAAAGAATGCACTCAAGCAAAGCCAATGAAAAATGAAAAATAATAAAAAAAAAATCTTGAATTGAAAACATTGTTTCCATGGTAATTAAAAATCTAGTTATTTATGTGTAATGGGTAGACACTTGAAATTTTTACAAAGGGTTTATTACTATAGCTGCTATAACAACAAATAATAAAAATAGGATTTAGTTAAAAATAAAAGGGGGTCGCCATACAAGAAACACGTTTTTTATATTGTACAGTGGTATGGAACCTTTCGTGTGCGAGTCCAACTCACACTTATCCGGTTTACCATAACCATATCAACTTTATCCATAGCAGGTAAGTAGCAGAACGACCAGAGCAAACTACATCTTTAACAATGAAATTTCCTGATTGAGCACTTAAACCAATTTTGTACTACTCCTACTAACACTGCATTAGATTGGAAACATAAACGGCACAAATTTTGTTGGCGAGTTGAGTCGCAACTTTTCTTTTTTAGTAATAAAATTTTAAAATTATTCAAATTTCTTCGTGAGATTCACTCATTTTCTTGGACAGAAAATAGTATTTTTATTTATTATTTTTAGGGTTCCATACCCCAAAACGAGAAAAGAAACACCTATAAAATCTGGAACTATCAAGTTGAAATTAATATTAAATAGTCAAGTCTAAGATTCCTGCTGTAAAAAAATCAAGCTTCTAAGTCAATGCAATCAAAAAATACAGGAATTTCTGCCGTATATTTTGGTACTTGCAAGTAAATCAAAACCTATAAGGTACTTCTTGTTGACTAAGAACTATGAAATTTGGCAAGAAGCAAAATTTTACAACAAAAGTAAAAGAGAAAGCCAAAAAATATTAATTTGTAGTTTATATCATATAATTTTTTTTTATCAATTTCCTTTTCTCTGAAATGGAAGAAGGTAACTACATTAAACATGTACTTCCCTACCATACAACCATTGTAAGGTAAATATTTTGTATTGGAAACTTTACAAATTTGAAATTAACTTGTTCCATGTTAATTTTTCACCGAAAAAAGTTTTTGCTTTGTGTGTTTATGTTTACTGCGTTTTCTTGCATTATATAATACAGTGTTTATGATGAGTGATATTACAAGGGACAGTTAATAATATAAGTTTGCGACCGAGGTACTTAGCGATGACTCATTTACTCATTTGTCTTAGCACTAATTGCGATACTCTTGGGTTGGGAGTATAAATATAACCTTATTTCGAAAATGAGATCATTACCACAATATCTGTTGAGGTACAAACGTCAACGTGTCAACCGAATCGTCTAATTTTAGTAATAATGAACTTTGCGCAGTGATAAAGTAGTTTGTAAGGAAAGGAAAAAACCGTAAAAAATTTGAAAAGTCATCAGTTTTTCAGAAATGTGCGCCTTCGTATAACCAGTCAAAAAATGCGAAGACATCCAGTTGAAAAATTTGTACTGGCCAACCGAACAATAAAATGATGGCAGATAGCCGAAGAGTTGCAGATCTGCAAAAAACTGGTTAGAGAAATTATGCATGAGCATTTGAATATGAGAAATATCCGTGCACATTGAGTACCAAAAATGCTATCGCCGTTCGACAAGCAGCGGACTAAAACAATTTTTTTGGAGTTAGTGGGGTACAATTCAGACGGAATTTTGCGACCAAATTGCAACCGTGGATGAAACTTGGGTCCCCCACCACAATCCGCAATCCAAACAGGAGTTTATGCAATGGACGAAAAAAATAAATGCCGGCGAATTTAAGATTTAAAAGTTGATATTGAATCTTATGGCGACTGTTTAGCGAAGGTTTTTTGCTGATTGATTACCTGGCAAAGGGAGCTACTATGGATGGTCCACATTATGACAATTTATTGGCTCAGGCACGACAATACATTCAGTACATACATACAGTAGTCATACAGAAGGAAGGTGGGAAATCAGCGCGCGGAGTGCTGTTTTTGCATGACAATACGCCGGTCCACTCGGCGCGGGCTTCATGACAGACTCAGATAAACATGGGCTTTTCGGAAATTGACCACGCGCTTTATAGTCCAGAGCTAGTTCCTAGTGCTATTTCCTTTTTTCAAATTTGATAAATTCATGATTGATCGTATGGTTACGAGACCGTAGATTTGCTGATGTCAATGATATAAAGGCAGCTGTACAAAGCAATTGTGAGGGCAAAGAAATGGAACATTTTTTGGTAGTAAAACGTTATATGCCAGATGTGAAAAATGTATTTTGCTTGAGGGAGACCACATTGATAACTAAAAATAAAACACTCATACTTTTCTTTCATTTTACGCCTTAGGCCGTGGAGATATCAGCCACCCCTCGTATATAAAAGTTAATAAATAATAATGTATGTATAATGTCATGGAAGTGTATTATCCATGTTTTGGTTATTTTTATATTTTCATGTGTCACATACCTATTTCTGTACTGAATAGAGAAACAACACTGAGATGTACTTACCTGTTCAACATAATTTTACATTGACTTGCTATCAGTTTTCTAGATTGAGATGCATTTTGGAATATAACATAAAGGAAGCTAATTACAGCTAGTTTATCCAAATATATTTCTATAAAAATTCTATCACAAATAATTGTGTCTATTAGCTTAGCATTGACAAATCCCAAGTAGTTGTATTATGGAATGTCACATATGTATGGTTTGTGATCTAGACAATACAAAACGAAAGGAACAAAACAGAAGTCAATGATCTAAATATCAGCAGAAATAAGCTTGTAAAACACAACAAATAAGGCAAATGAACAACCTTTCTTATATCAGTAAGGAGATTGAATTTAAAATTTTTTTAAGGGTAAAGGAACCACTCTTCGCACTCCGCTTAATTCATGTATCACAATTCTAAATTATTTTCTGTATTATGAGTGAGGAACATGAGAATTTTAGTATATACTTACAATAACATAGTAATTGCAACGATCTCCTTGACAACAATCTGAACACACCCAATCTTGGTACCAAATGTGTGTGCAATAAGGCATATACCGTTGTCTAGTCGTAGCACATTCTGTTTTATTGGAACATCGTTTTGAAACATAATATTGCTTTTTTGCACCCTGAGACCAATATGGAGTGCTACCCCATTTAATTTCTGTAAGACAAACGTCTTGCCCATAATCACAGGTTTTAATGGATTTCACACACTTTTCAGTGTTATCCTCTTGATTTTTGCAGACATAGCATTCCAGGCCTAGGACTGAAAATGTAAAATTAGTAACTTTACAAAATCATGCCTTAGATACGGACGTGCGAAAACACTATGTTATCATCTTACCATTTAAAAGTCCTATAGCTAGAATTACAGTCATAAACATAAAATATGCAATGTATTTCATTTTCCACTTTATTTGGTTTTTTCATGCCACACCCGATTTCACCTGCTCTGACCTGCTTGGACCTGCTCCAAAACTTAAAAACTAGTCTGTCTACTAATAAAGTTTACTGTATTGTTCTGTGGGCGCCACAGACTAGTCAGCCGTGGTGGGCACAGACTGTGGGTTCTGTGTCCTTACCACAGATTATTATAATTTATTAAATTAATTTATATTGGTCTAAATAATCAATCTAAATCATACAGCCCAATCCAACTGTGAGTGAATCCACAGAACACTTTTAATAAATCAACCACGTTGACGCATCTGTAGGTTTGTTGTAGTAAATAGCAATATTCTGTGGTCAATAGCCATCAATAGAAATTGTCAAATGAAATCGCCACAATCAACAGTCACCACAAAATCTAATCTCTAATCTGTGTACAAATTTTCTGTCGGTTTGGTGTACAAAATCAAAGATTTCAAAGAAATATTAGTTTCATCTGGTTTCATCAAATCCGTAAACTTTTGGTGATGATGGAAGGTGTTCTATGGAAGTGGACGAACTATTGGAACGGTACCTAACAGCACTTGTTATTAATGAACTAGCGAGTGAATTAGTTACACTTAGTTCAATTTTAACGTGTTCTATCTTTCAGGCTGGCAAACCAGATGGTTTGTATTGGACAATGGTATTTTATCATATTATAAATCACAAGAAGAAGCTAATCAGGGATGCAAAGGGTCGGTCAAAGTATCAGTTTGTCAAATAAATGGTAATGTAATCATTTTCCAATGTTCAACATATAAATAAATTTAACAAATTCAAAATAATTTTCATATCTTTTTTCAGTGAATCAAATTGATAACACAAGACTTGATTTAGTAATTCCTGGGCAAAATCATATGTACTTAAGAGCACCATCTCCACAGGACAGACAAAAATGGCTGGTTGCTTTAGGCAGTGCAAAAGCATGTGTAGATTCCATAGGTGATTCCAAGGGTAATAATTTGTTTTAATGTTAACTCTTTTTTAATAAATCTCTATTTGCATGAGTGAAAATTGCAATTTCGAATGTGAAACTGCATGTTTACATGTTGGTAAATGAAAATCATGAATATCTGAAAATATGTGCAGAAGTATCCTGTCCAAAATAATTTTCGTCGCAAGTGTTATGTACTACAATCTGTATTTTTTTAGATTTTCTAATAGCATGGTTGAAAGTTACAGAGGGGGCATCTTGTTAATGATTAGCAACTTATATTGTGCGAAATATTCACTTAAATAAAAAAATCACTCGAGTTGAGAACCTTCATTGCACTTCCTAAGATCTGTCCAACAATACCGCACATTATAAATAGCACAAAGAATTTAATGCCATTGTTTGATGTATGGAGAACTATAGTACATGTAGATCTTGTATTTAATAAAAACCCACCTTCATTTAAAATACATTTAATATTTTCTTATCTGGATTGTAAAATAAGTATAGATAGATGTTCCAACTGAAGCTGGCAAGATAAACAAATAACATATATTGAAAAATAACAACAATAACACATTAAAAAGATGATTGTATGAATGTAAACATAAGCTGTCAACCATTTTCACACCAATAAAAATATATGTGTGCAAATATGGTACCTAGTTAGAAAATAACATATAAAACAAGATAATAATTTTTTTATGTCATGGTTTAAATAGCGTATTCATTGTTTTGATTGTGACAAGATAATGTACACAAATTTAAAAATTAGGCCATGAAAACCTTTATATGGACAATCGCATGAAATAATTTTTAATGCTATATGAAAATTTGAAGTCGTATATATGTAGTTGAATATTTGATATGTATTAAAATGCTTCACAGCATAGAAAACCATTGTTTTCAAGCATTTCAAGTGATCAGCTATCTTTTATATGACCAAATCTTGTTGCGAAATTTTATCATGATTTCGCTTGTAGATTTATCACAAGTTTTATTTTTTGCTATTGGTTATAAATGAAGTAATCATGTTTTAGCCTTTTACAGAATGATTTATATGAAAAGTGACCTAGCCACAGTGTCCTAAATTTTAATTGAAATTTAAAAAAAAATTCAACGTTTTTGATTACTTGATCAGTCAGTAAGTTGTGAGTAGATCAAACTAGATTGAGATCGAATTTATAATATTTTTCTATTTATTGTTTAATTAATCATGTGTACAAATGGTTGTACCGCTAGTATGGAAAATTTTTGCGATACCACAAAATAAAAATAATAGTTCTTGCTATAAGTTATGCTAGATCATTTGAAAAAATCTTGTTTTAAATAATATTTGTTAATTACATGACCACAACTGTAAGTGCATTTAATTATTATTAATTAAAGACATGTACAAATCTTGTCAATATTACAACAATGTCTTTATAAACGGTTTAGATAAAACCATTAAATACACATCACGTATGACATTTAGTTGTATGAATGTTTAAACTTTTAAAAGACTCCCATGTTGTTATACCAGCATAACCATTTAAATGACTGATAAGTCATATAATAAATTTTAAATGACTTTTTGCTAGTTAAGTAGGTAGTGTAAAGAAATAATTATAAAAAAATTGGACATCTTTTCAAACAACCTATTTAAAAAAAAAATTATATTAATAAATTGTTTAAAAGCCAAGACAGAATGTATTAAATATATTTCAAATATAGGTAAAACGCGTCTTCATTAAATGCAATACTTACATAATTTAACTATCATATTTTTTCTGCAGAATTGTATGGTTCATATAACATAATCTGCTTGTAAAATTTCATTAGAATCAGATAGATGACATAGATATGAACCTCTGACATATGGGTGGACAAATATATAACAAAATTATAAAGGGTTCGATTTTTTGACATTTTGATACGGAACCCTAAAAATGAGGATGAAAATGTTTTCTCAATTAATCTCTTTTTCAGTTGTCAGCCAAGATGTCCCATACAATGACCCAAATTCATTATACCATAAAAAGTCTGAGCTGAGGTTGTATTGTGATCTTATGATGCAACAAGTCCATGCATTAAGAAGTGCTGCAAATGATAATGGTGGACTGGAAGTTGAAGTGAGTTAAAAAAAGAATTTGTAATATTCATTTCTGATATAATTAATTTTAAAATGAATGGATTCTGTATAGTTTCACATTATATATATATATAGTTGGTACATCTTTAATTGAGCAGCTAAGAAATTGTAATCTGGGATCTTAAAAAAATGTTAATGGGTACCAAAATTTATAGGTTGGCCACTAATTTCAGTCTCATAAAACTCTAAAATGCCAGCCTGCTGATATAGCTGTATCTTTTTAATTAATGCTGGCATCATAATATGTTAATTTATTGATAACTGGAATTATTTATATTATTTTTTCTGTAAGTAGAAGGACTATTTATTTTGTAACACCTAAATATTACGCTGTCTCAATATGATTTTATTTTGCTACAGAACCTGATATTTTTTCAAGGTTTAATAGCAATTTTTTTTCTAACCATATATAAAAATTGCAAAAAATTTAATAACTTCTCTTTCTCTTAAATTATAATAATAATAATAACACACACAATCACAACAACGTCTAGGTCCCAAACTAAGCATTAGCTTGTATTTTGGGTACCAAGCGAAGACACCACATACATATAACATTCCATTAAAAATGCAGTTAAAAGGAGTACTTTTCTTTATCTATACTTACAATAATATTATAACAAAGCTGAAGTTTTTTTGTTTGAAGGCTAGTATGTGGAACTACCAGGCAAGTTTGAAAAATTCTTTTTTATTTGATAGCTCAATTCTTGGGAAAGGTTATAGGCTATATATACATGTATATTATCATAGTGTCTGTTTCAGCTAATCTCTGAAACGGCTGAACCCATTGTAATGAATCTTTGCAGACATAGAGAGTTGTCAGGATTAACATATGCTACTTTTTGTCTGCACATCTATTATTTATCTGTATGTATATTTAAAGCTTTATTTTTCAGAAAATAGATGATGCTTCAAGTCTTCTGACTGCTACTTGCGATACATTTATAAGGACTTTGGAAGAAATTATGAAGTTGACTAATTCAGCAACTGGCAATTTAGTGCCAAGTGCAACATTGCCAAAGAATAGTTGTCCAGGAAAAGCAATTCAAAAGACACCACGGCAATCTCTTACTAGATCTCAATCGCAGGAAAATAGATGAATTTGGTTAATTAAACAAAAACTATATATTACATAGTACTTAGAGATAGTGTACATATTGATATATCAGTATACCTATATTAATGTTTATAATAGTTATTAAAATTTGGCTAAGTTAGACCCAGTCTGTCATTTATTTATTTCTTCTTTAATGTCAAGCGATTTAAATAAATCTCTGATCATTTTGGTTTTCCTACTGACACATAAATTTTATGAAATATAATTTTGATGTTAAAATGTAGTGATAGATAATTCAATATTTATTAGAAAAATATTTGTAAAGTGATTTCTTTTAAACATTCCAGTATTAAAATACATAGTAATCAATTGAGTGTTCATAAAAATTATGTATAGAGTTTGTACAATATTAATTTGTTTTGTCTCTGGATGTAAAATGTATGTTTTATACAATATTATTATTTTTTATAGTAATTATATATATAAAAACAGTATTTAAGTATGTATATCAGTTGTCTAGTATACATAAATAGGCTTTACCTAGTTTGGGACTAGATGGTCATGTGTGAGATGCCCCAGGTATTATTATTATTAATTATATTACTTCCACAACATAAGGACATTACAAGGCAATATAATTTAAATTCTTGATATTATATTTAATTTCAGTATTAGCATTTGACAAAATATTGTCTATTGAAATTTTGTATTGAAGTATTTTTAATATGTTGCACAATAAAATAGGAAACCAAATGTATTCAACATTATTTTGAATAAATTTATAGAAATTGTAAAATTGTTTTTTATTTGCATTATTTTATATAAATATATCGATATTTATTAATAATTATAATAACATTTATTTCCACAATCTTTTGGGACGTTAACTGAAATGGCAAGGATATATGCCGTTGCTTCTACCAGGCGGTGCTTGTGAGTTTGGCCATCCTCACCGGGATAGGCTATACTAGTTGAAAATTTTGATATTTTGTTTATTTCTCAGTAAAATGGTTGATAAATATTGTAGTTTTACTATTAAAGAGTTAAGACCATAGACATGTTAAGACACAGAAATGCAAAAACAAGTGATGTAGAATTAGAAAGGTAAAATATATATAAACTCAATCTCTCTGTATACAACAGATTGTTTTCAACATGTTTAGACAGCCATTGTACAAAGCCAATTGAAAAATGTTACTTTTCTGATTTCAGACTAGTAGTAGTAGTAGTAGACCAACATAATAATTACCAGATTAATTTTTCACTGGAAGAAAATGTGATGTGACCTGTCGCAAAGTTTCTCACATTTAATGACTACTTGATAATATCCTATAGGGTTCAAGAGATTCCCACAAAGCCTTCAATCAATTCTGTCCATCCACGTTAACAATCAATTTCTAAAAGTATACAAGTCTGAGAAATTAATGAACATATATGTGCTATTCATAGAAAAAACTTCACCATGATGCAGACTAATTTTTTACTAGCTTTGCCAGTATAAATAATTTTATAGTATTTATAATTAGTAAATTATTATATTTATACTCATTAGTAAATTACTGTAATATTTCTCGAAACTCTACATAAATATACTGAGTTTGACACCTGATATGGTAACCAGATGGTAACCACTACCACAAACAATATTTACTTTTAACGTACCAGATTACCTGCCATTCTGGAAGTTTATACAGTTTGGATACTAACCGTCCAGAGTCCTGTTTTATTTGAAATCTGCTGGTATTCAATAACAATTTAACCGAAGAAACTATATTTTTATTTGTGGCAGTTTTCGAGAAAATCAATTTTTAATACTACTTGGTTTACAAATAAACACGCAACCCTGATTGCACTGTGACCGCCGGTTTACACCGAGGCACACGCCGAAAACCGGAAACAGCCTTGAAATTCACTGACAGTCGCAACAAGCGACTGCGGTGGGTGGCGGCGGCGGTGCGGGGTGAAGCGGAGCGCGGCGCGGCTTGCCATATGTTATGTTGCGTAATTAGTCTCACAGTGACCGTGACCACGTGAGTCATGATATTGCAAACGTTTCAACATCAGCTGTTTGTCGTATTCTTTCTTAATGTACTTTTAAACATTTCGTGAATAAAATACTGAAGGTGAATTATTGAGAATAGTGCACGAGGCTAATTAGACGAGTTACTAAATGTCTAGAGCAAAATCGACATCACGCAAAAAATTCAAGAGCCAGTAATTACCTACTTCACTTCACGCGGTGTATTAAAAAAATATTTGTATTATCGTGTAATTAAAACTTAAACATTTGTTCCATTAATGCGCTGTGCAGGGTTGACGAGACTGGGAATTAATTACTTTTTTTATGTTTTTCATGTGACATTTTTTCTTGCCCTCGTCTAAAAGTCAAGAAAACAATCAGTACAACACTGGTACAAACAGATGATGGCATCCATACTGTATATTATATTGTGGGTAACTTTTATGCAATAATAGCCATTGTTCAAAATTTCGCAACATGGTACAAAAAAAATTGTATCTGTAGGAATGAGTGTCCTTATTGAACAGAAGAAAATATTAAATTTTTTGGATGCTGTAATACCAAACACAAAGAAAAAGTGAAGTGCAAAACATAGAACATCGTAGTTTATAATATAATTAGTAGTAGTGACATCATCAGCTATACATTTCTAACAATCAATTATTCCTTAAAAATCCACACATTATTTTTTTCTAAATTACTAAAATACTCCAGGTTGTATATATTTTCAAAAGGTATTTGAATGTAATGTCAAAATTTTGTTGCCCATTCAGCAATATCAGTTAAGTCACTGAAGTGTGAAGAATTAATAAAAACAAAAAAAAACCAATTTAATTTTTATATGTTGAAAATGGCGTATTTAACAACAATGTGGTAGCATTTTTATGTATCCGCAACTGCTAAGCAATGACAAAAGAAAGACATAATTATTACCACAATGGTTCACCAAATCTTAAGACAGTTTTTTCTTGAACATCAAGTTCCATGCCCACTTTCTTTCTCATGTAAAATATTGTGCAGTCTCGGTTGGTGCATAACACTTCTTCGTGTAAGCTGCCTTGACACCTCTGGCACTCGGTCCAAAGCCTGGAAAAGCGTTCCTGTAACTGTCGTAGTTTGAATATTTCAGTGATATACAATTCTCCTTCTTTCTCCAAACAATGATCACACAAAGCTTTCTTTGAATCGTTCTGCATAATAACTTTGCATCCAATACATTTTTCCTTCTTCTTAGTAAACGCTGCTAAAGCACCAACTTTAGACGTAACCACAGCTTTTGTTCTTGTATGTTCTCCTTTTAAAAGTAGGGATTCTGCTTTTTCACCTAGAATAGGTTCAAATATTCGAAGCAATGGCTTTGATAGTTGGTTTTCCAAATAATAATTGAAATCAATTGGTATGTTATTTTCTAGGACATATATTGGATCTTCTGCTTTCATGTATGCGGGTGTGTTTTTTGTGGCACTGCACAGTATATATGGTACTCTGTCGCCTAATTTTGGGGCAGTGCCTGGGTCACGTTTTTTCATTTTATTGGCAAGTTCAACATGTGCTTGCTTTGCAGCATAGTCTGTTTTAGTTAATTCCTTTGTAATAACAAGTTGTGAGATGTCTATACGGTTGCAAAGCAAATCTGATATTATTTGTTTTGTATAGGCAATAGCACCCGTGGGATCACGGTCTATTAAAAGTTTTTGTAGACAAGTTTTCATCATGTTGGACACCAAAGGGCAGTTATCTCTTCTCACTGTTTCAATTCCTTTACAGTCCATTTTGTCATATTTATCTGGTTTAGTGAAGTAAAGGCCAGCATATCTCTTCTTGTTAATAAGTAAATAAGGATAATATACTTTTTCAAATTCTAATTTTATTGGCTTCACAAACTTAGTTGTGACATATTCTGCTGCTTCTCTGCCTAGTTCCATACTTTCTTCTAATGTTTTCACACCAAATTTAACCATTACTGAATCAGTGTCTCCATAAATGACAACAGCATTTTCTTTATACCCATTTTCCCTAGTGTACCTTTGTTCAACTTCAGATTTAGTTGTTTCTATCATAGTCCGACCATAAGCAGTGACACTACCTGATATCTCCAAACACGGAAGCTTACCTACTTGAGCGCCTGTGAAGCCATATACTGAATTTGCACTCACCTTTAATGCTAGTTGTCTACCATCCAATACTGATCTCTTGAATGGATCCTTTTCTTCTTTTAATTCATTTTTAGCTTTCTTCCTTGCAGTAAGTAAAGATTCGAGAATTTCAGGTAGTAAACCTTTTCTAATGTGACTTTTAACAAAGGTATTTTTAGACGGGGTCACAGTATAATCTTCAGGACTCAAATTAAGTTCTTTCTGGAAATTAGGAGGTACTAATGTTGTATAACATAAATTATGTGCCATCATAATACTGGGATATAAAGAAGCAAAGTCTAATGTAGATATTGGATCTGCATAATATCCTTTCTTAGGTTCAATAACTGTTGCTCCTTCAAACTGATCATCAGAACCTTTGCCTTGGTAAGTTGGTATTAAATACCCTGATTCTTTTGCTTTACGAAGCAATTGGCTAACAACTTTAATTTGTTGACCTCTTGTTAAGAGGCATAACAATGGAACTCCTGTTACTCTCGCCATTTCCATGTAATTCACAATACACATTAGTTTGTTTAAAAGCTTCAATGGCAAATATGCATCCTTAAGACAATACATTGCTAGTCTTCTTCTTGTTTGTTCATTTTCATTTTGAAGATCAGTAATATTGCTATGGTGTACATCTTCTTTTTGTTCTTGAAGGAAATGATAGCTGACAGCATTTAATGTATATGATCGTAATTTGTAATCACGGACAAGAACTAACAACAAATCAAATGGTACCCGACCTTCAAAATTAGTAGATTTATTTTCTCTTCGTCCCATTTGCTTTGACTGTAAAACTGAATCTTTAACTACTGATTTGATATCTCTGACTCTCCCTAGATAATCAAAATTGGAGACTTTTAAGTGCTTCGCACGATTAATAAGATAAGGCCAGTCAAAGTTATTAATGTTGTAACCTGTAATTATGTCTGGATCTAATTCACGAAAAAAATCAGACCAGCTGGCTAACATATCACTTTCCTTCTGAAAACTTAATACTTGAGAGCCAACTATTGGTGCACATGTATCTAGTGTAAAAACATTGCGTAAAAATGGTTCCTTCTCTCCTTGACGAATCACCATGGAAGCAATTTGAATTACTGGATCATGAGTAGGTTCTGGGAACACACCTTTTCTTCCAGCACATTCTATATCAAAGCTTAAAATTCTAATTGGTGCTATTTTTGACCATTCTCCTTCAGGCTGCTGTGCAATGAATGCATTCCATGCTACATCTACTTCTATTTGGCATCTAGATATAGGTTTCATCTCAGTTTGTTTTGTTCTGATGCTCCATTTACCTTCTGGTAATTCTATCCAACTGCAACCAACTACTGAAGTGTCAACCATAAATCTGATATCAAAATCAATATTACTTTCAAAAAAATTTGGATCCATCATGCTGAATGTTGGTGGGTGCCTTTCTATCAATCGTTTAGATGCAGGAATTAATTTTGGCACTGCCACTGAAACTTTTGCAAAAGTTATTTCATTGTCACCTTTGTAATACATAATAGAGCGAGCATTAATTAAACGAACTTCCAAGACTGCTTCTTTGATATTGTCTTTATTTTTTCCTAAATCTTCAAGTAGAGCAGAATTTAAACTCCTTTTTAAAGAATGGCAAGTTGATTCAGTAAAATGCGCAGGCACAGAGACATAGAAGTATGGAGTAAAACCATGGACATGACAACAAACTGAATTTCCGTCCATAGTGATTCCAAACATCCTCATGACTGGTACAGGGGCTAGTTGAGATCCAGGCATGCCTTTCACAGGAGCCCCAATATAATGATCAATATCTAACTGTTGGAAAATCAATCTATCTAGAAATGGATTGAGAATAGGTGGAGCAGGCCTTGACCATTTAGTATTAGTCATTCGATTTTCTGGCCCCTGACCGACGATTTGTTGTTGCTCAAAAAAATCGTTTTCCATTCCAGACAATTGATCTTCGAAAGTACATGGTATTTCTTCATCTTCTTCGTCAAATGAGCGTTTGAATTTCTTCGGTGGAGGCCCTGCATATTGTTTTTTCTTATTCATTGTTCGTGAATTTTCCCGCCGAAACTGGAGTAACGTCAAAATATTAGACTTAAACCCTAAATTTTAATAGTACTGTACTGTTTATTTTTATCTCACCCAAAATGTTCCAGCCACCGCCACGAAAATAATACCTTATACAATAAATTTGCTATCTAAACTACAGATAAACAAAGATAATACAATAACATATCAACGGAATTAGTTTGAATTAAAAACATTGAAACTAAAAGTGCAAAACAGACAATCACAACAGACAACTAAAAGACATTGAAAGACCTCAATAGCTCAAAAGCACTGACAGCTGACAGCACTCAAGTCTCAACTGATCTCAACCACCTCTCAACAGAATTAAACGGAACAGTGTGACCGTTTTTTAATCAAGACGTGCCATAGACGTGCTAAAACTAAGGGTTGCCTGTGTTAAAATATGCTATGAAATAAAACATATATTTATTTTAATTAAGTATATCGTGTATTCGGAATTCTAATCAACTCTGTAATAATTATTGGGTGTATTTTTGTGTAGCATATGTCGATGTTAACACATTATTTTGCATCAGTAGAAAATTTTTACCTACAAGAATTTTTTTTTTTGTTTTACCCTTGCGATGGGAAGGCGAATTAAACAACCGCCTGAAGCAGAATAAGGACGCATGTCGTTAGCCCGAAAGCTCTAACGACTTCATCGGAGCGGCCAGGCGGCACTCTAGGGTGTTGCCGGCGCTAAGTTGTCGGGTAACCCCTAAGGGTTACTCGAGGCGAAGTAATTCCGTTGGTGCGGGCCTCCGGTTAAGGTACTAAATAGCTATATACATAAATATTCTTTTTTTATAATGTATACATATATACCGTGGAAGCGTATTACTTGATACAGTATGTTAACATGAGACATAATCAACCGTTTGTAAAAATATTTTTCCTAAAATTTGCAATGGCACCACTGTAGTAGTTTGTGTCCCATGTGTTTGTGGTTAGAGCTGTGTTCTAGATTTTAACTGGAGAAATTTGATAAACGTAAGCATTTTCTTATAATTATGACTAAATGTTATGGTACCAAATAGATAACAATAAAAGGTGGTTGAAACTTAGATCGGGACTTCAAAATTTACGAACATTTTTTTCCCTATCTGCAATTAACGTATCTTCAAGTTAATCAAGATTAGTTTAAAGTGTTTTTCATAAATATTAGTACTTTCGTGATGTTATTATTTTTGTTTTTTGTAAATAATTGTATTTTGTTGGTAACTAGAGACATGTGTCTCAAGTTACAATCAGTGTCTCAAGTTTTATGATGTCTCATCTTACAATCACTGTCTCATTTTTGATTCATATTATGAAAGATAATAATAAGAAATAATATTAAAAGCAAAAACGTATATGTTTTTCCTGATGTAGATGACATTATGGTCATTAAGAGACATAACGTAATAAAATGTGTTCGACCCATACAGGAAAAAAGGGGCCGTTACATGTTCTAACTCTTTTTTTATACTTAAATTTAATTTGTAATAACTAAATTAACCCAATTTGATATAAGTGTTTGAAAAAACGCTTTAAATTCTAACGGACCGACTTAAAAGACTGTACTGATACTGTGAAATTAGGTAAAAATGTGTAGCATACTCGAGACTTAATGATAACATGAGAATCGTCTCAAGTTTGCCCCGTATTGATAAACTTTATATTTTTTTTTTTTTAAATAAAGTTTTGGATTTGTAATCACTTTGATGTGCTGTTTTTAATTACAATAAAACTTGAAATTTATATGAATATATTAGTTACGTTTTTACGACAATTTCAGATATTTTTTTTTTGTTAACGAAAAATTATTCGTTTTTATCTTTATAATTCACTATCAGATTACAAATGCTTGTGTTCCCTACTGTGACAACCTTTGATTACGCCAATAAAAGATACTTATTCGTCCTACAGACTTTTATTTGAGGGTTTCTTATTATTTAATTTTATTACGAAAATTACCTTGAATATGATTTTTTTTTTTAAATTTAATTAAAAGTATATTTAATTTGATTTTGTCTCAAGTAGAACCAGTAATGGCTAACTTGGTATAGTACGTGTTTTGAACCATTTCTCAAGTATACCACTGTATATTGGTAACTTGAGACAAAAATATTTTGAAAAAAATTTCATGACAAACTTTTATTAACAATAGTTACGTTTAAATATATCCTTAAAGAATATCAAGACCTGTTTATTGTCAAAGTTTTACGTAAATTATATGTGTTTATGTGGAGATTTTTATCCTTAAACTTTAAAAATGTCTCAAGTAATACGCTTCCACGGTAGATACTTTTACACCCAGACACGAAACAAATAGACATGTTCATGCACACAAATATTTGTCCCGGGCGGGGATCGAACCCGCGACCGTCGGCTTTGCAGTTAGGGTCTCTAACCTCTCGGCCAACCGGTCAGTCAAAATTCTCACCCGCGAGGCTGGTGACTCATTGGACGAGGCCTTGCCAAATGAGAGCGCAGTCCATTGCGGCATGATCGTAAAATCTGGCTCTCTCCGTATGAACTACGCAATGTAGACAACGCTAAAATGCCAAGTCACGGCCACGTCATGGATAGCCTCAGGCGGTTCGGAGACGGAGCGTTTATTATGTATATAATTACCATCACATGTATACTCGTCGCAAAGTTTTGTCGTAGATTTTGTTTCTATACATTAAATAGTAAGTATTTATTGTAAAACATAAGTTCTCGAATAAAATTAAAAAAATGTTTATGATCAGCAGTTTGTTGTGGATAATCAGTCGCATTAAGTGAAGCTCGGCCTCACTTGCTTCACCCGCAAAGCCGCCACTGGTGCATAGGCTGGACCCGCACACTGTGCATGGTAGGTAATTTACACGATGCATGTAATCTGCGCAAGTGTTTCAACATGCGTAAGCCACATGCAACATGTACCTTGTACATGTATGTAGGTACCTACCTACCCAACCTCTCAAAACGAAACTTCGTATTTATCGTTGACTATTATGGATCAATTCTTAAAAAGATCTGAGATCAGTTACTGCCAATGTTATTACAAAATCACATCTATTTAATAATTAGAAGATTGATAACGAGGTCATCCACGCAAAATTGATAATTTTGGTGGTGCGCCTGTTCCGCGAGTATATTTTGTAAGCCAGGCAAGTGCTTAAATGCGAGGAACGTAGTCGGCATTCTCCCGCTTCAGCTCAGTTAGTTACAATAGTCACGCATGCTCTTATGCATAAGCATAGTAGGTAGAAAAACTCATTTATGTATATTCATAAAATAATTTATGTGTGGCGGAGATGGACGTGTGCTAGGCTACAGGTTCCCGCCAATCACGTTAAAAAATCACTAGGTGGCGTTAGGCTAAGCTTCTATCTTAGGTATACTTCCATTCCATTCCATCAGCCCTTTTTACTTATACTTACCTAGTGTAAAGTTATTATTCTATTCTTACTCATACATGTTTTATAGCTTTCCTACAGTGCATATGAGAATTAAGCCATAAATTATTTTAATGAAAATATAAAAAATACTACAACTAAAACATTCTATGAAACGTGGTTTTTCTCTGGGAAAAACTCTAGAATAGGTAGGTACGCGAGTATATAAAAATAAAATATTTTCTTGTATAGGCATTTATATATTAAGCAATAATTTTCCTTTCGGTGGGCCTTCTAGTTCTCCATCAGAAAAAATCAGTTGCCCTCTTAAATATGTCTGCATTACTTTCCCTCTCAATGTCCTTCCTAAATATGGCGTAAGCTGTAAAATAAACTTTAATTAAAATGTATATAAATAAAAACCTCCTCTAACACTATCTCTATTCCCGATCTTTTTTTCAAATTCCTCAAAGTAAGGTAGGTAGTAGATAGATATAACTATTAGAAACATTCAAGCAAATACATACATTAAAACCATTATTAGAACTCCTGGTCCCGCTGTTGGTAGGTTTTATTGAATACCTAATTAATACGTAGTACACTAGTACTAAAAGAACAAGAATTTTCTTTTAGGTCGTGTTACTTGCATATTTCTAGGAGTTAATCTTAATTTAACACTAATATCAAAGATCACACTAATATCCTAAATTTAGAGTAGGTACTCATAGTAAATTAAAGAAATAGCTGCTAAATATTCTTATTTTATTGAAATTCAAACAATAGGTACTATTCTTGCCTATTATTCAATTATTTTACTACATATTGATAGGGTGGACTAGCGGCTATAGTAATTAATTAAAACGTAATACTTGAAAACATTGTGTATTCTTGTATATGAGAAAAAATGACTTTTATATTTTCATTGTTTTTACACATAACAACTGTAATGACATCGCACATCAAAAGTAAAAGAACATAATTCAAATTTAAATACAGTGCATCATAGACAAGTGTACGTGGACAGCATCACGACATTCCAACACCTTCTCCTGATGTTCACTCATGTTGCCGAGACACGTTTCTATGCATGCATTAATCTCGCACAGTGTCTTTCAAACTTTACTTTTGACAATGGTTTTGTCATTACGTCAGCTAACTGAGATTCTGTGGGACAGTAGCTAATATTTATTAATCCATGCACAAAGTGTTCATGTATAAAATGGTACCGCACGTCTATGTGCTTCGACCTTTTGTTGAAGGATCCAGATTTCACAAGTTGAATCGAACTTTGATTATCAACATGCAAATTTATTTTTATGTCCAAACCGGTTATTTCTTGTAATAGAGATTTGAGATACAATGCCTCTTTGCAACAGTCTGCTGCGGCTATGTACTCGGCTTCAGTCGACGATAGCGCTACTATAGGCTGCCTCTTGGATGCCCATGATATTGGTCCATCTGCTATCATTAGCACGGAACCAGAAGTGCTTCTTCGCGTCAATGGGTCTCCAGCATAATCCGAGTCGCTGTAAGCATCGATGTTCTCTATCGGTTTATTTCGTTTGAACAAAATGCCTTTCTCTTTGGTTCCCACTAAATATTTGAATATTTTCTTGACTTTTGTGATGTCTTCTCTAGTGGGATTTTCGACCTTCCTGCTAACTAGATTGACCGCTTGTGCGATATCTGGTCTGGTTCTGGTAGACAGGTACAGTAAACTTCCCACTGCTTCCCTATAGGGATATTCCTTCTCCTGGGCAGTTTCCTGTATCGACTTTGAATCGCTACTTGCAGGCGTGTCACAAGGTTTGGCATTTTTCATATTGTATTTTTCCAGTATGTCGTTTATGTAGGATCTCTGAGTAAGAAATATTCCTTCTTTTGAGTTTTCTATTTCCATACCCAGATATGTACTTGGATTTTCATTCTTTTTCATTTCAAATTTGGTTTCAAGTTTCTTTAAAATATCTTCGATCCTTTTCTTGTCTTTTCCTATGACAAGTCCGTCATCAACGAATAGTCCGATTATTATTGACTTATCTTCATTTATGAAAACGCATCGATCTGTTTTGATTGTCTTGAATCCTAAATCTAACATCGCTTGGGTAAAAGTTTTATTCCATGTAAATGGAGCTTGTTTTAATCCGTACAACGATTTTTTAATCGGCAAACTACTTCAGTAGTATTGCAGTCAGTCTCATAGCCAACAGGTAATTTCATATAAACTTCATCTCTTAACTCTCCGTATAAGAAAGCTGTCTTGACGTCAAATGTCATGAAGTAGTAAGATCTAGATGCGGCAATTGCTAATAAAGTTTTTAACGCAGATTGACTTACTACTGGGCTATAAATGTCTTCGAAATCCAGGTTTCCTTTCTGCTCGCATCCACGTACGACTAATCTAGCTTTGTACGTACCGTCATCTTTAATCCGAAATACCCATTTGTTCGACAGTATTTTGTGTCCTTTGGCTTCTGACTTGTCAACTAATACCCAGGTATTATTTTTCTGTAATGATTCCATTTCAGATTGTATCGCCTTCTCCCAATTTCGTCTGTCGGTGCCAGTCACAGCTTCTTTGTATGTGAGTAAAGAGCAGTCATAGTCGTCATTATTTTCTGACGTAGACATGGTCACGCAGCGACTTAACTCATAATCTTTGGTCCATGCTGGTGGTCTCACGTCTCTTTGTGGTCTTCCACTTGAGGGAGATGGTTCATCAACAGGATCTTGACCAGAGCTGGAATAAAGGGGATTAGGTTCCTGAAAAGGTAAGTTCTCATTAATTTTGTTTCTTTTTTCTGGAATTTCAACTTCAATCTGTTCTGTTTCAGGTTCTGGAGTAAGATCTTTGTGTTTCTCAGCAGGAGTACCGCCATAATGCATCTTTTCTATTACTTTTACATCTCTGCTGATAACAACATCATTCCTTTCAGGTATATAGATTCTAAAACCTTTTGCATATTCCGCATATCCCAAGAATACTCCTTCTGTGGCTTTGGCTGTGAATTTTCCTCTTCGGTTTTTGTTCATCACAAACGCTCTATTTCCGAACACGTGTAGGTGATTTCCTGATGGTGTTCGTTGTACCCATTTCTCATATGGGGAATGGCCTTTGAGAGCTCTTGCTGGGCTTCTATTTATCAAATAATTTGCAGTGTTTACTGCTTCTGCCCAAAATTTTGCAGGGATATTGGCATCTAGCATCAGACATCTGGCTTTATCCATCAGCGACCTATTTTTCCTTTCACTCATGCCATTTTGCTGTGGGGTATAAGGTGCAGATAGTCTTCGGCTTATACCGTTATCTTTGAGGAATTTGTCAAATGCTTTAGACCTGTATTCGCCTCCATTATCAGATTGTAGATTTTGAATTTTCTTCTTATGAAACAGTTCAACATAGTTTTTATATTCCTTGAATTTATCGATTACTTCGCTCTTTTCTTTTAAGAAATATACACAGCAGTATCTTGTATAATCGTCAATAAATGTTACGAAATACTTTGATCCGGCCATTGATTCATTTTCAAATGGGCCACACACGTCACTGTGAATTATCTGGAGCACTTCGGTAGAGATTATTTGTCCATGGCTTTGAAATGGTAGAGTGGAAAACTTTCCTTTGATACAAGTCTCACAGATACCCAAAGTGTTTTCTTTAAAGTCGAGTCCTCGCATCATTTTATTTTTAACCATTTCTTTTAAGTCTCTTTCATTGATGTGACCTAATTTCTTGTGCCATTTCATAATTTCGCTTTCATCACTAGGCGTGAAGTTTGCTGTCTCTTCCGTTTTATCAAATTCAAGATAGTATAATCCATTTATTTTGTTAGCTTTTAATATAGTTTTACCGCCTTTTGTGACACTGGCTTGTTCCTTTTCAAATAGAACTTTATAGCCATGATCCGTAATTTTGCTTGTAGAAATTAGATTATTCGACAAATCAGGTACGTATAATGTGTCAGAAAGACTAATTTTATAACGTCGATCCTTTGTATAAAGTTCGGCTTTTCCTTTTCCTTTAACTTCAGTCGTATGCTTTTCTGAAGCTAGCTTTAGAGTGTCAGTCGCGGGTACTAAGTTATGGAGTATACTTTTATCACCCGTCATATGTGACGTACAGCCACTGTCAAGACACCATAGATTGCCTTTACATTTCGACGGTCCTGTTTTTAAACAGATGTTATATGTTTTTTCTTGATCTTTAGTTTTATTGGGGTTTTTGGGTCTCTTCTTTGACCAACAAGCTTCTGTGGAATGCCCTTTCTTATTGCAATTTTTGCAAAATACCCTTTTCTTCGTCTTTGCGTAGAATGCTTCTGAAGTCTGAGGTTCACTCACTTCGGTTTGCCTTCTTGCTTCGTATTCTTCTACGATTTTTATTTTTAAATTTTCAGGACTTGGTAGAACATCTCTCGACTCAATTGCCGTTCGGAAGCTATCGAAATTTGTAGGTAAACTGTACAACATCATTATGCTTAACAACTCTGGATGAATTTTGACATCCATGTCTTCTAATTTACCTACTACATCCATAAAATTACTGAGATGGTCTCTCACATCTTCTTGTGGAGTCATTTTCTTCAATACTAGTTGCTTTAATAGCGTAGCCTTTCTTGCCGGCCCTGAACTTTGATGTACAACCTTTAGTTTGTCCCATACCTCCTTGGATGTATTACACCCTTTAATTTGTTTAAGTTCTGGTGGAGATATAAGTAAAAGTAGCTCTGACCTTGCCTTTAAGTCTTCCTTTAGGAACGCACTCTTTTCTTCGGCAGTCGCAGTTGCCGCTAACGTTTTTTCACCACTAGCGTATTCCCACAAATCGTATCTTATGAGAATCGCCTGTGCTTGTAAGCACCAAGTATCGTAATTTGTTTTTTTTAACAGTTCTATATTTCTGATACTCGAGCTCATTTTTGTTCACTTTTATTTCACTTACTATTTTTATTCGTAACGCTCTGCTACCACTGATAGGGTGGACTAGCGGCTATAGTAATTAATTAAAACGTAATACTTGAAAACATTGTGTATTCTTGTATATGAGAAAAAATGACTTTTATATTTTCATTGTTTTTACACATAACAACTGTAATGACATCGCACATCAAAAGTAAAAGAACATAATTCAAATTTAAATACAGTGCATCATAGACAAGTGTACGTGGACAGCATCACGACATTCCAACACATATGAAAACACATAATACAATAAATGGAAACGAATGACCGGTATAAAGTTGTCTTTATCGCTAATCAAAATTAAATTCAATTTACTGCAGTACAATTCAGTATCCAGTGTGGTTTCCATTGTTACTAAAAACTAGTAGGTATATGCGAACTCATATGCCACTCGCTCCACTGCGTCCCGCTACACCTAAAACTGGTTACTGCAAAGCGACTTGTGCCTACATTCGGATCCGCCATAAAGTTTGATTATAACTGTAGGTACCTAGTACCTACCTACATGCAAAGAAAAAACCGACGAAATGCCAGTCATACTCTCACACGAAGGGTTCCGTACTACCATACAATATTTAAAAAAAACACGCTTCTTGTATGGAAAATTGTGGACCTATTTTAATTTTCAACTTTATTTTATTTTTATTATTTGTTATTTTAGTGGCCATAGTAGTAAGTACACACTCCATGACATTTTCAAGTCTAAGCAATGATCTCACAACCATCAATCACAAAAAACGAAAAAAGAAACACGTTTCCTGTAGGTATGGGGACGTATTTTAATTGTTAACTTTATTTTATTTTTATTATTTGATAAAGCGGCTATAGTAATACACACGCTGTGAAAATTTCAAGTGTCTACCTGTTCACGGTTCAGACGATACAGTCCTGTGACAGACGGACGGACGGACAGCGGAGGCTTAGCAATAGGGTTCCCGTTGTTGGTACCCTTCAAATATGGAACCCTAGAAAATTTTACTTTTAAAATTTTTGATATAAGAACACGAATTTTTTATGCAGTAGGTAGGTATCCGAGTGATTTAATTCTAATTATATATAATTTTTGTATAGCGTTTTCTTTTATAATTATATTTCGTTATCCAGGATGTTAATCATAAAAAGCGTTCTCAAAGAAAACAATAATATTTATCGTATATTTAGGTTGACATATACACAGATTTTAACAATAAGTTTCATAGTATAGAGTTATGCCTGTATCTAATTAGTTGACCACTCCCGTACCTATACCGAGCGGTTCAGCTGAACGTAGTGCAAACTTAATAGCATGTAGAGCTTTCCGAATTAAACAAAAAGTTTGAAGTGAGCAGATTGTCGCAAACTAACAGTTACCTACCGAGAAAAATATGTTTATAAATTAATTTTTATAATTGTTTTTAACTTTTTCTTTTTGTTTAGTTTGGTGACCTCTATAATAATATAATATATAAATAAATAACCTCTTAAAGTTTGGACTACTTTCAGCCAAGTTGTAGGTAGGTATACATCGGGCGTCGAGAGTTCCTGAACACTTGAGATTTAGAGCTATAATATGTTTGTTGTGAGTTGACAAATTATATAATTTTTAATGTAATTTTATGCCATTCGTGCATGTAGGTAAACCATAATTATTTGAAAACGGAAATCGTCCGACGATGGTACAAATTAACATAAACCATCATTACGACGTTCAGGAACGCAAACTCTCGAAGGCAGATGTATAGTACCTACTAAATTCATGGATTTAAATTCACAAATATATAAATAATTATATATACATAATATACAATTTATATGAAACCAATTATTATATTAGTTTTTTTTTTTTTGAATATCAATGATGAGCACAAAGTACCGAGACCACTATAGCAGCGTTCCCGCGCTGAATGGCTAGGCTGATCATCTGGACAAAATATTCTTTGCTCAGAGCATAGCTCAGACGGTAACCCAACAGCTTAGAGTAAATTAATTTGACGGCAGCGTTTGAGAGGTTTTTTTATGCTTGGCACCAATCGGAGACTTGCGCCAATTTCACGCGATACATAATTATTTATAAATCTTTTACTAATTATATTATTATATATTAATTATTGTTACGTTTAACTGTACAAAGGTCAAATAATTTTTTTTGTTTTCATTTAATAATATTTCAATATAAAATTTTTAATACTTTAGGGTATTTCATATCCGCCAGGCGTTCAATGACGGATCGCACGTTTTTTATATAGGTACTGTTATATTAAGGGGTTATAATAATATATAGGGTAGACTGGGTACGTTTGAAACAAAGGACGGTTGAAACAGAGCAAATATCTCGTAAACGGTTACGCGGAGAGTAAGGGGTGCAAGGGGAATAAGAAGCGGACGACAGGTCCGAACACGAATTCAGTACCGCGCCGCTTCTCGTACGTTGTTGTTTTGTGCAAGACGTCATATTGCTTTTTATTACCCAAAAGTAAGTATTTTCCTTCTGACATTAACGCTTATATTATCTGTTCTTTTTAAATGAATGTATTGAGTATGTGTTTGCAAATACTATGACGCTTGTAGAATAAGTGATAGTGACTATTTTAAATGTGTCATTATTACTGTCGTAATTTTAAAGTATATTTTACCGGAAGTGGGGTTGGGGACGGTTGAAACATTTTTTGTGGGTACGATTGAAACAGAAAATATAATAATGTTTATTTTTTGTAGATGCCGAGAGTTCGGGTGAGGAAAACTTCAAGAGGGAAAAATGACTTGTCGAGGTATAGTAAAGCATATGAGAAGGTTAAAGCTGGAGATTCACTACGGAAAGCGACGGAAAAGCATAGTATAAACCACTGTTCCCTGTTGAGATATATTCGAAAGCGAGATGCGCCCGTCAGATACGATGAAGGTATGGGGTATAAAGCACACAATCGTGTTTTTAATGAAGATCACGAGCGTGAATTATCAAAGTATTTGATTCGATGTGCTGATACATATTTCAGACTGTCAAAGAAAGAGATACGAAAATTTGCTTACGAACTTACCATTAAAAGATTAGACGGAAGAAAAAGTAAAAGGAAAATTAAATATTCAGCACCAATTGTCATCGGAAGTATCAGAAGAGGAAGAATGCTATTGTATTGTTTGCTTAGCATCATATTCAGAGAGCAGATCCGGAGAAAAATGGAGTCAATGTACTTCATGTAAACAGTGGGCTCACGAAGAATGCACAGAAGGTGGTCTTAGCTACGTTTGCCACAATTGCGACTCTGAATACCTACTCTGATTAATTCTCTAGGCTAAATGTTTTCTTTAAGTTAATTCTTAATGTTTATTTGATTTAACAAGTGCTTTCTTTAGTTTATTTTGAATGCTTATTTGATTTAAAATAGATTGTCTTTTAGTTTATTCAGAATGTTAATTGTATTATTAATGTTAATTTCAATTTAAAAATGTCATTCTAGTTTATTTTGTAAGTTTATTTGTTTTAGAAACGTTTTCGTTAAGTTAAATCTTATTTTCTAATTTCTTTAAATGTGTACTACTCGTCAAAACCTGATGAATGTTTTAGAAGTATTAAAATCTTAAAGACTGATTAATGTTGTCATGTGGTGCCATAATTATTCGTATAAATAGTATACATGATAAATAAAACATGTTTCATTAGTATTTATTGTATTATTTGTATGTGTTTCAACTGACCCCAATCTCTGTTTCAACCACCCCTGGCATGGGGACGGATGAAACAAATATTTTATTTTTTTAAATTTCATATATTTCTAAAAATAGTAAACCGGGAACTATAATGATACAGCCATATCGTAGCTAAAGCTTCACATTTGAATTTCACGTATCATAATCGCCACTTTGTTTATAAACAACAAAATTATAAACGATAAAAGCTAAATTGTTTCAACCGTACCCAGTCTACCCTACTTAGTCGATGCTTTAGGTACTCATATGGTACTCATATCAATTCATTTTGTCCTACACGAACAATAATAGCTCATATTATTTATAATCACCGAAACCAAAACATCAAAACATTATAAAAACATCTTTAGTATTACAACCAACAGCTCTAGGTTAAAAAAAGGTATTTTACCCATGACGTGAGGTGATTACATTTAGTGGATGCAGCAATAATTATTAAGAATTATAACAAATATAAATCATTATCTTATATCAATATATTTAAAAAAATCGTAGAGAACCTTGTTTTTATGCCTGATGATATCGTACGTGACAGGGTAAGTCGCTTCAGGGTCGAAAAATACAACATCAGCATCGAGTCCAGGTCGTAGTGCACCTTTGCGCTTCTGCAGACCGCACAGGCGAGCTGGGCCTATTGATAGCAACTGAGTCGCTTTTTCCAAACCCATGCCGCGTACACTAGCCTCCGTCCAGAATAATGACAAACCTATTTATGAAATACTTATAAAAATAAAAAAATAAAAGATTCCACATTTATTATTTCACAACATTCGAATTATGACCCGACTGCGTAGGGTAATGTTTTTGGAGTGTATGTGAAGACGGAGACAAACAAACCAATAAATAATAATAATAACACATGCAATCAATCCCAATTCATGTTTGAATCATGAAATATTGCTTGTTTTTCTCTTTTCAGCCAATAACCATTTTCTTTTCTGTTAAGTGATTTTGCTGTCGAGTTTTTTGTTTTATTTAAAAACTATGTGTGAGGATTTGTCACAGTTTATGTCTTTTGCAGCATGCGGCTTTTACTTATTTGCTAGCAATTATTTTGCAGACGGACCTACCGACAGACCTCACCAAATCTACCTACGTTTTAGTGAGGTAATTCGTTTGAGGTTACTAATGTCTGCCTCAAATGAATAAATACACTATTACGTCGATGCTTACATAGCGCAATGATCATGTTCTAAGTTGAATTACTATACTAGTTACTGTTTTCATCGTATTCACCAAATTGTACTGATGAAATTCCTCCCCACGCTTCCAAAGTATTGCAGCATTTGAGATCGGGTGTGCACGGCGAATGATCTGATACTACTAAATCTAATCTCTGTTCTTGAAGATACGTCCATAGCTTTTCCTGCAACATAATTTGATTTAAAATTAAACTAACGAATCATTGATATGAGAGCCTTTATCGATGGGCGTTACGAGCCAGTTAAAGGTAATCCTAAGAAAACTGGCACAAGCAATTTACTAACACACTAACACATATGCATTGACATGTGCGTAGAAGAAACAAACCATATGTATTATTTTACTTACGCACATACAAGGTGAGATTTTAATAACCGGCCAAAATGTTTCTAGATGTTTGGTATCACCAATAGACCTCATCGCGTAAATAAAAAATATGGGTTACATTTTGATAATAAATTATTTTATCTACAGTGTTATTTTATAACGTTTGGTTGCCTTTTTAACGCTATAGTAAACGTATGCGCCCGAGGCCTTGAAACGGAATGGGGCGGCGGGCATGAATGGTGACTAGAGTTATTGGTTTTTTCGGGAAAGGTCTGTGTAGTCATTATATCTCAATATTTTTGTATAGAACGTTACTAAAAGGAAACAAGACGGCTATCAGTTTTCTACCAAAGATCATTATATTAAAATTTGGCTGGTCATTAAAACCTCAGCCTGTATAAACACAAATGCTTATGTGTTAGTAAATTGACTATTCCCATTTTTTTAACTAAAGTCTGTTATTTTATTTTTCGTAAGAATAAGCAATTTTAAAAAACTAATCTGAATTTTTAGGGTTCCGTAGCCAAATGGCAAAAAAGGAACCTTCATAGTTTCGCCATGTCCGTCCGTCTGCCTGTCTGTCAGTCTGTCTGTCTGTCTGAGGTTTTTCTCGGAAACTATTGGCAATACACAGGTGAAATTTGGAAGATAGGTGTAATCTATGAACCGCTACGCAACGACGTAGTGAAATTAAGATTTTTTTTGGGATAGGTCGCCATACATGTAAATGTATGGCGACCTATCCCAAAAAAAATCTTAATTTCACTGAATAACTGAATAACTGAAGTACGAAAAAAAAATAATCATATATTAACGCTAGAGGTATCAAACAATAGGTCTTAAAAATGATATCAAGGTTTTGAACAATTTTTTTTTTATTTAAGTCAACAGTTCTTGACATATGCACTCCTCAAGTCCTATAGAGTCATGAGCCCCCCCCCCCTCTCTACCAGCTGAACCGTTGTTTTTGGACATGTGGAAAAAACTTATGACAGGAGTATATATAACGTAGGTACGCATCGAATAGAGAGCTCCGGGTGCCTTCTCAGGAAACCACTGAACCAATCTGCCCCTGCCAACCCTTTTATGTTATATATGTGTCGGTCTCTTGTTATTATATTTAATTGTTAACTGGTATGCAAGTTTTCGTATATTTCTTTTAGAGATAAGCTGTAATATATGTTGGCAGCAGAAACGATGTAACTTGCCATAGAAGTTTCTTGTTCTGCCGTAAATATCTTGGTAGCAGAGTTCTAACCCATTGCTACATTTATCCTAGGACGGTTTAAGCGCTCATTCGCTATTTGTTTTCTTCTCAAGCGCTATTTCTTTTTCTTACAATGAATATGTGAAACATGCATAGACATAGAAACATGGTAAACATCGAATATTGATGCGGCGGAGTGTATGGCCCTGCCATTTTTTATTTCTTCCCATGCCTGCTCATAGAGCAAAAGGTCTTTGGTGCCACGGTACGATTTTTTTTGTGGATTCTTCTTTAGGGCATCTACAAAAAACTAATGAAAAGATTTAATTTCACATGAAGTAAAAAATACATAAAAACAAATAAACATGTGGTATTATTGCGTTTGATTTCGTTCATTGTTTTCTGCTCGTTCATATACTCTGTCTTAAAAAAAAACAACAAGTCAAGTACGAGATACACTCGCGTAGGTAGGTATATAATGATTTCCCATATTTACTGTTTAAGTACCGGAATCGGAATTAATACCTACTATATTCTATCGAGTGTACTAAGGTGCCACCGACACTCGCACCGACACCTTAAACTGTGTTTGTAGAAAACTATCGACAAATTGCAGTATATTATTAATAATAATAATACTTCGGACATTCCACACAGCGCCATCTAATTCCAAACTAAGAATCAAAGCTTGTAGGTACTATGGTTACCAGACAACTGATACAAATCACCATCACCATGTTGAGGAAACTGCATAAAAAACATAATAACCGTACAACAACGTTGCCTTTTTTATGCAATATATAATAGATAATAAATTTTTAACTCGACACTCGCGAAATTGCTACGACTTCGTTCACTTGTGCATCAACAGATGGCGCTATTGCATAAGCTTCTGTTTACGAAATGATCCCTCTTACATGTGATTACAAAGGCAGTGGATTACATGTATTACAAACGAAAACATAGACGTATCCACTTAAAAAAAAACGTTTAACCCTCAGAAAATGTTAATACCCGTTTCTTTGTAATGTAAATAAAGGAACCTACTATTTCCATCTATGTAATATAAACTACATAGCTTTTGTTATAATAAAAATGCGATAAGGCACAACCACGGGCGATCACTACATGGGTTAAATTAGAAATAACACCTATGTATGTATAAATGCAGACCATGCGGGGCGTTAACGCAGGTGAAAAGCTAGTTTGAAATAGGACTGTTATTAAAGAAGATCTTACTTTATTGTCTTCGTGTCTGATTGGCGGCGCACACTTGTATTCGGTGCGGCCACGTGGCACTTGATCAGCACTGAGGGTTAAGTAGTGATGACAGGTCTCAGCTGTGATACCGCCGCGCCAACCTTTGTACCCGCGTGCAAAACGAGCTGCTCGAGCCTCTTCTAGGAGCGGCACTACTCCAGCTGATGATACGTGTACCACGTGCATACGAATACTGTTGGCAACATTAAGTAAAAAAATGTTGAACCCCCAGAAAGTGGTAATACCGGTTTCTTTATAAATAAAAGTATATCCACCTTGTAGGTACATTGTATTCTTGTATTATCGATTATCGACATGGACATTATCGATTAAACAATATTACAACGGGTTGGTCATCTTTGTGTACCTACCACTTATAAATAAATTCATTGATAAGGTGAATCTGCTTAATTATTCTTCGCATACCTACAACTGCCGCCGCAGCTGCAGCGAGCTTACAGCATACGGTCTACTACTCAACATCTAAACAAATACTAAAATCAAACCACGCAAAATAACGTTTCATGGTTAAAAAATTAAAGGGAATTAACTAACATTCTCTTTTGTAAGAGAAATGAGGTTTCAGTACACATATTACTTCATCAGGCTATAAATAAGTCATGTCTCCTGAGTTGATAAACATATACAAAGGTAGAGTTTGTACAACTCTATCTTTAATGTTTACAAGATTTTTAAGTACCGCTGGTACTTTATACACTCGACATAGAGGTTCTCTTTGATTTTTGTTTTTGTATGTACTATTATTTTATAGCTGACTTTTTCCGTGAACTCAGATTTATAATTTATTTTAAGTTTAGTCAGTCATAACAAAAAAATCTTGAAAATGTCCGGGTTCAGGTTCCAAAAGGGTCTATGAGTATAGTCTTGAGCTCCTTAACAAGCACCCAACGGTTCATAATGTGCTCATGAGCATGTTTCGTTTAAAATAACCAGGTTCATAATGTATTTACCTATATTCAAGAGCACGTTTCGTGCTTCTGAGTAGGTACTTACTGCTGAGTACATAATGAAAAAGTAGTTAATACAGTAAGGTAAGGTCAAAAATAAGCTTCCTTGCGTATATCCTACTAACATTATAAATGTAAAAGTTTATATGTTTGGATGCTTAATGATGATTTAAGATTTCTGCATCGATGATACGTGTTTAAAAACTCTCTAACATTAGGCACTCGTATGTTTGAAATCCGTTACTTACCTACCTACAATCTACGAGCTTCAGATGCATTACGATCAGCTCTTCGATACGCATGTAGAATATATCAGTGTACTCTGTGTTATAATAAATAGTCGTGATGTCAACGAATAAATTCAAAAATGATAAATTCAACTCAATGTTAATTTTGAAGTGAAGGTAAGCAAACTAAACTGCAATTTACGAATTACGAAAAGATTAAATAGGAATAGCACACAAAAACAAACGGGGTCACGACGACTGCGATAACTGAGCTAAAGAAGGAAACATGTTCCGTGTGTGGGATTTTTCAGTAATGCTTGCGACTCGCGACGCGACGCCGCCCTCGCCGGGTTGCTATTGTTGCTACCTGAGCCTCAAAAAGCGCAGGCACAACCCAAAACAACAACAGCAACAAGAAACAAGCCTCTTGACAAATTAAGAGACTCGTTTTTTCGTAAAGTATTTTATTTTATCCTAAATAGTCAAAGTTATCATTCCTGGATGAGTTTGTACCTACTTAGTACCTACCATTGTTGTGTAACTATGAAATAAATAGATAGCGATAAGATATAGATAGCTACCGTTAACTAGGTGCAGTAGGATCACGGGTACACATGGTACACACCTAATACATAGCGGTTTATCGTGTTCCCGGTGGTGGTCCCACTGATAGGCCAAATTGGTAGACCATGCCCCAGAATCAATATAGGTAATAATTATTATAACGTATAAATGACAACAACAACAATATAATTTAATAATTTCGCTTTATATTATCAATTATTATTGACTTGGTGCGATAGTGGGCGCATCGACGAATCTATCTTTATCTGTGATCTTTATACTAGTTACGTATTAAACGCGAAGTGAGCGCGATATTCAATCAGACACGACATCGAACACTATGGCAATACTAAACAGGAAGTTGAAATATATATAAATAAATAAATTTATATGCACTACAAATGTTTTAAAGTACCTATGTTATTGGTACAAGCGTTAGAGTAAGTTAACGGCACGTGAGCAGATAAATTGTCCAGTCCACTTCCAAGTCCCCAGTATATTGCACAATGAAATCGACGTAGGTAGACTCGGTAGACTTCTATTGAAATCATTTGAAACACAGACTGACACAGACTAACGTCTTTAAATTTGACAAATGAAGCCAATAGTAATCAATAATGATATTACAAAATTGACAATTTGGTTCAATGTTTATCTATCATCTATCAATCATCTATATATTTTGAAGTTATGAGATTAGAGCGCCCTATTTAAAAGTTTCGATGCAGATAATTCTGAGTTAAATCAATTCATATATATGGATATTGCAAAGTGTTGTAAATAAATTTAATACTGAACGACGTTATAAGTTAACTGATATAAGAATCGTCAAATTTCACAACGCTTACAATGATAGCATCATGCATTTAATGGGCTTTCATTGGAATTAATTTATTTCGTTTAAATAAGTAATCGATGAGCAGTCACCAACGAGTTTCGTGTTATGAACACTCGACCTACAAGTGCTTAAGTTATACTTTGATTCTTAATTTCTTCATAGAAAGCATAATGATTAGTCGGTTGAGCTCAATAATAGAACAAATTAAGAACCTCTTAACTAAAGCTGAGCATTGTATCAGCAATATTTCCAATGATCATCTATTACACGCCAATCTCATGTCTTTGAAAATCGAGACAGCAATGAAAGGATTTACTTGTGAGTTAAATAACTACTAGTTTAGTAAACATCCTTCAGCTGACGATATTAGCAAATTCAGTTCATTCAATTAAAGGTTGATGAAATATTAGTAGGATTGAAACTTAAACTTAGAAGGAACCAAGATGAACAAGAATTTTATCAAGTAAATTACCAAGACTGAACTTAGTGGAGTTTAATGGGGATATTTAAGTTGGAACCAATTTTGGCGATTAATTCTTAGCGAATGTATATAATGTTGACATTTAAGGAAATAACCAGTAGGTAAGGTTATAGAAGGATTAGGATGACAAACAAAATTTATCCAATAGCGATCTATAAATTTAAGGAAAGACTAGGAAAACTGTCATTAGCAGCTAATGTGCATTATTCGGCATTGAACAAATCAAACGCAACTACATCTACAGTAGAAGACTTACGATGAATGAAACTGAAACCCATTTGCAAGTTCTTCATTCTCAGTGAAGATATTGAACGTAATCTAAGATTCTTAATTATGAAAATTTTTCCCATACATAGGTAGGTATATATGATTTATGAAGTGAAAACGAAAATCAAAGATAAATCCATGGGAGAAATCAGGAAATAAATAGGGATAATTATCAGCACCAGAAAAGAATCAAATTTAGTCATAAAGGAAATTCTTCAAATTATTTAGAATATTACACCATAGCAACTTTATATGTGAACGATAATCGAATCGAATCGAAAGGTTTTAAAGGTATTTGAATCTTCCAAAGATAACCAAAGAAATATAGTCAAAACCTTTATGTCACAAACAGGAAATCAAAATCATCGAATTTGGAAAGGAAATTAGAATATAAAGTACCGATATGAATTTCGAGAAGAAAACCAAATTGGAATGTATATTCGCAGTGAGCCTCACTATGATGAGACAATAATAAATATATTACTGCAAAGGAAATACAAGTTAATTTGAAGAGAATTCGTTTTAACCGTTTCCAATGAGACCAAAAAATTCAAGGATTGCAGATTAGAAAAATTATATCTGCATTCCAGGAGTTAGGAAAGCATCATAGAACTTTGTACCCTAAATTAGTTAATGTCAAGGTATCTCATCAATTCATCTACAGTAGGTACTATAAAAAGCTGTTGTATCCGTAAAGTGAATTAACACTGATATTAAGTTTCTTAATTGTCGTCAAATTTTACATTCGCGCAGTCAACAGAGCTATGTAACTAAAAATGTTGTCAGTATACTGAAATTACTTACTGAAATTGAAATATTACCGGTCTTTACATTTGGAACAAAATTACTAAAGGAAATTAAAAGTATCTTGTATTGTCAGTTTCCAAATTACATCTTACGAATGTTAAACGAACAATTTAGGCGAATGTAGTATCTATAATTTCACAGGGATAGTACTCCCTCCCTCAAATGAAATTAAATCTTGATAAAACAGTCGTCTAGCTGTAAATTAATTATTATCAGACTAAGTTGATATTTCAAGTGAAAACGACTATTATCATTCAATAATGTCTATTGAAAAAAGTTGGTTTGGGGAGAATTTGTACTCAATTAAGTAG
This sequence comes from Luffia ferchaultella, assembly GCA_949709985.1. NCBI lineage: Eukaryota > Metazoa > Arthropoda > Insecta > Lepidoptera > Psychidae > Luffia > Luffia ferchaultella. The sequence continues at coordinate 9,273,840 of OX453244.1, forward strand.
GTAATTCAATTGACAGCAAATCATCAAAATGTTGGTGCTGGTGTAGATGTGAACAAGTGATTTATTATTTTTTATAAAATTTTAAACATTGGAGCTAAATTTCTTAAAATTTAATACTTATTGCACTTTGGAACATTGATTTAAGCAGACTATATTTAGTTGTGGTATGACTTTGGACTGAATGTTCACTTTCAAATAATTCATCACAGAGCCAAAGAAAACCAACTATTTCACTTTCATCTATAGTAGGTATATGATTCTTAGTTCATGTGAAGATGTTTTTCTGTCGTAAGCATCCAACCTAAAAACGATGTTGCATAAGTATGTGAAATGATATTTATAATCGTCTAAATTTATATATACCAATAAAGCACAAATCTTAAAATCCGCAGAATTTGATTAAGAATTGAAGTTAAATAATTACACAAAATATATCAAAAGTCAAAAATAATAGTACCTACTTGTAAATGATAATCTTGTTTTAATTTCTCTATACAATAGTCACAAAAACTAAAATATAAACTGACAAGTGTACCTACTCATGTTTTTAATAACTTATCACAACCATGTCAATATATGACCCTTGTGGGTACACAGACCCGAGTTCTTGATAGAACATAAAGTGACCAGTAAGAAGTAGCCAAGTAGGCACTTTTCTTCGTTGAGGAGGATTAGCCAAGTAGGCACTTTTCTTCGTTGGGGAGGAGTAGCCAAGTAGGCACTTTTCTTCGTTGGGGAGGACTTTCCATATACCTACCTCAAAAGAAGATGAGCATATGGAAATTGATACTACTCGCACAGGATAATTAGTGAAGAAAATTGATAGTAATAAAGGAAAAGAAGTTAAAAAAGTACTTATGTACATGAAATTAAGGGAATTCAAGAACAAGAATAGAATAGAATAATCAAGAATAGTATATAAATCAAGAATAGTACCTACCATATGAAGCGAGTGGCAAGGTGACTAGTTTATATAGAAACGTACACCTAGAAGGTGATATGGATACTATAATATGTTGCTAAGAAAGATTAGAGAACGTATTTCTATCATTTGATAAAGATATTCTGTTTTGATACCTAAAAATTGTGAATTTACTAACAATATCATTCGACAAACTCATGAGAAATCATACTGGATTCCACCTGGCAAACGCCAAGTACCTACAAAGAGTTCTTAAAGGATATTCGAGATATATAAAACACTGACAAGGATAGTTAAAACTTCCACCGACTTCTGCTTACCCTCAGAACGTGTAAATTATAGCTCTTCATTTACTTTGCGGAATAGATTATGTTCGATCATAGTTAAAGACGGAAAGAGTCTGAGCGAGAAACGGATTTGCATATCTACATATCTGGTAGTAAGAAAGAATATTCTAGAAGTAGTACAAGACTTAAAAGCCAGGGAATGCCTTCTAGCACTACGTGGGATAATAGCGACTAGAAAATTCTATAGTTTGGAGGATACGAGGGACTCGTAGGTATGGCATTGTTTTAAGTTATTTCATTTTCTGCTCTTTGGGAGTGTCGCGAGGAACAGCCGCGAAGTGAACGCGATATCAATCAGACACGACATCGAACACTTTGGCAACACTAAACAGGAAGTTGAAATATGGTATGATTAGAGAGGTAGTAAATCAAGGTGTATATATAAGAGGCTCAAATGGAGGCTAGTGTTACTTTAGCGTCACCTCTCAGTGGGAACAGTCGAGAGCCTATCGTGCAGTAAGCTATAGGTGAGTGAGTATTAACCGAAATTTATAACATGTTTCTATTTGCTTTTATATTTAAATTCTAATTTAATTAAAATTATATTTAAATCTAAGTTATTCTCAATTCGTCGACATAGGGCCTTGTGTCTACAAATTGAATAATATGACTCTTTATTGGCATGGAATAGAATAGAAAGTATAATTAAAGCTATTACGTGCTAAATTACGTGTCGAATTTAATGCTTTGTTGCGAGTAAACGTAAGGATAAGCGCTTAACCTTAGGTAGATTAAGTAGGCCTAATTCCCATGGGTCACTGGGCATAGATGCTAGTGCTGAAGTCATTGAGCATAGATGCCAGTGCTAAAGTAGTTCCTATTCGTACAATGTTACGATAAGGTCACTGAGCATGTAGTTGCCAGTGCTAAATGCGGTATAACATGAATTGTTTCACCGCGGGTCCATATCGGGCATTCTAAGAGTAGGGAGGTATAAATGTATATATTTTAGCCTTAAGTTAATAAAGAGTATTAGAATTCGCTAAAGAAAGATTATTAATGGTAGAATAGCCGATGTTTCTATAATAGCGAAGTTTTGCTCGCGGTCACCGGCAGACATTGTCTTATGACAGTGTTTGCCCGGTAATTTATTTATTTTAGGCATGAACGACAGTCACAGCGATCAGCCGATATGACTGGTGTACTAAAGTAGAATGCGAAGCAGCAGTAATCCAGAAAACTTCCACATCATGAGATGTATATATGACAATTCAATTACAACCTGGACAACGGTAAGCAAATTTATAGTTCCCTTGAAGTAGCTCTAACAGTAGTAAATCACAGAAGTGATGTTATTCATAAATAAATCCATTATAATGACAAACACCGCATAACACACTTCGTGACAATATATGCATAATATAATAAGTCAATGTAATAAAAAAATATTTAACATTTTGTCAGTATCAATGTTAATGTCAGTGTTATGTTTTTGTTTTTTTTTTGATGGTCCTTGAAATTGACAGTGGCGTCCATGACTTTGACGATAACCGTTCGGTAATACCCACACGTCCCCCTACACACCCAAAACTTGAGTCTACTTCAGATTCATAATTCAAACTGAGAAAAATTATTACACACTAGCTTCCGCTCACAACGTCTACCGCGTGGTATGCTTTTTTTGCTTTCCTTCTTATTACTTTGCTCCTAAAATAAAGCAACAGATATCTGTTCAACAACGATTTCTTCTGTTTATTGTTCAATAATTCTTTGATATTCTACTTTAAATGTGAAAGTTTTATCAAAATAAATATATCTACCATAAATACTATACGTACTCAGTTTTTGCAAGAAAGCTGGATATCAACGCGACGGCGTTATGTTCCATCTCCGGCGGGCGGCTTTCGAGGTATGTTTTATAAGCTTCGTTATCTGGAAGTAGTATGAAATACAATTATGAAAATGAACTGTCCTTTTCTTTAAATTAAAAAAATAAAAATAACCTTTAAACTTTCCGGATCCTTGCACAAATTCACTTTCTTCGACCTCAGCATGAAACTGCAATATAAATTTTATGCTGACACATTTGTATTGTATGTACCTAGGCACACGCATATCGTCGGTTTCACACTCATGAAAACCATCCGATTGATATATACCTACCATGCAAGAACTTGCAAACCGTATTCCACTTTTACGTGTAGGTAGGTAACTTTTTTTTCATTACAGATGAACCTAATAAACGATATAAACAGATATAAAGTCGGCGCTACCAAAGAAGTCCCGTAGCCGCGGATTCACATTCGACGAAATTCTCGTACGCTCAAACACAGACAACAACCAACCACTTCAAATATAGTGAATTTTTTACCGCGGGATTTTTTCGGTGGCGCGGACTCTACATTTAGGTATACGTGATTCTACATTTAGGTATATGTGATACCAGACAGATCTTTGAAAAAATTCACGTCCAGCGTAATTTATGATTCGTTGTATTCTCGTAAACGTAAAGAAACCTAATAGAATTATACTATCGCTTCTTCGTAGTATTTTGCGATGGTCTCGGTCATCCTTTGCTCTAGTGAAAGTGATTCAATATTTCTCAGTAGGACTCTGTGTGACATTCTTAATCTGTTCTGATTCTGTAGCACTAAGTATTAGCCAGAATATGCCCATAAAAAATGCAAGGAGCGATAGAGGCGTTATAATACATGCTGTAAGGTCTATATTTAACTATACAATAAGTTAATGTAAACTGTTGCAAGTTATATGCATGAAATCTAATTGCAACACTTTTGAATTAAATAATTGACACAGAAACTCACCGCAAGTACAGTTTCCAATCCTTCAAGAGCATCGATAGCTTTTTTTAAATCGTCGTCCTTAACATGCGGAAATTCTTCTACACCACTAGGGCAAAGGAAACATTTGAAGCCCACAACACCGGCTTCTACCATACTTCGCAGAGACTCCTATAACAAATTTGCTTATTTACCTAATAAAACTCTGTATATTATAACGTGTCACAATATTCCACGATAAGGAAGCAGGACCAGAGGGTGGACCTGATCATGACTACTCAAGAAAAAAAAAGTAAAAAATATATCTCAATTTTTTTTTAATGACAAAAACTTATAGAACAGCAGTGACTGATGATATGGATAAAAAAGTTTAAAAAATCATTTTGGTGGATCGTAGTATTATGGTTCATTTTATTACTATAATATAGGTATATTACCAAACAACAAGCTAATGTTTAGTTTAGGGCCTAGACGTTGTTGTAATGTACCTATACGTTATATGTTATTATTACTGAAGATAATAAGATCTATAAAAGATCTTTTAAAAATATGCATCTAATTACGCAAAAAAAAAAACAAAGAGGCAAAGTTACTAAAATTCTTTTGTTTCGCCAAGGTAACACTTCCCAACGCAGCCGCGCCGTGTAGAAGTACCATCTACCATTGAAAAAACGACTTTTTTTAGAATATTTCCCATATTCACCGGATCAAAAATTCAATGATGCAGTACCTATTAGTCACAGTGCAGGATTTTTGAGGTGATCGTAATGAAGAGTTTTTTTAGGAAGAGTATTTTGACTTTGGAAAAAAGATATATTACATGCAGAAACCTAAAAGGACTATATTGCAAATTAAAAATTAGAAATTAACTGATACACTGATACTTAGCTACGAGTTTTTGAACATTGAATATTAGTTTAACCATCTTGAAATCATAAATAATTTTGTGCGTGCGTATCACGAAACATAAAATAAGAAGGGAAAAGGGTTTGTTTAGATACATGGGGAGAGGGAGGGAGATGATAGAAGTAATATGCTTTGACCGCCTACTTCACTACATATTATAAAATAAAGTCCCCCGCCGCGTCTGTCTGCCTGCACGCGATAAACTCAAAAACTACCAAACGGAGTTGACACCAACGGACAGAGTGATTCAAGAGTTTATGTGTATAATTTATTAATGTTTTCTGCAAATTTGTTGAAATATGACGATTATTGTTGAAGAAGTTGGAAAAAAATGAAGCCGGTTAGGAGCTTTCATCAAAAACGCTGCCTAATCCTTTTGAGATATAACAAAATAATGTATGGAGGAATTGTGTATCTTATGTAGGACTAAAGAAAAGTCCGCAGTGGCATATGTCTATCTTTTATGGATAGCTTACTATACCTACTATTATATTTTAAAAAAATGTGTCATATGGTGAGGTGATTCGAAGGCAATTTATACGGATAGAGAAACCTTATCAAATTAATTATGTTTAAAGATTGCCCTTTATACAATTTAAATTAATATTTTAGGAGCTATCGCGATATATAAATATCACGCGACCAGCCGGGCGGCCATACGAGACGACGCGACACGCGTAGGTAGGTTAGCTTATATGTATTTATTCTTTACTTTTTCTTATATTTATAGAATTGGAAATAAAATACTTTAAAAATACTCCAAGTAGGATGAACTTACATCACATTTAAAGGTAATTAAATCCAATCTACATGTTCGACGCAAGAAGCTGATAGACACTACGACAGAAAAAAACATTACGGCTTATATGCTCTGCTATCCGTGCGAAGCCGGGGCGGGTCGCTATTAGTTAATAAAATCGGTATTCCGGCATTTCAACCTTATAGATAACGGTTGAAAATACTAGAACCGCTTCAAACTAATTTGAAACTAAGACTCATTTTCGTAATCTACCTCGTTTCCTGGTATAACGCCACCCCAGAATCCTACATCTATGTAGATCTTGTCTTTGGCTGCTTCAGCTTTTACTTTTAAATTAGCGACTGTAGTAGTAGGAGGGATAGAATTCCTGAAACAGAAACAATTTATAAGAATTTACATTTTGAACATCTGTCTACTCACATTGCTTTGATAGTTAAGGAGCTGCTTTGCGATGCCTAAGTTAGTTTAGTTAATTACCACGGCTTTAACGTGGTTGTTCCCTCAGAAGTCGCGCTTTTAGACAGAATGCTGAAACTAACACTCGAAGGTTTATTGACCGTTAGTCTCGGAAACCACCCCGATAAACGTGATTCGCAACGCAGATGGGATGTGATATTATGGAAACGGCTCTTCACAAATTTTATGGAGCAGGCCGCGGGTGACGACTTCACTCGGGTTTGTGCGGTGCACAGACGGAATCCGGGAGTTGGTTGCATGCTTTGCCTCCGCCGCACCTAAGGAATACTGTTAGATAAGGATACACTGAGAATAGCGGTCGCCCTTGGAATAGGCCTGCATGATTTGCGAACCACACCAGTGTGTATGTGGATCTTCGGTAGGAACAGAAGGACACCACGGTCTTTCTTGTTCCTCAGGTAATAAATGACATAATCCGGCAAGCGGTCGTTTCTGCCGGTGTACTTTGTGTCCTGGAGCTGCCTGGAATATGTTGTACCTACGGACGGAAAGCGACAGGATGGTATGACACTGATTCCATGGCAAAAGGCACGGTGCCTTCTTTGGGATGTGATTTGTGTCAGCACAATTGCGCCCTCACATCTAGAAGACACTCAACGTTCACCTGGCTGGTTCAGCTGAGACGATGAGAACAAATGTGCTAAATACGCCATTTTGGAATCGACTAATGACTTCGTGCCGGTAGCCGTCGAGACGGTCGGATCTTGGAGGCGAAGAATTTTAGCTGTCAAATAGGCTGCCGTATAACAGGGAGGGTCTTGATATGCGCTCCGGCTTCTTTCTTGCGCAACGCATTTCGCTGGCCATGCATACAGCACGGTAACGCCGCCAGCGTGATGACCACTTTTGGGCGGGAAGAGATGTAATGTAGGCTTTTTTGTTAAGGTCAGTAAGGTACCTATATAGTTATTTATTTGATATTAGTTGTATGTATAAGTATTATTCATGTATTATTGAAATTAATTAATAAAAAAAAAACTCATTGCAATAATCTGGTATTAAATATTCAGTCTAAATTATTTTTCATGACACCTATAATTGTATATATTGATTGTTTTTACAAAACGTTTACAAACGTTTGTTACAGAACAAATGCTTTGAATTATGAAGACCAATTGTTGTAATCATTTAATCTCAAATGAGGCTCAAAAGCCGCCACTGTTCAATACATTCCTATCATGGAATACTTTTAGAAATGAAACTTTTTAGGTCAATAGAAATAATTATGGGTATTAATAGAAAGGTAATGAAACGCATTACCAAAAATTGTGGTATTTAAAGAATATAAACACGATACCATAGTGTTAACATGGGAGATTATTCGATTGATTATTTGATTAGCTTGATCAACACGCAACGATCTAAATTGGACTTTAAAAAACTTTTCTTCCTAAACTTATAATAGCATGGTACTTAGCACTAATTTTTATTATTAATGGCTGGGCCAGACTTACATGATAATGCGTTAACTATCCTATTAGTTATGTGGTACAATTCCAATCAAACTTTAGGGCGAATGTGAACATAGGCACAAGTCGCGTCGCAGTAACCAGTTTTAGGTGTAGCGGGACGCAGCGGAACGAGGGGTATATGATCGTACCTGCGCAAGCACACTTAAAGCGTGATATTCAGATCCGCCATAAAGTTTGAGGCGAACTATAACACCCCTTTACCTAAACAATAGAATAACCTAAACAATTTAAACCATAATTAATAACACGAGCATTTAAATTGAGCAGACAAAACGGACATACAGTGGCATGTCAACAATAGTGGTGATGCCTCCAGAGGCGGCAGCTGCGGTGGCGGTGTTAAATCCCTCCCAGGCGGTGCGGCCCGGTTCGTTGACGTGCACGTGCGAGTCCACAACGCCAGCCAACAACGCCCATTTTCCGCCATCGACTACCTGAGAAGATAACTTCTTTTTACAATGACATTAAACTAATGAAAGGAATTCCACAATAGACCAGGAAATAAGCCACCAATACGAGTCACTGACTCGTCTTCGGTTAGTGTCGCTAGGATCGGCACATGAAAGAGTTATGCGGACTAGGTGCTCGTTGTAAAATCCGCACAATCTTTCGAACAATGAGCAGAAAACCTAAGAAGCCCTATACGATAGATATTATTCACAATATAGTGTTGTTGCTAAGGAAATAACGGCAATTTCTCAAAACTTTTTTAAATTATTTTTTAAAATTTATACATCCTAATAAAAATATGGAATCTTAACTTTATTTAAAGACTTATTTAATGTTAATACTTTATGTTTGTGCAAAAATTCAATCGTCTTCATTGACATATAAAAAAGTTATCGGTTTTTGTTCTGAAAAAGACCTGGATTTGCCACAGTGCGTGTCTCTGAAAAAGTGTTTGTTAGTTACTTATTCATTTGCATTTCAAACGATATTGTAATACTTCAACTCCTTTGTATATTGTATAATATAGGTTGGTAAATAATGTTTCATTACTCATACTTGGAAAGTACGCTTGAAGTTACCTGAGCAAAGGGATGAAAATAGTACTTTTCGTCCCTGGGAAACGATTTTCCCTGCTGTCAAATGAAATTTAAAAAAAACCATGCAAGCCATGTCCCAACTTTTATACAACTCTGTTGAATCGCGGCGTAAAATTCTAATAAAAAAAAACATTATCAACAATTTTGTAATATCACTTTATACTTTTAATTTACTTTTAACTAAATTATTATCTAATTTACATACATTTGAGCTAAAAATTAACCATGATCAATGATAAAAAATACTGACTGGTAGAATGCCACAGTAAAAGAAAAATAAAAAATGCAAGAAAGCGGCAATTAATTTTTCAGTGGTTTTGGCAAGTGCTGATTATTTACATTATACATATAGGCATATGCTATGAGCAATTCTTGTATGAATAATATATATTTATCTCGGAAACGGCTCGAACGATTTTTGATGAAATTTTGTATTTGGGTAGGTATCATCTCACAATTGGTTTCTAAATAAATTTTATGCTAATCAACCACTAGGAGCGCTGCAGTAGATGTGTATCTTCAAAACGCCTGCACTGATTTTGATATGATTTTTTGCATTACATAGGTATTACGAGTAGATAATTAAATAAATTGTGCAGTTATGCGCCACCAGGGGGCGCTGCAATAGATATGAGTCTCTAAAGCGGCTGGGAGGATCTCTACGCGGTTTTTTGCGTTATATAGATATCATTTACGGGTAGATAATTAAATAGGTTGTGCAGCTATGGACCACTAGGTGGTGCTGCAATAGACGTGTGTCTCAAAAACGGCTAGGAAGATCTTGACGTGGTTTTTTGCGTTTTATAGGTATCACCTAAGAGCAGGTTCTTAGATAAGATTTGCGGTTATGGGAAGTGGTGGTACGTAAACACTGCACTGCAATAGATATGTTTTTCTTAAACGGCTAGGAAGATTTTGTTGCGGTTTTTTACGTTACATAAGTATCATCTAAAAGTAAGAGCAAGTCTAACTGTGCAAACACGTTCACAAAAAAAAGCTTGGCTTCTCGTCAACATCATCGTCAGACAATACTTGAAATAAATTATTAAAAAAACAATAATACAGGGTAAGTCAGAATGTTATGCAGGTTTTCAAAAATTTATTATGTGAAATATAATGAACATATAATATTGCGAGATACACTGTGTGAAAGGTAAACTCTCAAAGTTTAGTTTCCTGAAACTGATTCCGCGTTCGCCCGCAAGATGTCAGCAGGAGAGCAGTTAAAGAAAATGGCGCTGACTGGCGAGCAGAAGTCGTTCTGTGTGCTTGATTACCATGTTAACAACTCCGTGATTACTGTTCAGCGACATTTTCGTACCAAATATTAGAGAGACCCGCCAGATGGGAGGTCCATTCGTAAGTGGTACACACAATTTAGGGATGCAGGCTGCATCTGTAAACGAAAATCAACTGGCCGTCCGTCGACTAGTCCCTCGTTCACCCGATCTAACCCCGTGTGATTTCTTCAAGTGGGGTTTTGTAAAGGATCGTGTTTACGTACCACCACTTCCAACAACACTGGATGAACTGCGTGCTCGCATCACAGAAGCAATTGCTGATATCGACCGCGATATGCTGCAGAAAGTTTGGCAGGAGAATGAATATCGGCTTGATGTCTGTCATGTAACAAAAGGCGCTCACATAGAACACCTGTGATGTGTTTTTTTAAAAAAAACTAAACTAAACTTTGAGAGTTTACCTTTCACACAGTATATCTCACAATATTATATGTTCATTATATTTAACATAATAAATTTTTGAAAACCTGCATAACATTCTGACTTACCCTGTATATTAGGCACTAAATTACATTGCTACTAACATAGAGTAAATAAATTTGACACCAGTGTTTATTAACAATATTACGTGATATGATGAACTAATAATGCACTTGAAAACCAAACTGCTTGATTGGTTTTTCAAAAGATACATCGCTATAAAAACTTATTACAAATAAATATTATAAAAAAAATTATTAGTAACAAACGAAAACTTATTTTGCGGAGCGGATATTGAATGAAAAATATCTACTGAAAATTTTAAAGATCTAATTTACTACAAAACAAATTCTGCTCTATCGAACTTATCGATTATAGTATGCTAAAATAAAATTATCTTAAAAAATCAATTAAATAGGTAATATATATTAAGATATTGGTATTTTTTAGTTTCTATAAAATATTTTTTAATCACTAAACAAGATTACGACACTACTGACCTACTATCAAAGTTAAATTCAAAGAATGACATGAAATCACAATGGAATACTTAACGAAATTATATATTGATGAATGATATATTTTTCTTCATATACCTAAGTACGATAAGAAATGAGAAAGAACTACAAAACGAAATAATACACAAAAATAATAATAATAAAAAATAAAACTAATCCAATAATCCACCCTTGTCGCCCCCGACGCAAATGTGCTCATGATGCTCATGGCATTGCCGCGCTGAATTGCAATGGCAATTCTTTGCACCAGGAAGGAACCGGAACGGGGGTCGAGTCCCCTTTCTTTTAGACGGCGGCCGATGCTCGCGACGAAACGTTTGGCTTCAATCCCCCAACAGCCAGCATCTTCCACCGCAAGAGGGACGAACAAGTATTTACTCTCCAGAGTAGAGTATTTGACTCGTTTTCTGGCGGCTGCAGACTCCGCAGCGGCTCCGGCCGTTCCCACGGTACGACCAAGGTGAGAGGTGAATGATATATCGTTAAAAACATTTGATATTGATGTAAATACTTTATACAGCAAAAAAAAAATCTGTATAGAAAACACTTAGAAAAACAAGTTTGTCATAGTAGGTACATTTATTTACCTTGATGTCTTTATTGTTCAAAATTCGATCAACTTCATGCCTTCTTACAATTGTCTCTATGACTCCTTGAGGATCAACTAAAACCCCTCCGTCTATCTCACCATCTTCCAAAATCACTCGGCTACTTAAGAAAAGCTGCCTTGGCAACGCCATGGCCCTTTCACGTATGAAACACGACTACGTTTGAAGTTGTCAACCCAATAAACTACATCATAGTGCATATGAAGACAGTGGATCAACACCAACAAATGCCTTACACATCCACCGATATATTAGATATTAGGATGACATATGAAGATCTACTATTGGAATATGGCTTGGTTTACTTCAGTTCTAGTATAAGTCAGTTTCTGATTTATCTTATGTATTCTTATTCTGATGTATCTTAGTATAAATACTGACAATGAAATTTAAACATCCCATATGTAAAGCATTTTGTTTTTTTCTTCGTTAATTTTGACGAAATAGTACACAGTTTATTGTACTACATGTTATTTTATGCGTTGTAAGTTGCATTGCAAATATTCTTTTTATCGAGAAATGAGTCTCTTCCAAATTATATGAAATATGCATATAAATATTGGGTACAGATTACTGAGTCGCCTCGAAACAGAACCGTGTATCTATATGCATTGGTTCTATCGATGGCCACCTAATTGGTGGACATAGTGCATTGTGATTTCTTAAATAATAATCTACTGCGGTATAAGAGGACGGTTTATATGACAAGGTTTATTAAAAAAAATTAAATTAGATCGCAGAAAAATTGTATAATACCCGCCATTTCCAAAATGCCGGGGCAAAATGTAGAAAATGTGCGAGTCGATCATAATGGTTGCCGGCTGTTGCCTGAGTTCGCTCGCGTGTGAACATTGTTCCATTTAAAAGTAGAATACAATGTTGACGAATCTATACTTCTATACTAATATTATAAAGCTGAAGAGTTTGTTTGTTTGAACGCGCAAATCTCAGGAAATACTGGTTCGAATTGACAAATTCTTTTTGTGTTGGATAGTCTATTTGTTGGGGAAGGCTATAGGTTATATGTATAAAATAACACTATCTGTCTGTCTGTCTATTGGAGCAAATCTCCAAAACGGTTAAATTGATTTTGATGAAACTTCACAGATGTGGAAAGGAAGTAGTCAAAAGTGACATACACTACTTTTTGTATGTCTGTATGTACGTCCATCTGTCTATTCGAGCTAATCTCCAAAAGGGCTAAACCGATTTTAATGAAATTTCACGGGTATGAAAAGGAGGTGGTCAAAAGTGACACAGGCTACTTTTTGTTCGTCTGTCTTTCTGTACGTCTATGTGTCTATTCGAGCTATTCTCCAAAATCGATTTTAATGAAACCTTGCAGACGTGAGAGAAGGTTGTCAAGAGTGACATCAGTTACTTTTTGTGGCTGTCTGTCGTTTGTCCTCACTGATCTATCAGTGTAGATAACGCCGAAACTACTAAGTCTAGGAAGCCGAAATTTGGAACAGTGGTTTATTTAATAACGTGAATATTAATTTTTTAAGAAAGGAATATTTGGAAATTTCAAATTTAAGGAGGGAAGGGAAAATTTAAGGGCTTTGTATGAGAGTCTTTGTTCTTTAAAGTTAGAAACATAAAAATTTTAACATAAATATATAATGACGTGTTTTAGGGTTTTGGATTTCCACATTTTAAGGGTGGGAAACGGGAGGTGAAAAGTATGGTGGTATCGGTTTTCTTAAAGGAGTGGAGAGAATGAAGATTGAAAGTTTGAATGGGTGTACACAATATTAGTTTCAGCAAAAAGTACGTATAAACCATTTCGAATGTTAATACTACCTAAAACAGGAATGTGTAGTCTACGCAAGCGAAGCTGCGGGCGGTCGCTAGTATAACATAAATTACAATTTTCCTCATCTTTTATCTGGTAGTTTGTAAATTAATAACCGTTTAGGAACTACCTAGGCTGCTAGTAATCGGCCGTATCCAGTTTGCTTTCGAGTAATATTAAACAACTGTTCGTTATCATACTGTTGCGATAATATCGAAATCTAGGCATCATTGAACTTATCATAACAAGTTCGAATGATAGATAACGTGACATGTAGTTAAAGATTACATTTTAAATGTATGTTAAAATCTTGTCGCCACAAAACTCGCAATAAAACGACGCATACAATACATACGATAAAATAGACGAATAAATTAATAAATCGGAATATTGTTAATAATATTCTGATTTATTAATTTATTCCAAAATTTTGACATAAAAATAAAATGTAATTCTTAACTACATGTCACGTTATCTAACATTCGAACTTCTTATGATAAGTTCAATGATGCCTAGATTTCGATATTATCGCAACAGTATGCCGGGGAATAACTAGACCATATTATGCACAGCACTAAGTTAAATGGAATAGGTATACGTGTATGTAAAGCATATTGTTAGTTACATTTCTCTTATGATGGCATGAAATTATTTCTTTTTTGGATAATAACGACCTTAGAGCGCGAATGGTCGGACTTATAAACCACCATATCAAAATTATAAAGTAAGTACCAGCGGTATTTAATAAATTTGATATAGGCATCGCCATCGTCACTTCTGTGACGTCGTGGTAGGCTCATCGCGAAATTCATTAACTCAATATAGAGGTATGAAAATTTGATGATTACTTAAAAATACATAAAGTGAATCGTCTAAATAATAAATTCTGTTAGACACATTTGTAAATAAATAAATAAACTAAATAGATAACTAACTAAATAATAAAACATATTCGAGATTAAATAAAGATCGCAAATCCACATTTTCATACATGATTCAAAGACACCTGCATGTCGTGTATGACAGACAATGCACATTTACATTTTATTAAGACAAGGGGATGACAAGGGACAATACATCAAACTCATGCTCACGGGCTCTGAAATGCCAACGTCTCTCCTTGAACTTCTTATAGAGTACGAGTGTAAAGGGCCTCATCCTATACCTGGACTATACAAACAACCTTTTTTCCTTCTATCGACCTAGTAAGCGATTTTACCGGTTTCGATACGGATTGTTTACTAAGTAATACTGTTAAGAAATAATATCATTATTTTTTACAATAAGTAAAGGTAAATGCTGCAATAAATTAAAATATTACATTTTTTAAATATTTTCTTTAAAATTGTATAAGTGACAGTGAAAATAATTTCTAAATCCGTTGCAAACTTTAGAAGTAGGTACCTAGTAAGCGGATAAACAGATATGATCAGAACAGACGCCGATAGCGACTTTGTTTTATACTAGATATTTCTATTAAAAGAGATAGGTTTAAAATGTTATGTCGATACTTTTGTATGTAGTTCGTCAGTTTATGACCGTCAATATGAATCATTCGATACCAAACACAAACGCTCAGTAACTATTTGCTCAAGAAGCTTTTTTTTGAATGAAATAATAATTGCAGAAATACAATTTTTGAACCGATTTTTTAAGTATAACCCTTAGAGGGTTAATTGATACTTTTTACTCCACTCGTGGGGATCGACGGAGACCCTCTGTTCCTTCCGGAGCCCATAAACACAAACAATTTTAATTCATGAATAATATTTTCTGTCTGGTTACAGTATTATTTCTTTAACATCTAAAATGTACCGAAGGCGAGTCGGCTCATGTCTCGACGAGAACAAGGGCAATGCCAATTTCAGGGTCCATTTAGGAGTACAGTTAGCGACGGCGACGTCGAGGAACAATGCGCGTATTGACATTGGCGGGAAGAAAGGAAGAGACGCCGTATGCATAGTAATGTCAGAGCACCCAGCGCTCGCTACTACGTTGCCTACACCTGTGCCACCGCACTTAGTGTCAGGGGTACTCAACTGGCGGGTCGCTCTTATTATTGATAATGTCTTTCAAACATTGTGCAAACGTGAAATGTTTCTGCCTCGATGTTGAGCGATAATATTTGTAATACAAGTACAGATAATTAGAGTATTCAAAGTACACGTTGGACTATAATATTTATTGAGGAGTGAAAAATATGATGTAAAAAAAAAATATTGTGTATGAAGAATTATTTAATAATAACAAAAATGAAAACGAACGCGGTTCGGTTTACGAATGAATATTATTTCGAAACGAATTTGCTTTGACTCGGAGAAATTGATTATTGAGTAAAAAAAGTACCAACATTGAAAACTTTGTACCATCAGTTTTACAATTTTTATGCGTAACGTACAAACTGAAATATTTTTCTAGTAGCTGTTTTCATCAAATTATCAAATCTAACTAGCATAAATAAACTGACAGTTTATAGAGATTGAGACATGAAACCAGAGGTTATTCATTACACTAACAAGTTTTAATAAGCTTTATTATAACTTGTTTTATTAAAACTAACAAGTTTTAATAAGCTTTATTAAAACTTGTTATATGTGTTTAAACTTGTAATAAAAATTACATCATATTTTTCAACAAAATGTTAATGATTTATTATCTTTTTTTATTTGTGATTCCTGTATACACTTAACATGGTTATTATTTGGCATAGCATGGCGTTCGCTTCTGAAATTTCACTACAATAAACCGTAAATTGAAAGCACTATAAGATTGTATTAACGTACACTTGTAGTCATTGTATCATCATAGGCTATGATTATAATAACAAGATAATTAAACCATCATAATAGATGTCTGTTCATATAATTTATACACAAAAGGATTATGAGTACTTTTATGAACACACAACTTTAGTCAAACTTTAACTTAAATATTCACTTTGTAAATGTAAAAAACGTGACCGCAGGTCTGAAAAACGGCCCTTTTCACTCGAACCAAATTTCGGGTCTGTGATGTTTCAATCGAGTGACTATGGTACGACGACGAAATTTTTATTTAGTACCTGAATAATATAACCATCAAACCGCCAAACTAATGTAGAATATAAATATACATAACAATGGTCTTTCAGTTTTTAAGAAAATCAACGGTGTTCTTGCCAGTTATAAATAGTATCTTTAGGTTGGGTTGGGTTATACTTGTAATAACAATAAACGATATTGTATATACGATTACAAATAAATGATATCAGTTTTAGCCATCGTAAATGTATACCGTGATATCAATTGCTGTCGCTGCGCAATAATTACTGCTTTACTTTGAAAATTAATTATTCCTTGTTTTCTACTTCAGTGTCATCAAATCACATGTTTGTAACAATAGCTATGGTCGCATTTATAATGGTGCATTTAAATATTTGTCATTGAAAAAATTGAAAAATATTTGACCAGCCCTTCCTTTGTTCAAAGTATATGGAACATACACGGTATGTCTGCGCCACTTCACACTTCATTTACTACGAGCAAGACGCTCTTTGACCGCAACCACCGACCGCAAACGTCGGTCATTGCAAATAATCTTAACCATGTTTTTGTTGTGAAAAAGTAAAAGAAAATATATTTCTTTTCATACCTATATATTTAGGTTTTATCGTGATTGGAATAGTAAAGTGATAAATATAAAACAAGTATCATCATACATTAAAAATTAGTAGGTGAGTTCTATTTTAATATCATATCACTATTAAAGGTTTAATAGGTATATATGTTTTATTTTATATAATTTTATAGTTTAAATAGTAAATGTATAAAATACAAATTTTTTCCGACGTATTTAAGTCAATAGGAGTTTAAATTAATTTACAAATTTTATTTTATTATTATGAATACATTTTTTTTAAGTGTTATAGTTTTTTTTTCAATTTTAGATTTATAGTTTTATGTATATCAATACAGAAGTCATTAATAACAATAACAATATTTGTCGTATTTTATTATGCTACATAGATTGATAGCTTCTAGACAGTGAATCATGGTATAAATATTATATGTAAACAACTTTTCAGAGCTATTGAATATCACTGAGTTATTGAATACACCAATGATATTATATGTATTAAAGTGAGGAGCTAACATTCACCTAATTAGGTTAATTTTATTTAATCGCCTATTGGGCATTCCTTCTATTTACATCAATGGAATAAGCATATTCAAAGCATAAATCTTTACAGATAGCTATCTCTTTCTGTCATCATATGTTCCGTATCATATTTGACATTCCGTTTTATAATATATGCATGGTATATGTATACGTTTCCGATAAAATTTCGAACATCGCGCAGTATGAAGCTGCGTCATCCTCTAAAACATCACTGACTAGCACCATAAAAAAGAGCATTATGTACTACAAAGTTGAGAGTGGATGAGATACTGAGAGCTATTAGTTAATTGACTAGAAATTAGTTTATCTAATATTAATTATTGTGTCATCGTTGACGATGAAATTTATGGTATGTCGACTTTGACTACAACCACAACAACACATGTAGGTATACAAGTAAGTAATTACAAATGAAATAATATTTAAAAACTAGGAAATTTCAGGAACAAAACCTAATTCATTTCTGAACATAAAAAATTCACAGTGAATGATTTTACATCACAGTTTTACATACAAAATGTATCCTATACACTATAGTGTATCTAGAGCTATATGCATTTTTTTATATGTGCAAGGAACAAAAAGAGCGGTGATGTATTTTGTACTGTCGAAGGAGACTAAATTAAAAATTATATTTGGGGCTCTTGTTAACGAATAATCCTGTTCTTGATAACTTTAGCCATACCATCAGCCCATTAAGCCCAGCCGCATTAAGAGGATTATGCAGTGGCAAATTTCCATACAAACGGCGTCAACGGTTGCAACCCATCAAACCTAAACCGATTGGCACAAAAAATTATATAGTATTCAGATAAAAAAAAACTAAGTTTAGACGTTTTTTAAGTACTTTGATACGTCATACGAAAAAGAAAACATAAATGCGCGGAATTTTTTTCGAAAATGTTAATTTTTCACATGTTCAACATGAAATTATAATTGCATTTTCACAACATCTCATCGAAATAAAATCCACAATTTTTCGATTATCTCTTATTTCTCACGACATATTGTGAAAAATAAAATAATCTGTCTTAATCTTGAAATAAATAATGTTGAAATGCATATAGTAGGTACTAACACGCGAAAGAGTGGTTTCCTAGTTATTACCGAAATAATGTTCAACCATGGATATACATAGAGATGTCGTGATAGTGTCATGATAGCCGTATGGCGGCGAGCCCACTTCTTGTATACTATAAATAAGGTCGTGGTTCGAATTCCAGAAACCGGCATGTACCAATGATTTTTTTCTGTTTTATGTACATAACTATATATCACCGACTTCGCGCCTCGGAAAGCATGTTAAGCCGTCGGTCCCGGTGGATTAAGCTCTAAGCACCCTCATCCCAAGGGGAGGCCTAAGCTCCTACAGTGGGGTGTAATGGGCTGATATGGATAACATAACATACGTATACATCACAACAACGTCTAGGCCCCAAACTGAGCATTAGCTTGTATTTTGGGTACCAAGCGAAAACATCAGATACATTTAACAACCAAGACCCGGTACCAGTATTAATGTTCATCATATAAATACTGACCCGACCTGGGATTCGAACCCGGGACCTCCAGCTTCGTAGGCAAGATCGTTATTACCCACTAGGCTAAGCGGTCGGCAACGAAGCGATACATAGAGATACCGCATCGTGTCTACAAAAATGTGGCTGAAAAATATGCACCACGGACTAATCATACGGTACTTATAACACCGAATCGTATCTACTACAAAAAAAAGATTCTGAAATTAACTACTCGTATATTTCATGAGTAATTTAACGAAATGTTTAAAACAAACAAAGATAATGACGTATGGTATGTCTATGCACAGAAAAAAAAAATGAATTCAGTTCAAGAAAATATAGTTTTCAATATACATATAAGTACAAATACCGCATATTCTTGGACCGATGCAATTTGCATTGATATAAGAATTCTTTTTTTTTCTGTGTATAAAAAAAAAGAATTCTCATATCATATCAAACTATATTTTGTTGATAACTGAATTCTTTTTTTTTCTGTGAGCGCACACGGAAATGATCGGGAATCGAGTACTTTGTACTAAGTTAGAATAAAACCATTTTTGGTACGTGAAAATTTTGAGTTGTAACGACATTTACACATTTAATAAAAATTATTAACAGAAATATGTGAAAATTTTCGTGCCATAATTTATCATAATTATTTCTGAGGGTTGTTGAAGCACCTCCTCAAACGACAAAACATATCGCGATATACAGCTTACCTACTGTCGTAACGCCTGAACGTTGCTGCTGTGCAAAAAATTATACAAGATTATCGACATGCACCGACATGTGACATACGAGCAGATAATAATAATACTAATAATAATAATATCTGGGACATCCCACACAGCGCCCTCTAGTCCTAAAGTAAGCAAGTATAATGCTTGTATTATGGGGTACTAGAAAACTAATATACATACTTAAATATTCTTTTTTTTAATAATATATACATAGGTACTATATAGATACTTTTACACCCAGGCACAGAACAAATAGCCATGTTCATGCACACAAATATTTGTACCGGGCAGGAATCCAACCCGCAACCCTTGCCTTCGCAGTTAGGGTCGCTAGCCGCTCTGCCAACCGGTCAGTCGAAAGTTGTTTACAACATTTTCTCAGGTGACGAATAGAGAATTTATTAATCTGAGCTTGATAAATAAAAACCAACTGGCAGTTTGGGTCTTCGAAGGCGAGGTCAAGCCAACAAAAGTTGTGCATTCCAAAAAATGCCCGCTGCTTTTGCTCGAAAAAAGACATGTTGCCATAACTCCATTACAAGAATGCCAGAACGGTTACCGCTGACTAATACACCACGGTTTATTTGCCATAATTGATAGCTGAACTCAGCAGAGGTAACCCGAAACGTCGCATCATCTGCCATCATGTTGATGCGAGCTACCCACCGCCCAAAAGTTAAACGATTTTTTGAAACAGAAAAACGTTGAGTTGGTGACCCACGCTCCGTGCAGTCGTGATCTGAGTCCTAACGATTTCTTTGCATTTACTAAAATGGAAGATTATGTGGCCAGCAGTTTCAAGAGCTAGAAACTGCAGTATATAGAAGCTTACGAATCGGCCATTTTGTCAACATCAAATTCGGACTGGGATTACTGTTTTAATGATTGATTTTATTGAATACAAAATTGTTTGAATTGTATCAGAATATTTCGAAAACCAATACAAAATAATTTGGTTACTTCCTGCATCTTATTTTTAGATATACTTAGTTGCAACTTAACATTTTTTGTTATCCCTAAAATTTGAATGTGGCATGCTTAGAATTTACGCTCTGAATAATTTATAAATGCGCGTATTATTTGAGATAATGCCTACATTATATTTTTTGTTTTATATTCGTTCAACAATTATATAAGATGCTAGACTATTTTGAAACCTTAGAGTTTACAAATGAGAAAAATAAAAAAGTAGTCTAGAAAATCGTAATCTCTCTAAATCGGCCTTAAAAGGTAGGTACTAAATGTAGTCAAATAAAACCTGTAACGTTTTAATTTTATTAAGTTAATTTCTAATACAATTTCCAACAATGTAGTCTGGAAGAAAAAATCTACTCGCACGTTTGTCCATCTCATGCAAAGTATCAAAATCGTATTAGCCAGTGTTATAGCTAACGAAAACCCGTTATACTTCATTTCATACCGACTACAAAGCTTTAATTTTACGTCATTTACAAAAAATCAATAAATAGCCCATACATCCAGTTAATTTTTGTTACGGAGCAAAAATACGAAAAATTTTATCAATCACCTTTAGGTTGTCATTAGGAAATTATCCTCTTGTCACAATACAATTTGGTAGTCTCATACGTGGGTGTTTAAAGTAAAGGCTCCACGACAAAAGTATTTAACACTAGCGGTCGCGGCGACCGCCCGCTCAGTCGAACATAGTCTCCCATACACACCGGGGCGCGAATTCAATATTAGAGCAATTTTTAATTTACGTAAATACAATAATACAAAACAAACATTAATATTGTAATAGATAATAGAGAGTATAATATAATTAATTGTACATAAAATATCATGGCATTAAATTGAATTATCAGGTGTTTTTATTAAATTCACTTCACTGATACGGGTAAATATTTATATTTCATTATAAAATTATAATCATAATTTATCCAGTATACAAACAATTATATTGTTTTTAAATTAAATGTATATATAATATCAATATATTTATGTAATTGTATCAAATTAAATTTAATCTAAATCAGTGCCGTGCGGCAAAGTGCCAAAAAGTATAAAAATAAAAATAATAATTTATGCAATTTCATTATTATTTAATGCAAGAAACACATCGGTATTCGGTTAGTTTTAACATGACATGGAACTTGTATAAAAATCATTAATTTTTATCAATTGCCAGCAATAACTTCAATACAACAATAACAAAAACACTAAATACTCAGTTCATCAATATTTTATTTATTTATCATTATTATTATCATTATTGTTTATCATTTGTTCTATTTTTAATTAAGAGAAAGCATAACAAACGAAATTATTAAATAAATTATTAAACTCTTAAAATTTTTGTTTCATATTTTCAGATACTTCGAGAAAAGGTTACAAACGGCAGGCCGACATGCGGCGACTTAAGGCGGTTTGGGTGAGTACATATTACCTTTTGAAGTTTTTCATCGTAGATAATTAAGGTTTATGGGCTACGATTCTAACTTCAGTATGTAAATGTTTTTTATGTCCTAGTTGCTGTTCACATTAGTTATCGCTTGACAGATTAATATAGAATTATATGTACCTACCAATTATACCTGATTTTAATACAGTAATAAAATATTTCTATTTTACCATATATTTAAAAAACGTAAATACAAGTTTTATGGCACCCTAACAGTTTATAACGCCAGATTTATTTTTTATTCAGAGATTTCATATACGTAGAAAATTTTTGCCCTTACTTAGAAAATGAACTATCAAATCTTTTAAAACATGTATATATGCACCTCTGATTACACCACACGCAAGGCAATCTGGCTTCATAATGTCTATCCAGCTCCTTACGCACTAAATATGAAAAATTACTTAATTCAAGCTACCCACAGAGATGAATCGCTCGTCTGGTCCCATTTTGTGGGCTCCTGGTCTTCAGACTTTAACTCTTTAGATATTTTTTCTCGAGATTCTTAAAAGAAAATTAATTAAAAAAACGAAATATATGCATGCACTGTATTAATAAACGCACATAACAAATAAATATCGCTGGGAGTGTAAGACGAGTAAAAAGATGTTATTAGATTTACTATATCCACGATGAAACAAAGGAACTTTATAGGACCACTCAGGTGTCTGTATGTATGTCTGTCTGTCCATCTGTTACAAATTATTTTCTCCGAAGCCGCAAAAAGTTGAAATTTAATACATATGTACACAGTTTAATGACCCAATCACGGATATATAACGTAAATAAACGTATTTTTATTTAGATGGTTATAACTTGTGGGGAAAGTTATAAATAAAAAAAAAATGAAGTGTATATTTGACATCAAATTAAAGAGTTTTTATGTAAAATAAAATTTTTGTTATAATTATAAATGCATAGCTTTCAAATTATTAAACAAAATGAAAATTTTATAATAATAAAATATATTTAAAAATAACTTTTTACAAACACGCTTTCGTTTGAAAACCACCAAAAATTTAAAAATAATCATCAATATTTAAACACCGAAGCCATAGAGTAAATTAATTTGACAGCAGCGTTCGGTTTTAATAGTCATAAATGTCAGTTCACAGTATCGAAGTGACATTCGCATTTTCGCAGGGTTGAAACCGGTGTGCGGGGATATTTAGTTGTTCGGGGGTAGTTATAAGCTGGCCAGACTAACCGATAACGTTGAGTTTTTTTATATGTATACAGGCAGCTGAAATTTGACAGTTCTGTTGCTTACATAATAATAGTGGACCGAATATAGATGTTTAGTCCCTACCTGCAGATACTAAAAAAGTAAAAGGGTAATCGGAGATACAATGGATTTCATTTTTTTCTTTCTACTCGTATTCCATCCTATCAAAAATTTACTAACAAAACGAAAAAAAAATTTGAAGAATTTATTTTGACAAAAACTCTCTTAAAAGCTATTAAATTGAGAACATTGTTTTTCTGTCTCCTGAACGAGAAACGAATGCAGATTACATTGCCAGTAGAATCGATATCTGCTGGGGATGAAACGTTTTCTATTGCCAACCTCAAATACAGGTTGACGTCCCCTTTTGGTCTGACGACCTGGTAAAAATGGCGAATCGGCGTTGGTTACAGGTGGCCCAAGATAAAGTGCATTGTATAGATATATAAAAAAGTATAAGGTTTAACTAACCAGTAGACGTCCGGCGCCGCAACTGAAATGTTGATGATCTCCTGAACTACAAATATGATAGTTGAATATGTGGAATGATGTCTTGGAAAGATGATTGTCTATAATTCTAGAAGCATAAAAGTATAAATTGACTAGAAGCCCTCTTCTGCGTTTACCGTCTATGCACTCATACTACAGCTAGCCAGTGTATGATGGGGAGTTTTAATTAGAGTTTCAGTGCGCAAGGTCCTCGCGCGGCGCTCTTCACCCCCAAGAAATCCCCGCACACTGGTTTCAACCCCCCGAAAATGCAGAATATCACTTCGATGCTGTGAACTGACATTTATGACTCTATAAAAACCAAACGCTGCTGTCAAATTAATTTACCTACTCTACATGTATGTCTAGAAGTCAGATTATGCAACTCCATATAAGACGATTAGTGGGGGAGGTACATATCATGTGATCATTTTGTTTTGTAGTTCATTATTAGTCTTAAAATGCGTTTCCAAATAAATCTAAATTAATGTTTTTAAAAACTATTTACTCTATTAAATGAATATACTTTGTTCGGCAATGGCAATCAGTAAGATCACCTTGTATTATGAAAAATCAAACTAAAAAAAAAACAAAATTCGATAATGAAGATTGGTTGGTACGCAGAGGTACGTCCATGGAAACATATAACACGAGACCCAACTTTCAATTTTCTTATGTCGCACCTATGGAAATAACCTTGTGGACTGTCGACATACCCACCACACTTTACTGAGGATGTTGCTTCTTCATGCGTTTTGTTATTTTTTTTTTAATCGTGAACATTTTGACTTGCTATTATAGAAATCTAATCATATTAATTAAAGTATGTTGTACGACTTCGACAATTTTAACACAACCTCCCAAAAATTCCCTTGAACATTCTTATTGTAAAAAATTATCCGAGTACCGCCTTACCGCTTTTTTATTATTTAAAAAAAAACGGAGAAAATTATACTAACAAACATATTGCGAAAAAATTTTGTTTAGATTCGAACTTTCCTTTGGCTCATTTTGTAGTAAAACAAAATATTTTGTGAATATTTAATTGTATTTACCATAAGCCCATTAATGCCCCACTGCAGGGGCTTAGGCCTCCCGTCGGGATGAGGGGGCTTGGAGCTAAATCCACCACGCTGCTCCAGCGCAAGTTGGTGGATTTTAATCGAGAACAACAGCTTAACGTGCTCTCTGACTACATAGGTTTTTTGCCCTGGGATTTGAAGCACGGCCTTCTAAACAAGAAGCGGACTCGCTACCTACCACTCGGCTATAACGAATCATTTATGTGAATCGTTTAAATATTTTATGTGCATAAGAAAAATTTAAAGTTACGCATACTGGCACCTTGCTTGGTATTCGAGTGATCCCGTAGGATATGGAACAAGTTTATGTTTTGTAAACGTATTTACAGCCATACCTACAATATAATTAGAACAAAACAGTATTAGAACGTATTGAAAGCCGCAGATAATTAAGTCAGCAGATGTAAAGAATTAATATCTACTGCACATCAGCCTTCTAAGATTTTTCAATGGCATATGCGGAACACGTAACGCGCACTGCAGTGGCTAACGTTGTTAGCAGTGTCGTACCTTTTGTCATTGAAAATGACTATCATATCCATTTCACGGGAGACGCATTTTTGGCCATAACTCCGAGGGTATGGGGTCTAGCTAAAATTTTAAGGTTTTAAAAGATTAAGAATTTAGTTGTGCATTGTATGACATCAAAATTTTGGAAATCCGTTAAGTAGTTTTTGAAAAAAATTGGAAAATGTAAAAAAATCGGGATTTTTTCGGAATTTTTTTTTACTAAATCCAAAATATTTCAAGAACGGGGACCGATATCGAAAATTAAAAAAAAAATAGTATCTCGGCCATTAACGTAGCTACGATTTGAGACCATTTTTGGAAATCGGTTGGTAATTGTAAGAGAAATTATTTCCGAAAGATGAGATTTTTTGGTCGATCGCTTGTGTTTGTGGATATAAGTTACTATATTTCAGAGGGTATTCGTCGGATCGCTTCAAAGTGTTATACCAAAGATTAGAAGGCGTCGGTAGCTACAGTTTGAGATCAAAATTTTGGAAATCGGTTGGAAATCGAACAAGAAATTTGACATCACATGTTAGATTTTATGGACGTTCGGGAACTTGTTAACATTACGGTCATCGCCTTTCGGCCTGTATTCGTTCGAATGCTTAATTATCGAGTTCAGAACGTTTAAGGATATCAGAGGCTGCAGTTTAAAACTTAAATGTTTCAAATATGTTGAACTAGCGACCCGCCCCGGCTTCGCACGGGTAGCAGAGAATTTTTTCGTTGATTTATTTCTGAGTTTAAAGAGTTGAAAAGAATAGTGCCACGTTTTCGTGGCAAAACCACGATTTCGTGGCAATAAAATAAAATAATCTGTGAAAATCTGGTTTGGGTAGATTCATTTTCAATGAAACCGATGGTTGCGGGGACTGGAAGATCTGTGGATTTTTAATACAGGGTAAGTCAGAATGTTATGCAGGTTTTCAAAAATTTATTATGTGTAATATAATGAACATATAATATTGTGAGATATACTGTGTGAAAGGTAAACTCTCAAATTGTATCTCACAATATTATATGTTCATTATATTTCACATAATAAATTTTTGAAAACCTGCATAACATTCTGACTTACCCTGTAGATATTTCACACAAAACGTTCGCTAATGTTCAAAATTTACATATGTTTTACTTGTCAGGTTAATGTCCTATGATTCTTTCTGTTACTGTTTCTTTCCTTTTAGTGTTTGTGGTGTAACGGAACACTTGTGGTAAATCGTCTGTTCACCACGGAGAGCTAAGAATTGGCGCCAATATGTGCGTGCGGTCGATCATTGACGTTGACTTCAAACATTTTTGAATTTGGAATTTCAAGAGTAAAAGTAATTTGTTTTATATCCAGTATTAACTAATCGTAAAAGATAATATAGGAATCGACTAGAAGCCCTCTTCTGCGTTTACCGTCTAACCACTTATACTATAGCTAGCCGGTATATGATGGGGAGTTTCAGTGTGCAAGGTCCCCGCGCGGCGCTCTTCACCCCCGAGAAATACCCGCACACCGGTTTCAAGCCCCCGAAAATGCAAAATGTCACTTCGATACTGTGAAATGACATTTTTGACTCTATTAAAACCAAACGCTGCTGTCATATTAATTTACTCCATGTAAAAAAGGATAAAAATAATAAGCATTCAAATTACTAATATGACTAAAATATGAGATAACTATTTTTGTAGTTTAAAATTTAGTTAAAAATAAGAGTTTACTTACGAAGACTAATTCAATAGCACAGTATTGATCATATAAAATTAAATAAAAACACTTCCTTTAAAAATTTATTGGAGATCAGACATATAACTCCTTTAGGAGCTAGCACCGTCAATTAATCACGTTGTATTAGAGTTGTATTAGAGCTGTCTTGCAGTCACAACAAATCGCATTGCTCGTCAGCATATTTAATCCTTATTAGCAATCAGTGCAGCTGTTAATACTAAAGGAACATACCAGTCAATGTTCATGAAAAGTGATATTTTTTTTGTGATTATCCGAAAATGAAATAGGACCTTTGCAATGATCTACTGCTGCGAAATACTTTCCAAGTATCATTCTAGAATTTTTCGCGAAGACACGAGTTTTTTTAAATTATCCTACGACATATTTATCACGAATACAACCTTTCACGTATTATCTCTAGAAAAAAATGTTTGGTTTCTCTCCAGCGCAGCGTACACAGCACTCAACATTGTTAATAGAAATTCCTACAGGTTTACACATTATGTGTTAATGAATAAAAGCCCGAACATTCCCATATTCGACGAACTGACTGGCCAAGTAGCTAGAGACCCTATCTGCGGAGCCAAGGGTCGTGGGTTCGATTCCCACTCGGAACAAATATTTGTGTGCATGAACCTGTTCCGTGTCTGGGTGTAAAATATCTATATATGTATACGTGTATATTATAAAAAGTCTGGGAACCATAATAAAATCTTTATTTAGTTTGGGACTAGATGGCGCTGTGTCATGTATTATTGCCATTGATGGGTATGTACCAGGTATTATTATTATTATTATACAAGAAAAAATGCTATCAATTGTAAGAAGCTTTGGTAATAGCTACTTATAGGAAACGAAACCAGAGCGATTAATTTAACTTCAAACCTGAATCGATAGGGATGTGGAGGTTCGAAAATAAACGCCAAAATCCGGCGAAATGTCACGTAAAAATATTAGAACAGGTTCCTTGGGTGATGACCCCAGTGCTACCTGCGAGCCTGACCGCGCGCCGCCCGTATGCAAATCGCGACTTCTCGTGTCGATGACGAGTCATTGAACTTCGATGATCTCGTTTCGGACGTGTGATTTATTGTAGCTCTTAGTTTGAATTATCATTAATATATCATTTAGTTTTGTTCCGTTGATGTGATAACGATAGATCGTTTTAATGATGTTGACATGTCCGTTCGCCGACTTGTATGTTGTTAACCGATTATGAAAAAGGTTGCGTTTTTCAGTTGACAATAATAATAATATCTTTATTTCCTCTACAACTGTTGACAAAACACGTCACATACGTATAAGCTTATAAAAATGTTGCGAAAGACTGAAACTGAAAGTAGGTCAAACCTGTAATATAGGTTTCCAAACGTCCACCTTTCAGATATTTAAGGGTGAAAAACATTGGAATGATTTTCCTGTTAAGCACATAAATTTCAAAACATTTAATAGGTATATGCAAGAGCAAAAGCATTTCAGAACAGCAAACCGAAAGAAGACCCAGTATAAAGAAATAGTGTACTATAAGAATTTATCGTTGAATGTAGTGAGTATACCACACAGTGTGTTCATGTGGATGTGTGAGTGTGTGTGTATGCGTATTTGAGGGTGTATCTGTAAATATGAATTTTCTTTTTCCTTGTATAAGTATTTTTCTTATTTTATATACTTTTTTAAATTAGACATTATTATTGACTTCAAGCAACATTTTCTAAAAGGGTTTCCGTCTCCACATAATTTAGTTTCATAAGAAATTGTGACACTTTGTTTTTACATTCATATTTAATAAATTCACATGAATCTTGTTTACATTTTATATAACCCAAATAGTTAAAAAAAACGTTTAGCGAAAGAAGTTAGACACTGGTAGGTACATATATAATAGTAGAAATATCTTTTTTAATCTTGTCTTCGGGATTGAGGCATCAATAGGCAGTTTTATGCATTTCTTTAGTAAAATGTTTAATACAAAAAGTTTTCAAACTGGTAGTATTTTGCTAGTGTGTTAAAGTTCGGACAGACCTGGGCCTTTTTGATTTTTATCATATTAGTTTTTAAAGCGCAACCCTAAGAGGCAATACAGTAGTCAGCATAAATTGGCATAGAGAATAATAGACAGTTTTTATAGTTTGTGGTTTAGCATGTATTTTAGTGACTTAAATATATAGATATTTAAATATATTTTCCTACCTGTTCTATTAGTGTACTCTATTAATAGAACAGGTGGGAAAAGAATTTACTATCTGTTCTAATACGTAGTATGACACAGAGTTGTCACTTTTATTTAAAAAAAAATATATTTTTCTGATGATGTGATGTTGTCATACTTTTATTCCATTAGTAGATAATTTGAAAAAGGAAAACGTCTGTCAATTATTATTAGGTGACTTCTAGAAAAAAAGGCCATGAGCGTTGTGCCGTGTGCGTGCATGTCACGCATCTACTTGGAGTTCCGTAGCATATACTTCACAAGCACCAAATACCAAAGCACCAAGCACACAAAATTTTTGTTTGTAAATAACTGAAAATTGTGTATTTCTCAAAAAAACTTGTAAAGGAATCTTGTTCAAATCATTTTCTTTCTTCTTTTTTTTCTAACTTTACTCATCCATGGTTGAAATGTTAGAGGGGGACATATTGTTAACGCATTTAATAAGTGATATCTCGCGAAGTATTACTTTAGCAACCAAAACAAGCACTTCAGCAAGCAAGCAAAATTACTAAAGAACCTTCATTGCATTCAACAGCAGCAACGGTGCGGGCCCGTGGCCCCAGGTATCTGATGATGCAGATTTTCCACGAACAGTTTGAAGAATTGTTTCGAGATTTTTAAGTTCTTGAGTAAAACCGAGACTATTTTAACTATAACACATAGTTATTTTAAGCAAACATTTATGTTTCTAAAACTAAAAAGGTAATATTTTCTATAGGCAAAATTTATTGTTTCTCTTATTAAATATGACCCTCCATGGAAATTGTTTACGTCTATTGGTTTGAGCATTGGGTTTGAGATAGAAAATTTTCTCTCATGAAAAGATTTAGTTTTTCCTTGTACGTGTATAAGAAACAGAAAATATCTTGAAACAAGTACTTATTTGGTTAAAGCAATTATTTTTATCTGTGATTTAATTTAGACCGAGTACTATGCAAGGCTAAAAATGGCTTAAAACATTTTTTTTTTCTCTCCATACAAATTCCCGTACCGTCTTGACTGTATGAGACGATATACTGAACTCAAACTTTGAATTTAACAAATATGTGATACCTTGGTATAGTGGTTATTAGTTATTGGTCTCAAAACTTTGCCAATTCCAGCTATTTAATTAAGGTCGTACGTTTTAAAGGGAATTCTTAATAGCACGAGATTTTGACATGTAATTTTTTATTTATGAATAAAAGGCATCGACCGATAATGTAGTTGGGTCGGATTCAGGTTTTCGGGCGCTTATGAATAATGAGGTAACTTTGAATAAAACGTCGAGACGTAAATTATTATTATAAAATGTGATCAAAAATAAACACATTAATTTTTTATCCTCATTATTTATGTATAATTATTGTCAAGATAATAAACTACAACGCGGTACTGAATAAGGAATATTATACGAGGGAAGGTCTTTATATTGATTTTTTTTTAACCTATGTCTACCGTTGCGTTAACCAATTCATATCATCACATGTTATTACATAGATTTCATATAATAAATTAGTCATACCCATCCATACATGGTATAAGGTGTTGAAGAATGAAATTGCTGATCGTTATAGGAAAAATAAAACTAAAAATTTATATCTATAATCAAAATAAATATCTATAATTATTCTTTATTTCTGTCGTCTATCTATGGAAATGCATTTGCGGTAGAACTCTGAAAAATGTGACTCGACAAAGTTCGTAAAAGAGATTTCTACTGTTTCTTGGGATTAATTTTTTTCATGGAGAAAGGCGGACGACGACGGAGGCTTCTAAGTAAGTCCTTGAAGCGTTTAAACAGTTTTGTGGTACAATTTAACACCTGCGTTATTATTAAACAATAATTGCGAAGATTGATACTAGTCTGGGCTGTTATTTTTTAATTTTGCGGATTGGCGCAAATGGGTCAGTATGGTCTTCATGCAAATCTTAAACTATGCTACTAATTCTAATTGATTAATAGAGATCAGCCTCCACCATGGCTTGCAATTCTTTATTATTGACTATAGTGGCTGGCCTGTCTCATGTTTCATTTTGCAAGTCAAAAACGCACGCTGCGTTCATTGGTCATGCTTTTTCCAAACACAGCATTGATGTTGTGACCTATGTCATTTGCATTAATTCTACGATGGAACTCGTATTTGCAAATTAACTGAATTTTCAGTGCACATACTATGGACACATGTGTGCAGACGCAGTTGTGAAAAAATTAGACCTTTTCAGGATGACAGTTAAAACATTAAAATAAGGTCTCTTATATTGATAACAGATGGCGTTGTATTCAAATCGGCTGTCAATATCAGGCACATAGTGAACTAATTTATTTATTTCACACCATATTTGAACCCACGTGTACACCCTTTGTACACCACTCAAGACCACGAAACAATGCGTAGTAATGGCAGTAGGGATAGGATTAAAAAAAAATCGATAAGTCCTAAATTAAAAACACCTTTCAGGTTTTATTTACGTTCAAATTGGCCAGTAGTTAGAACAGTAATTTTATATTTAAACCTCTATTAGTAGAAACTGCCCCATCGGAAACAGATCATGAACTTGTCCTGGTACGTACACGTAGGTATGACGATAATTTGACAGTTAACAAATACTTAATGGTCATGTGAGCGAAATGATTATAGTAAATTAATTTGACAGCAGCGTTTGGTTTTAATAGAGTAACTTCACAGTAACGAAGTAACATTACACAACTTTGCGGGGTTGAAGACTGGCTCGCGGAGATTTCATGGAGATGGAGACCCGCGCGGGGTCCTTGCGCACTGAAACTCGGACTCATAAATGTAACTTCACAGTATCGAAGTAACATTACACAACTTTGCGGGGTTCAAGACTGGCTCACGGAGATTTCATGGAGGTGGAGACCGGCGCGCGGGGACCGCAGAAGATAGTTTCTAATCAATTGGTACTTTTATATTGTTATATATGTGGGGATATGTCACAAGAAGAATCTTCGTAAATTTCTTTTTTAAAGAATACATTATCTAGTCAAAAATATGTCATGCGTGTACGTTTCTTTTTAACTAACTATACGTTATTGATAGATAATATTTTTATAAAATTATTCTGTAGGTATATATCCATTTTATTAATCTCAAATTAGTGTTGCAGATGCATGGTAAAGTTAATCAGAGCAATTATTTTAATATCGTAAATAAGAATAATATTCAAGATATTTGTCATAAACTTATAATAACTACGAGTCTATTTTTTTTAATTCCAACGGACCGGTTTCACGGGTTTCACGTATTGATCTTGACTGTCATCGCATTATGTTAATTACTCAAAGACAAAATATAGTTGGCTGAACGGTCATTGACCAAACACTGACGCAGGCTGTTCTATACTATCTCTAATAAATACTACTTTCAATAGAACTCGAGATCTCATCGACTTTTTTCAACATGTCATTCCTAATGTTTTGTGCCGGTACGAATAACTGCAAAGCTTTATATTACAATTTTTTTGCAGCCTCTTAACTGTACTCGTACTCGCTCAATACCATTGTCCTCCTCAAAATAATTGAATCGATTGGGCTTTGTGATCCTAATTTATAGACGTGTTGTTGAAAAGTTTGAACTTTAGAAGGTCAGTCACACGTACATTTGTCTTATCTTCAAATGAAAAGAAACAGGTTTATTTTTCGCGAATGTAAGTTCGACATATTATTCTTATTTATTTGAAGCAGTTATTAGTTTGTCGACTTGTCATTAGCGCGTGGTTTAAAAATGTTAGAAAGCAGCTTCCCGCCTGCGGCTTCGCCCGCGTGGACTTCGCCTTTGTACTGGGGCCGCTGAAGGGACATCCCAGTTAAGCTGCGAAAGTTAACAAGCACACAGACACGTTTCTCATAGTGATAAGTAGCTTTACATCCTTCATCAGGGGTCGAGCTGTCTCTATATCAAATATCATCAGAATCTTTAAATTTGTGGACCAGCCCTGCCGTAAGAGTGAGTCCATGTTTCGGCACCGTAGTCATTTTATAATTTTTGGAAATTCGAGCTTTAAAGGGCTGGAGGCGAATGGTTAAAATTGGTATTTAATCTTTTGGTTGGATTTTAAAAATGAAATGTTTCAGTGTTTTTTTTTTTGAAAAATTGTAAAATAACCCTTAATAAATGCTAATTAATACACAAACGTAATCCATGTGAAAGAAGCCGCGGGCGATCGCCAGTGTGGCAAATTTTAGGGTCTTCAAGGGGCTACCGCCAGAGATAATGCAGGTTCCGAATCGTTCGTTTCGATGAATTTTCTATAATTTTCCCTAAAGCTCCTGACGATAATCAGTTCTTCATTTCTTATCCGATATTCTGGCCTAGGTTTTAGGATGGCCAAGATCTGTGGCTTATTCGTGTAGACCCGTGACTTCAAAAAACCGTCAAGATAGAAGTCTGGACCAATTAATTGGCTTTTGACCAGTATAATTAGCCAAAACGAAATCAGTGACCGGGAAACACTTGAGTGAATTTGCCGCAGAAAGGCGCCGCTGTTCATGGTTATGTAGAGCATAGTACCAATCACGATAATCAGTGTTGCCGACGACGACATCTGCAGCGACAACAGCGATATCGCTGAGAATATTCACATGAGCTCTCTGGGGCCGTTTTAACTATAACAAAATATATAAATTGTTCAATTCAAATCCTTTATTAGTTAACACAGTATAATATACAAATTCACCCAATTGAAAAGTTTAAAATACACTGATACAAATAAAAAACTCGATATCAAGTCTGAAATAAAACCGGCTTATCAATAATTATTAACAAATTATGTTTATCCTTAAAGGCGTCGTCGGTGACCCTGAACCTTTTTATATTATATTGCAACCAAATATATTATTTATTTATTTTACAAAATAAAGTATTCCTACTTCAAAAAATAAAGTATCTTATACTAAACAATTAATTACAAAAATAATAATATTATTATGTACTACGGTAAGGATAGTTTACTTTTAGCGGCCTCTATTTCAGTGGTTCCCCATTCCATTCCATTTCATCAGCACTTTTTATACCCCACTGCAGGGGCATAGGTCTCCTCCCCCCCCCCCCATTTAAGCTTTAAGCCCCCTGGCTTGGAGCTTAAATCCACCACACGAATTGGCGGATTGTAACGACCGCCAACTATTGATAGCAACCGGGATCGACTGCTTAACGGACTCTCCGAGGCACGGAGTCAGTGATAGCCGAGAACTATTGTGATAGTTAATGTATTTAAGTCAGAAAAACCTCATTGGTGCACACCCGGGTTCGAACCACGGCCACATGGCATTATCGATTTTAAACAGGTTAGGGCTATCACGACGTGGTTTTAAAATTGCTAAAATACCTATATAAATAAGATAGAGCTTCTATGATGCAGAAAATAAATTGGGTGTCAGTTTTAAAATTAGCACTGAAGTGTCTATTATGTCTGCAGAACTTGTACCTATTTTAAAGTTCTGCAGACATAATAGACACTCCAGTGCTAATTTTGAAATTGCCACCCAATTTATTTTCTGCGTCATAGAAGTTGTATCTTATTTATATAGGTGTATTTTCTATCTATCGAAGCTCTATCATATGCATATACACTGGATGCACAAAATGTTGTTATTTTCTCAGATAGCAGAAGTACATTGCAGCATATTGCTCTATGTGCTTCGGGAGTGTGAGGTATCCCAATTGCGTATACAATTCTGAACCTGATACTCAATTTTAGTGAAGCTGGTAAAATACTGTCTCTTCCATGGATACCATTACATGTAGGATTATTAGGTAATGAAGAGGCTGATCCTTTGGCAAAGAAAGGGATAGGAGAGGGGATAAGAATCAACATAAAACTACACTACACTTGATTATTGTCCATTGTTAAATTAAAATGTCATGACAATTGGAAGCAACATTTTAATATACTCAAAGCACAGTAAAAGGAATTTGGTACAAAATAATCCAAAATCCACCTCTGCATGTACCATGGTTAGTAAATACACGAATAGATGCAAAATTATCATGGCTTTCCGGCTTCGGTCTGGGCACATTCCATTAAATGGGTTTGCATATCTCATGAAAAGACTGAATCTTCAAATTGTGATGTTTGTCGAAAGATTGAGGATGTAACCCATGTATTGATGGAATGTGAGCGATATGAGACGGAGAGGATATCTATGACGACCAAATTAGGCGCTGGTGATTCGTATCTCGGATGTTTCCACAGCATCCTGAGTGAGTCTGAGT
The DNA here is from genome assembly GCA_949709985.1 of Luffia ferchaultella. Taxonomy (NCBI): domain Eukaryota; kingdom Metazoa; phylum Arthropoda; class Insecta; order Lepidoptera; family Psychidae; genus Luffia; species Luffia ferchaultella. The sequence continues at coordinate 9,309,449 of OX453244.1, forward strand.
CCGACTTTGCTAACATCATGTATAAGTATGTACATTAATTTGAAGTGACCCGTGGACTTGATTATTGAAGGAATATGTGTCTTCATATTAGAATTGTTACCAACGAGGCTCACAAGGGATAAAAGTCTTTTCAAAAATTTGAATTAACAAAAAAATATGATATAAATAGGATAGTAGGAAAGTTATTAATTATTATGGCAATAAACAGGAGTAATTTGTGTAAAGTAAAAGTGTAGGTACCTCATACTGTAGTTCAGGCAGGTAAAGCAACGGGCAACAGCTACTTACATAATAAAGTAATTATTTATTTAATTTGCATCGGTGGTTTAATCACAATAACATTTACAGAAATTTGCTTTACTGTCTTATGAAATAATCACTAAATTGACTTTTTTTCTTTACAGTGTTTGGCGTTATTAACATCATGGTGCGCTTACGCATTAAGTTCCCCGCGCGCTGAAGTTTTCTTTACACGAAGTGCAATAGAGGCCGTTCCACCACACGAACCCGTCGCAGCACCTATACGCGCCGCCGTTGAAAGCATACCGCTAAGGTTTCCTAAATTATAATATTTTTATTTATTGTTTATTATCAAATTTAATATATCGTAAACCCAGCTCCATTTGAAGTTGTCTCTAAGGCCCAGAACACACGACCATGAATAGTGTTTTGTACCTACATTGCAACTAAGTACGGTTCTGGTAGGAGCTAAACCGGAGTTTGGAGGAGAGTAAAGTTCTGGCCTAGACTATACAAAACAACAGATAAAGTTGTTCCGCGCGATCCACATAACCATATATAGTCGTACCACACTAAAGTTAATATTGTAAATAAAACATAAATAGAAAAGATATTATTACAAAAGCCACAAGCAATCGAATCAGCAATCGACGCCATATAATTTATTTAAAACTTATTTAAAGCCCTAACTATTTTATGTTACTTTTGTAATAACATTGAGCAATTTATGAACCCTAGCTCTTACTTTTACAGAAGTAATTTTAAGGAAATTGATGGACGGCTTCCACTGCGAGATGCTGTGGAAAAAATACCGGACCCTATAGAATATGGAAGCATTTTAATAAAAACTGCTGAGGTAGGTAGACAATATATCATAATAAAATAATACATATCTTAACGTTATGAAATACAAATGTTAAGCACTAGATACTTATAATTTTTATTTCGACAACAGGGTGTCGAAAATCTGCCAACAGTTGGGGATTTGACCAAATTAAAAAATTATTACGGAGCCGCGTCTTACCTCAATAAGTGAGTAATGAAAATTATGTCATTGAAATAACTAAAATCTTTTATAAAATGCGTGTTTTGAAATACAATTAATATTTCAGGAAAAAAGGAAGTAAAAATGATGAAAGACTGCAACAAGGAAACGCCAATTTACAAGGTAGAGTTTATATCTACTTTACTTAATTATTATAAAGAAAGATCCAATATTTTTGAGGCTGTTTGTTTGAGGTGATTTTAAGATATACTGGTCAAGAAGAATTGACTGAAACATTTTAATACATTTCTTCCGCGTAACATGAGTCAATAATAGAGCTCTATACTATGGCTCCAAGTAAATTATGGTATTTTTCTGGCGTGAAGATTACAATATCAGGTTAGGACAGTAATATACTCGGGTGTAGAAAAACCTTAGGATTTAATAAAATATATTTAATAGCCTGAGTTTTGACAACATATTAAACAACAACATGGATTCGAAGATTATAGCGTAAACAACAACACAAATTCAAAGATTAAAATGTAACCAAACGCTAGCGAAGTCGTGAAAAGGTATAAATAAAACCTTTGTATATCCTCGTACATAGGTACTGATAAGGTTCGTTCATTACTAATTATAACTCAAACATATCAAAGTTAATTCCAATCACGTACTGTTTACGTATACTTAATGCATTATATGTTTTTATTATAAATGCACAGAAATGCAGCAGACAGCGACCGGACCAGAGACGCGTCGGATTGTGGTTTGCTATATGCAGTCTTGGGCGGCATATCGGGCACCTCCACTCGCGTTTACTGCTGCCTTGGTACCGCCCGCCTGCACTCACTTGCATTACGCCTATGCAGCCATGCACCCTCACACCTACACTATCATGCCAGCAAATGAAGACTACGATATCATCAAAGGTTCACAATCTCATTTTAGTGAGGACGACGCTAATTTATGTAGAAATGAGTGTTGAAATGTGAAAAATAAAAATTGCATTTACCATTGCGAACATTGTCATCGAAAAGCTTTATATCACTTTAGTAAGGCCAGCATTAGTAAGCAAGATTTTCAACTATTATAAATTATTGTCGTCGTCACGTACTTATAGTAGACTAAAAATATTTAAAGAAAACTATTTAACACTAGGTATTATAGGATTTGTAGCGTCACAATTCACAAGTCGGCAACAGAGAACTATAGGCACAAACTGAACTAACAGTTAACAATTTTTTAGGGTTCCGAAATCAGAAGTATAAAACAGACCCCTTTAATAATATCGCATGTCCATCCGTCTGTCTGTGTTACACCCTCGTAGTTTCTACATTTTATAGACATAAGTAAATATTTGCATGTTTATTGAACAAGTAGAGTTGACCTTTTATTAGTTCTCAAAAAATGATTTTTTTATGAGTGTACGTTTAAAAAATCATTTTTAGGGTTTCGCAGCAAAACTGCAAAAAACGGTACCATTACAATTTCGTCTTGTCCGCCTGTCATAGCCAGTTTATTCGGAGACTATTAGTACTATATAGATGAAATTTAGAAGGTAGGTGTCACTTATGAACCAAGGGTCTAGCAAAAAAACAAAACAAGATTTTTTGGGCTAATCGCTATACATTTGACTGAGGGATGAATGAAGAAATTCCGACGCACTTCAACGTATGTGGTAGCTATAGATACCTACTAGGTCTTACGTCATTACATATTTTCATACGTAGGTCTTTGAAAATGATATAGAGGTTTCAAAGTGACTTTTTTATTTGAGTCAAGAGTTGTTGTGATATGCGCTTCTAAAATCCACATAAGTGTGTTTCTCCTCCCTTTAACTTTTTAATAATAGGCACAGTATATATGCGTACAATAGGCAGCACAGTAACTTCTGAAAAAAAACTTATGTTAGTAGAACTTATAAAGCGCTTTCAGTGAAAAATTGTTTAAATTAGATATATTGAGTAGCTTTTGAGATATATGTTTTTAATCTTCTTATTTTAATTTTAACCATGAAAGTTCATCCCGACTACGGAACTCTTCACTGTGCGTGATCGGACACGCAATTGACCGGTTCTTCTGCTTATCTCATGACTCAGGGTATATTTAGAACGCTCTTTTAAAAAAAGATTCTATAGACCATTATTTATTCGTTTCTAAATTATTCTACTCTAAAGTAATAGCCGGTCCTCCTGAGATTTCGAAACGAAACCATTTAAAACTCTGAAAACAATGTAGTACTTAGATATTGACTATGTAACTTCAATACATTGTACTCATTTAGACACGCAGCTATGCTGACTATACCTACGGCATTCTACACTGCGCGTGGTTTGACATGCACTTGGTCGGTTTTTTCCTATATCCTATCTATAGTAACGAAGTCAGGAATATCATTTATCAATTCATGATCCTCCCATCCATCAGGAGGATACCGTATCGCTACGGGATTGAAGAGGCGCACTCCGGGTCTACGTGTGTTAGTAAGCGTAGGTGGCGCAGGCACGGAGCGTTTATTTAGCGAGATGGTGGCTGAACCAGCGCGACGAAGGAACTTCGTCGACAGCACAGTAACATTCTTGCGGGATCACGACTTCGATGGACTGGACTTACATTGGACTTACCCTGGTAATTTTTTTTCCTCTCTCGAATCGAAATCAGTGATAAAAGTAATTAATGTGCTACACTATTTTATTAGATATACTATATATATCATAATGCTTCTATAAAAACATTTCAAACAGTTGGTGAAAATCGATTCAATGTATCCATATCTAAGCGGTGATAAAAGTGCTCAATGCATACTTATAATATTAGAAACTGTAGTGACTTTCACAAAAAAGTTATGTTTGAGACTTAACGACATTTATTCGCCTTTTGTCATCCGCGAATTGAAAAATTTAATACCTATTGAATTTATGTTACAGGTGATAACGAAGAAAATGAAAAAGAGAAATTCACGTATTTACTATATGAATTGCGTGAAAAGTTCTCTCCTTATGGATTACTGCTCAGCACCGTGTTACCATCTTTCAGGTAACGAAATGTTGGATCTTGTTGAAATGCTACCTCAACATATTCTATCACTATCTATTGCACCTATATGTAGGTGAGTCCGTTATTCCTGTTTATTTTAACTTGGTTGTTTGCTTGCCTCTACGACACACAGTTTAGCATAGAGCTCCTGAATTAGTAATAGTGCTACAACTTTATTTTGATGCCCATATCATAAGCTTTAAAGATATTTTACTTGTGGACAATAATTACAATGGATATACTAAAAAATCAATCAAATACAAGTAATAATTATTATGACACCTGGGACGACCGCTTAACCTAGTGGGTACCGACCCTGTCTACGAAGCTGGAGGTCCCGGGTTCGAATCCCAGGTCGGGTCAGTATTTATATGATAAATATTGATACCGGTACCGGGTCTTGGTTGTTATATGTATGTGGTGTCTTCGTTTGGTACCCAAAATACAAGCTAATGCTTAGTTTGGGGCCTAGACGTTGTGATGTATACATTATTATTATTATCTCCTACACAGCGCCATCTAGTCTCAAACTAAGCAAAGCTTGTATTGTGAATACCAGACAGTTGACATTCATACATAAATATTCTTTATAATATATACATATATAGATATTTTATACCCAGACACTAAATAAATAAATAAATCAAGCATTCTTTTTTTATATATTGTTTAATTCTTTCTGCAAATAATTTATTTTTAAATCTGTGGCTCCTGCGTAAAGTTAAGTAAAAAATTTGTACTTTTCAATAGAGAGAGAGATAGAGAGAGATTAAAACGGTGGGCAAACAGTTTTAATTTCTTTTTATACTTATTTTATAAATATTATGGTTTTACTAAATATTCTAAAATATTATTACATGCTCCTTCCGATGATGTGGTTAGTTTTTATGTATCGTTATTGGTTTTAAAGATATTTTACTTTTATTTTATTGATTTTGAAGGTATCATCCGTTAAAACAATATATGTACAATTAGAGCAATATGTGTAGAATAAGTTTCGCGACAAACGGTAAACTCACGTACGAAAACTTCTAAATATATTATTACAAAATCACATTTTTATTCATAGGTTTGTAATATTACCAAGCCGATTTAATAAATATTTTTTTTCACAAATTGACTCCGAATAGAAAAATAGTTCATTATGATTTAATTAGACATCTAGGTATTACTAAACACACAAATAAATGGTCATTACTGCGTAAAAAACGATACAATTGGAATTGACCCTTTATGAACCTGCACGAAATATCTCATAGGTAAACTCATATTTCACGTTTTCTATTTCCGTCAGTTTTAAAGATATTTTTGCTTTGATCACATTCACAGAAAGTGTGATTTTTTAAATACAAGAGTATTTAAAAATTATTAGAGTAGAAAAACGTATGAGAATTTTATCCTTTTTCACAGGAGGGCAGAAATTCATCTTGTTGATAAAATTTGCTTGAAGGACTGATAATCATGATATCGATCATATGAACCATTGATTAGTTTTATGTATATATATACACATAAAATTAATAAATGGTATATATGTATATAATTATTTTATTCTTATTAGATATCAAATAGAAGACGGATACGATATGAATGCGGTGAGCAGTGCTACGGATTACGCGGTGCTGCGGGCTTGGGATATGACTCGAGCAACTGCTACGCAGCCACCACGTCGAGCTTTGCAGCACAGCACCCTCTACCGTGACCCAGGTGCCGCGGCAAGAGACCAGCGATATGATAATATTGTAAGGAAATTCTTCATTTATTAAGACGACGACAATAGCTGATTACCTTCAGCAGATGACAGCAGCACGCCGCACTGTCGATTTGAAACATTACGATTTCATTGCAATTTCATTACGAATAAAAATTTGCTAATATTCACTTCTATACTCGCCGTTGAAATAAAAAAAAAAAAAAAAAACAAAAATAGTAATAATAATATAGTATATAATATAGTAATATAATATAGTATAATAGCTGCTTAATTAAAAATATAAATCAATGATAACATTAATGTTTTTTGCGTCAATGAGCTAAGTATATGGATTTTGTGAGTTGTAGTTGTATGCGTATTACAAATATATAAATAGTGTTAACTTTATAGCTCGATAAAGAACAAGTCAGTTGTATGCGTATTACAAATATATAAATAGTGTTAACTTTATAGCTCGATAAAGAACAAGTCCCTTTGTACGAATATTCATACTACAGTATTGGAGAAAGAATTTTTTAAATATACAGGCCCCTGTATATAACACGCCCCCAAATAGTAAAATCAGCCTGTTAATTGGACGGCTAGGCTGTTCTTCAAATGCCGACATTCAACTTAATGGCTAAAGGGGTCAGCCAGATTATTGAAAGCAACGTTTAACACGAAAGGATTGAACATCACTTTTAGCCACTTTGTTAGGTAAATGAAATTGTGATAAATTTTTAGGGTGACAGTGAAACGGTATAAAATGTGAAATGAAATTTTACACGATTATGCTGACAGAAGGAAAATCCTGTTGTTAAAAAATAGAAAGTACACTTTGAAATTACTTAAAAATTAAATACATTGTAAAAAAATACTTTTACTTAAGTAAATTATCTATAGTAGCTAATATTAATGTGTATGTTCAAAATATTTATATTTTAATTCGTAAAAATAATAAATGTATTAGGTAGGTATCATTTTATTTTTCAAACTTTGACCAGGTTATGAAATTCAACCGTGTACCTACATAGGCACATACATTATTTTTTTTAGGTTCTGTGAAATAGACACCATAGAGTAAATAAATTTGACAGCAGCTTTTTGTTTTTATAGTAGAGTCATAAATGCCACTTCACAATATCGAAAATGTCAAACGCATTTTCGCGGAAGTTAAGACCTCGTTGAGACCGACACGCTGGGATTTCGCGGAGTTGATGGCTGGCGCGGGGGGGGGCCCGCAGAGCTAGAGTATGAATGGTTAAACGGTAAACGCAGGAGAGGGCTTCTAGTCAATTTGTACTTTTATGTTTTATACAATGACAAATTATTACATGCATGCGGTATCACCATGCCACAGTTGCACACGAACCAGTAATTTTGTGACGAATTGTCACAAAATACGTAGTTCTAATAGTATTTTTATTAGCCTTTTTTTGTTTTTCTTTGAATAAAATTTAGCCTATACCTATATAGTTATGGCGACTATTAATCAATACGTAGTTGTATCTGTGATCTTAAACAAATCAATGTTTAGGAGTATGAAGTTTTGTATAAAATCAGGTTTATATATGTCATACATTAATTATTTTGTTCAGGATTTCATGGTGAAATACATAAAACGTCGCGGAATGGCGGCTGACAAATTGGTCCTGGGAGTGCCATTCTTCGGACGTAGTTATACTTTGGCAGCGGACACTCCACCCGTTCCTGGCGCTCCTGTAATAGACTGGGGCGAGGAAGGCCAATACACACAAACCAAGGGCATACTCGCTTACTTCGAGGTGATGAAACGTGACTTTATACTTTTCTTATTTTCATAAACTATTATTTCAGAAAGTAAATTATTTTGCCTCATCGCGATATCAGTGTTATTTGAGATAAATTGTTCTTCGTAGTTTAAAAAATCCAAGATACAAGTTTTATACGCATCCATAAAATCGATACAGAATAATTGGAAATTATCTTTTTCCATTACTGATTTCTACGAATCTTGCGTACGATAAACGCCATAAACAATTTATTCAAAAAATGCAATTTTCGTTCAGTGACTTATGCAAATTATTAAATATGCACTAACATAAATTTAAACTTGAACATTATAAAGTATTGCAGTCGGAAATATAAAAATTACAAAATACATTTGTTGTGATAATTGAATTAGATTTTCTTTTCAAAATCACCACCATACATATTTTGGTTATTTATTGGTTTGTCCCCGCCCGCAATACCTTATAACATTCAAGGTAAAATATTACAGTTCGTTTTTTGATTTGCTTAAGTAACTACATTTTTCAGACAAAATTCCTTTTTATGTTTTCAAATCAGAATTTTTACGTAGTCATGTTTTAATTTTTTTTTTAATATTCCTTTTTTTTCTTAAGGTTGTTATTGTAACTTTAACCATTATCCAAATAGATTTGCATGGCTGAACATGAGGGTCTAGGGTCGACCGGTGGCGACGAAGCAGGCAACGCTTACGCAGTATTTGATAAACAGTGGGTCAGCTACGACACTAATACTACACTCGATGAAAAGGTATCGCATTATTTGTGCTATTGAATTTATATCACAAATCACAATTAATATATTTGTACGCATTAGTCTTTAGTATTAAAAGATTTAAACTAATTTACTAAAATGAAATTATCTATTTGTTCCACAGATGAACTTCGTGATAAGGTCTGGCCTAGCTGGCGCCGCAGCATGGGCCATAGACATGGACGATTTCAGGGGATTATGTGGACCAGCTTTTCCTTTACTTAATAGCATGGCTTCTGTTCTCAACGGTATGATCGATCAATTTATTTCGGCTATATTTCACAAGTACACAATAATAAAGATGAACTTTCTTGTAGTTAAATACTTATACGTATTCAAATTAACCATATTTTAGGCAAACCAATCCAGTCAGATCAATCGACTTTAAAAATTGGCGATTGTGAAGCAACTGTTCCATATTTGGCGTCTGATGAAGAATCTTGTGCCCATTACCATTTCTGCTCTGGTCGCATAAATTATAGACTTGCGTGTGAAGATGATCGTCTTTACGATCCGTCTACTGGATTCTGTGGGTAGGGAAACTTTATTTTAATACTAGAGCATAGATATACATATAGTTACGATGATAGAAAATAATGGAGCAATAAAAATCTAAAAATTCTTACAGTCATCTAGATCCAGCCAAATGTATACCCGGACAAAGTTTGAGGATAAGCGTAAATGACGCTGCGCGGCTTTTGACTCAGGCGTATGAATCAGATGTAGAAGTTAGTAATTGTATTAATTTTTGTTAAATTTATTAAATTATTCAATTTCATAAATTTAATTATTAAATTTTGATTGATATTATATACTAAATTTTGTGTGTTTTACAGTGGAATAATGACTCTCCAAAGAATATGATGTATTCTCAAGAACCCGAACGTTTAATCATTTCAGAATTGTCCGACACGAGAAAAGGTTTAGATTTTATAATTTTAATTTTCGATTTCATCTTTTCTTTGACAATCTGCTATTTTCATGCAATGTTATATAAATGAAACCATTTTATGCTTAGATGTGACAAACGATAAGCGCGTGGTCTGCTATATGACGAGTTGGGCATTCTATAGACGAGGCGATGGAAAGTTCGTTCCCGAAAATGTGGACACGAGGCTCTGCACACATGTCGTCTATGCATATGCGTCTCTTTCAACTAACGACCTTATCGCCAAAGAATTCGATCCTTGGACCGACATCAATAATAGTAAATATACTTTTAATAAATTATACTAGTCTATACTATATTAATACTATTTGATGATTGCTAGTTCAAGCTTGAGACACTAAACCTATTTTTGAAATGTTACATACAGATTCAAACATAGAGTAACATATTAGTTATGATGTAGGTATCCCAAATATTCACCAAGTTCTTGAACATCGCATCGATGCTACCGTAGTTGACTTAATAAATTATAATGTTATGAGAAAATAGGAAATATTTTTGAAATGAAACTTCTTATGGCATGGGGTGAGCCTAAAATGACATAAAAATGCGTCACGCTAAATAATATAAGTGGGGGAGATATGAGGAACGATCGGCTTTCACACGAGAAGCCGGTCGTTCCCTATATCCCCACTACTAACTGCTGAGTGCGCGGAGTATGGCTAGACCGTTACTCAGTTTCGTGTTGCTGGTAGCTGCGTCATATATCCCCATTACTAACTGCTGAGTGTGGGGAGTAAGCCAGAGCGTTATACTCAGTTTCGTGTCACTGGCAGCTGCGTCATTGCTCGGAGTGTCAATAGATGTGAAATTCGTGCAAACCAGATTGAGGTTGATAATTTTTGTAATGCGTTTTAATACAGCAACGGGATTAGATACGTCAATAGAAAAACAATGTTAACGAGGTCGAGAGTGAGAGGCAGTCGTTAATTATAAGAAAATATTATTAAAATATTAGAAAAAGTTTATATTGAGTCTGAGCGTAATCGTTGCCACCCTCACATCGTTTATATTTTTATGATAACGTTAACCTAACAACTTGAAAAAATACTAGCAATTTCTAGATCTGTATGAACGCGTCACGTCGCTAAAGGATGTAAAAATACTATTGGGCCTTGGCGGATGGACGGACTCCGCTGGTGACAAATACTCTCGTTTAGTATCGTCCACTAAAAATCGTGAGAAGTTCATTGAAAAATTGATACCGTTCCTACGCATGCACAACTTCCAAGGGTTACATCTCGATTGGAACTATCCCGTTTGTTGGCAGAGTAACTGTAAGAAAGGTGCTATGTCTGATAAAGCCAACTTCGCTAAATTCGTGGAGGTAATTATTAATACCAAAGTTGATTAAAAAGTAAATGGATCGTGATCCACCTGATACAAAATGCATCTATTATATTTTCCAGGAATTATCTTCATCTTTACACGACGCAGGCATGGAGTTAGGCGTAGCGCTATCAGGATATAAGGAAGTTATAGAATCCGCTTATGATCTTCCTAAGATATCGCATGCAGCAGACTTCTTAAGCGCTATGACATACGATTATCATGGCGGTTGGGAGCGTACCACTGCACACCACACACCACTCGTACCACCGTCTTCTGATACGCCACTTTCCTATTATTCTATCGTGAGTTGTAGATACTATTTTTTATTGTATTGCGAGCAATAAAATTTTTTCTAATAAAGTTATTTATGAGATTAAATACAAAGCTAGAAATAAGCAACCGACATTTGTCTCGTTCTCTCTGACTTCGTACTATTAACTCTGGAACATTTTTGGTACAAACACAGTAGGTACGGTACGTAGACAAGTAATTTCAAATATGTTTACCCGTGCTTTTGTTGCCGGTTTTCCTTGCTTATTTACTTAATTTTAGGACCATCCTGTAGCAAAATATTTTTTATTATAGTAAATTTGTGTAATATACTCTAAATTTAAAAGCTCTTAAAAATAACTGGTCATTTTCATGCGGTAAGTACAAATATTTATGCAAAGGGACCTAAATATGGCAGGTCATGCAAATATTTTATGAAAGTCAACCTTCTTATCAAAATTTTAAGAACTGCATTTGCACATTTATATATATCCTTCTACTCCAAGGTTGAAAATTTAAAATGTGGTAAAAATATCAATTTCAACAATTGCCTATCTATAAGTACCTACCCTTAGTGTTCTTTTAAAAGGTGTTCTATGTATTTGCAGGAATATGCTATCAAAGCTTTGCTGTCTGGCGGTGCAGATCCAAAAAAACTGTTACTTGGTCTTTCGTTTTATGGTCAATCGTATAGATTGGCGGATGTAGAGGGCCCCCATGGACCAGGTGCTCCAGCTGCAGGCCCTGGCGAACCGGGTGAATTCACCAAACAACCGGGAATGCTCGCATATTACGAAATTTGTTATAGAGGTAAAATAAGTATATATCATAAACCGATAACGTTTATAGCGTATAGACCATTAAATACATAAATTGCTTTGTCGTTAACAGTTAAAAATTTGAGGTGGACTGTTGGCCAACAGGACAAAGCAGGGCCATATGCGTATGCAGACAACCAGTGGGTCGGTTACGATGATCCAAAATCGATTACAGAAAAGGTAAATATGCTTTTGAATCCGTTCTGAGGTGATATTTACGAGTATTTAATACAAAAATCTGTATCAAACACATCACATCACATCAACACCTCTACCAGAGCGCCCCCTGGTCAAATAGTTTTTAAGGGAAATTGTAAGAGACATACAAACAAACGCACAATCCCTAACCGCAAACGCGTACAGTCTCTGTTTCGTAGTGTGTAAAAACCGAACTGGCCAAGTTTAAAGCGGATGGGAATGAGGTGCTGGTGACAGGCCCCTCTGAAGAATGAAAAGAATGAAATACATCTTGGTCACAAGGGTGTACCCTTGTGAGGAGGTTGTATTTCATTATTAGTAGTAGGCTTAGGCAGGTGGCTCATCTTGAATCTCTTAATGGATTGCATGGCCACGGCTGCAGGTGGTGCACCGTGATCCGTTTAGACTTGTTGATATCACATGCACACCACGTTTCACTCACTTGAAAAACTATTCGTTTTCAAAAGGTTAAAACTATCACTTCACTTTTCGCAACTATCATGGCGTTTTTACTCAATACGCGAAATAAAGATTACTATCTTTAGGGCTTGCATGCCCATAATGATGCAAAAACTTTTATAACGGTTCCCTTGTCATTTATAAAAATACTTCGTTAACGCCATTCAGGTGAGATGGGCGATGAGTCAAGGTTTGGGCGGTGTAACGGCATGGGCGATCGACTTGGACGACTTCAATAATCGATGCTGCGCTGAAGCTTCTCCGCTCCTGAAAGCTGCGGGCCGAGCTCTCGGTCGCAGCGTACCGGAGCCTCCTCACTCGGCCTGTGAACGTCCTCCGGAGCCCGTCACACCATCTCCTCCTACTACAACAACAACCGCAGCTGACGGTATGAAACGATAATAGGATTATTGTATGTCATCTGATTGGCGACCACTGTGACTTCGTCTGCTTTAAATCCGATATAGTCACAGTATAGTTCTATACGAAGTCTAATGATGGGCATCTTTACGTACTAAAATAAAATTTGTTGGGGTAAACCACCACAGATTATAATTAAGTAGGTATGTAGGTATCGGAAAAGTCTGAGATTGTGTGTATTGTCCGGATGTAAAATATCTATATATGTATACACTATAAAATAATTTAAGTACGTATATCAGTTGTGTAGTATCAATAATACAAGCTATGCTTGGTTTAGGACTACATGTCCTCGTGTGGGATATCCCACGTATTATTATTTTCTACCAAATATCGTTGACCTCTATTTGATCTTTATAATGTCAGAAGATAAGCTGACTATAAATCCAAGTAATTCCATCAATTAATTTACAAAAAATGTTTCTATATTTAAACGCAAAGAAAGGAAAATTTGTTCTTGCAGATTCATTGCAGATGCATTGCAGATAATATATGCAGTCGAATATAAGATTTTTTACTGAGGACAATCATGGTTTCTTAACTTAATTTTAATAAAAATCTATTCTTACGACTACATTGTCAAATTACAATGTTTTTACTAAAGTTAAAAGTGAATTTGTCTCAATAAACGTGATCGAAAACTATAGACACTCTATATGGAGTTGGCAATGTGCTATAAAAAAAATAAATCCTACAATCCTATAAATCCTATAAATCCTAAAATCCTAATCTAATCCCAAATTAATATTATATTATTTCTTCCTTGAATTGTAAGTTTATTAGAAACAAAAAGCTTAGACCTGCACTGTTGGCCGAGGCCGTTTTTCTAATGTTTCGTATCGCGCCTAAATGACTTCAAATGACAGATTTTAAAGCCTGTACCATCAAATGTGTCGGTCTTTCTCTACGTTTAGAAAATATTATATCAAAATTGCCGTCAGCAGTAAAATATTAAACCTTGTAAAACAATTATTTCTTGTCGCGAAATGAAACTCGAAATTGAAAACGATTAGAAGCATTTTTTCGATTTCGAGATTTTCATGTCGTTTCCTCTAAACGATCTTTACGTTGTATTACGTTGTTAATTGGTCTCATAACGGTCACCGACCACCACAAATGGAAAACCAAAGCGATATTTTTTCTCCAGCGGGCATTTTTGAGATGAGGTATAATTTCTAAATCTTCCATAACGGACAGAAAGACAGACACATTTCATTATATGAGTATCATATCATGTCTAATGATATAATGCGAAAAAACCGGCTAAGACGACTGCAACGGTCTATGAGCCTTGCGTTTATGTGAGTGCACACCATTGCGGCTTTTGTTATTTGTGTAGCATCTACCTGCATGCGCCACCGCGCCGCATTATCGCGCTGCCGTCTTTCCTTATGCGTCATTGCTTTTCTTTCGGTGCCCACTCCCACAAACGCGAAGGTTGGGTCTCCTTTTTTATCTGTACAATATCAACTTAATTATTCGTGACAATGACTTGCTCGTTACAGGTTCTCTAGGTGGTGGGGATCACGCTGGACATGACCATACGGCGACAACATGGCCGTCGTGGAATCCATCTACTACCACAGCAGCTACAACACAAACGTGGTGGCCATCTGGTACAACTACCTCCATGACTACTTCCAAGCCTACGACTACCAAGCGGCCCACAACTTCGCCCTCTACGACTACGCAAGTTTCCGATGGCGGTAAACATACACTATACATATGTTTCCACTTTTTCAGAATTATCACAGAATCATAGTTAACTTAATAAAATTAGGACGTTATGTGAAAATTTGCAGTAATGTAAAAGACGCGACGCGTACTTAGTAATTTCATTATTTGGTTCAATATTAAAAAAATATATCCGAAATAAAAATCCGCAGATGCTTTTTACTTTATCATTTATGGTTACTAAGTATTAATGCATTGTCTAAAAATGAGAAATCTTTAAAAATCCTTGTTCATATCATCATTTGGAATATCAGTTATGCTATATTTATTGACAGGATTAGAAGGCATGTCATGCGAAGCAGGAGAATATCGTTCAGCTCCGGGTGATTGTGAGGCGTATTTACAGTGCACAGGAGGACATTGGCATAAGCACCGTTGCGCGCCCGGACTGCACTGGCACACTAAGGCCGGCCGATGCGACTGGCCAAGTTTCGCTAAATGCTCAGGTTTAAATTATTCTATACCAGAATTTCTTCTATAATATCTTTACCTATGCTGATCTTGACAAATGTGGATGTCTTTTTTAACTATGCAACCATAGGTAACTACATCCATACCTAAACTACACGTCATCTTCAAGAGCGCCCTTTAAGGATTGCCGAACGGTTTTAGAGACCCTAAGTGCGAAGCCAAGGGTTGCGGGTTCGATTCCCGCCCGGGACAAATATTTGTGCGCGTATCTGGGTGTGAGATATCTATTATATATTATAAAGAATAGTTAAGTATTTATATTAGTTGTCTGGTATCCATATCACAAGCTTTGCTTAGTTTGGAACTTGATGGCGCTGTGTGGGATGTCCGAGGTATTATTATTATATGAAATCCTGTGTATGCTCTAACTTGTTTCACGTGTTATAATAAACTTAAACTTTGAATTTATTAAATATATAATATCTTGAGGATATATTTTATGCTCATTGAGATTTAAATTTCCAAAATTTCAGGAATACCTAGAGTTTAATGACCAGTCGTACGACCACTTTCCACAGCCGAGCCTTTAAAAATCAAAATGTCATTTGAATAACATGAATATCATGCACGTTATTTCACTCACCCTTCGAAACTATAGTCGTGAATATATCCCCGACTTTATAAAAAAAATTACGCGAAAGCGGACACGGTCAAAGTCACGTGAGTTGAAAAGGCATTCTTAATGTCACAACATATAATGTTTTATAAGTCAAATTTTAACTTAGGATGCAGAATAGTAAACAAACTCTTGTTAAAGTTAGAAAAAGCGTTTTTGAACCACACATTTACCATGCACTCTGCTTTCCTTTCTGCACCATTAGACGGACATAGTCGCAGTTATCACTAATTAATTTATGATATACAGCGACGTCGATGGGTCCCAGTGGGTCCAGTACAACAAGCACTTTGGCACCAATGACGTCACGCCCTCCTGTGTCCACCACCACAACTACCACGAGAAGACCATTGTACACCACTACCACTAAGAGACCAACGTCTTTTACTACTAGAAGAACGACTACAACAAAAACTACTACTGCTGATAAACCTACTACTTCGCCTCCAACGATTGTTCACCCAGGTTGGTAAAATCGTATCGATATTAAAATACTCAATCTCCCTATCGTTTACAAAAAATGCTGGTTTTAAATAACTTGTAGATATCATTGGAATTTCTTGATGCTGCAAGAATTTATTTATTTATTTACTGTGGGAAAACCAACAGCTGTTATTATTCATATTTTCGAATTGTAAGTCCACAGTAATGATCTTAAAAGGAAAAAAATAATGAGATACCAGTATACTGAATACATGTTTTTCTTAGAGTTGAAAATTGGGCATCTGTGGAGCAACGAAAATTTTCCATGCGCCAAAATGAATTTATTTAATTATACTTTGTTATGAATATTTAGGGGGAGCATCAGAGGGCGCACCATGCGTTGGTCACGATTATGAGGCGGTGGCAGGAGACTGTAGCTCATATTTACTTTGCGATGGATCAATGTGGCGGTTACAGAACTGCGCACCCGGGTTACACTGGAGTGCTGCCCATAAACACTGTGACTGGCCCAAGTACGCCCAGTGTGTAGGTAAGAAAAAGCTCTTTTCTATTGTAAAGTGCATTACGGTTGCTTCAAAAACCTGCCAAGTGCGAGTCGGCGTCGCGCACCGAGGATTCCATACCACCGCAGAATATATTTCTGTTATGAATTTATCAAAAAAATAAAAGTATTTTTCTGCCATGCATTCCGAATCCTTAGCGCGAGCCCGACTTACACTTGGTCGGTTTTTTTATTGGTTGTTTTTACAGTTTTCACTTTAATAATTCCATTGATTGATGCTTGTATACACTTATTACCTTTTTTACAATGGAGCAAAAACTTGTTTTGGGGACCCTCTTTTATTTGTTTTTACTTATTTGTTAGGATATTTACCATAAAAAATATCATCATCATCAGCCCGTACCGGCCGCTTGTCCCGTCATGCCTGTATTAATGACATCAACCGCCGGGCCCTTGCCTCCGTCACCGTAACGGCTCTATTAGAGTCGAACGGAATTGTACGTGACGACGGCAAGAGACCCGACGGCATGACCGTCGTTCCCTGGAAACAGAGGAGGTCGCTGGTGTGGGTCGTCACTTGTGTTGATTCGCTGGCGGCGTCCCACATGCGAGCGACCGCTGCTTAATATCGCAAACGGCGCAATTATATGTTGCCTTAGGAAGTAGCTACATTTGTGTCGTTTATGGTCGAGCGAGACGATGGGGCGTGAGCCTGAGGCGCATTGATTTTTCCACGATTTGTCGATGCGCCTAATCGACGCCTTGGGTGACCGGCTGACGCTTACCTCGGGCAACGAATAGGTATTGCCATACAGCGAACTACTGCCGCCAGCCTTTTAGGCACTTTGCCGCCCGGCACTGATTTTTTAGATGATATTTTTTTATTTCTACTTATTTTCAGTTATTAATTTGATATAAGCTTTTATTTTAAATAATGAAGCTTTAGTTTTAGTTTGTATATATTTACCAATGCAAAGTAATAAATAATTAGAACATCATGATCTTCTTCTAAGCACAATGATAGGAATATATTGCTTGGTCGATACAGGGTATTGGGAGGCCAGAGAAAAAAAGCGATCGTCACACACAGATGTATTCTAATATTATTTTGCAGCACAAGCAAACATGCCCACAACTTCTGTGCCGAAACCAACTAGACCAGTAGTAGCCAGGCCAACGCGACCACCAAGCAGCACCAGTAAGACATTGTTTTGCCTCCATTAAATGTATTGTGTTTTTGATCATTTTTTTCATTTATTTCAACTGATAATATGAACTATGCATTATTCTAGAACCTACTTCTGACAAGGCTACAGAAGGAAGTATTTGCATTTCGAGTGACAGTCATGCGCCGTCAGATAGCTGCGACTCATACTTACAGTGCGTTGGTGGAACGTGGCGTAAACAACTGTGTCCCCCAGGACTTCATTGGGACAAGCGAACTAATCGTTGTGACTGGGCTGACTTCGCTATGTGTGAAAGTAAGTACATGTTTCTGACAATAATTATCAAAATGTCTAAACGAAATATTTTGATATTAAATAGTTTTTTTTTCGTGCAGTTAAAGCTAATATGCAAGCCCAGACGACCAAGTTTCCGTCGCTCACTCAACAATCAGATAATGCTAACGAATCCCTGAGACCTGGCATGGTGAGCATGGATGGAAAAGTCTCAAATTACTGTACTTCAGAATGGCAATTTGTGATAAATCTTCTTTTTCCCAGAGTTGTCGCACCGGCACATACCACTCGCACCCAAGATGTGACAGATTCTATATTTGCGTGCATAACGTTCTTATCTCGCAAAGTTGCGCTCCGGGCCTTGCATGGCGGCCGGATCGTTCCCAATGCGACTTCCCTTCGAGCGCATCTTGCACCGATCGTCGACATGTCACATCATCCGCTGTGATAATGGATAGTTCTGTATCTAAACCATCAGCGCCAACTATGATGCAACTAAGTGAGTATTTAACCAATATGCGCACCGAAGCTCTATGCTTTTTACCTACTTTACATAGATTTTTACTTGCATTTCCAACACTAGTACTTCAGTTATGATATAATACAAGTCTCGTAATAAATATATTATTGATTTTTACTATTTACACAGCAAACTGTGAAAATGGAGAATATTCAGTATATCCTGGCGATTGTGGTCGCTACAGACACTGCCTGTTTGGCAAATACCAGGAGTTCTCATGCAGCGCTGGTCTTCACTGGAACCAGGTGATAAATACCTATTCAATATCATGCATAATTTTATGGAACATTTAAAACAACTTTTTACGTTACTTACGTTAATTATTTTTAGAACAAAAGAATATGTGACTGGCCAAGAAGTGCACATTGTAAGGAAAATGTACCAACAAAAGGTGATCCCGTGACAGGTGTTCCGGTGCACCCCGTTGAACAGTCATTTAACCATCACATCCCGGAACAAACACCACCACCGGTTATAATGCCCGTAACAGAAGTGTCTTCCTCTACTGCCCTTCCTATGGTAGAAACTAAACCGGATTCTAAAAACAGTGAGTTACTAGATATATAATAAAGTAAAAGATTTTTCTCAAAGTACTTAGTAATAAAGTCGCAGTTTAATGTGATATTTTTTACATCCATAATAATATGCGCCAAAATAAAATACCTTATGATCATGAAAATAAATACCTATTACCTATTGTTTTACCCCCTTCTTCTAATGTTTTTCCTATATTATGATACAGTAAATATATATTATCCATTGTCCCCCTTCCTTTTCTGAAGCCCACTTGTGATTCTGGTAAAATGTTTTTGTCTTCTACCTCTTTTGTTAGTCTCTCCGCCAACACTGCTGCATACAATTTGTATGCTGTATTTAGCAGTGTAACCCCTCTATAATTCTGTACTTGCTCCACATTCTCTTTTTTCAAAATTGGCGCTATTATCACTCCTCCGGGAATCCTTCACCTCTCCACACTTTCTTTATCAGTTCTTTTAACGTCTCTCTGATCACTCCTTGACTATACTTCCACGCTTCGCTTTTTATTCCGTCCGCCCCCGCCGCTTTTTCTTTCTTCATTTTCTCTATCTGCACTTCAATCTCCTTGTCACTTAATTCTTCTTCCTCTAGTTCATTTTTGTCTCTTATTTCTCCCCTGCATTCTTTTTCATCTTCCGATCCATCTAGTAGATTCATGAAATGTTTTTTCCACTCGTTTCTTTCTATTCCTTCACTTATTTCCCTGTTTTTCTTTCTATCCCTTTTAAGAAATTTCCACACCTCCGCTTTCGAATTTAAATTTTGAACTTCTTCCGCTAGCTGTTCTACCTTAATCCTTTCGTTTTCTTTACACATTTTTCTGAACTCCCTTCTCAATTGCGTGTAATGTCCTTTACTTCCTTTACTTCTACGCCAGTTCTTATATGCTTTTTGCAACTCCTTTTTCTTTATCTTGCATTCGTCATCCCACCACTCTTTTATTCCCGTCTTCCTCTCTTTTATCCTTATCTTCTTCTTTTCTGCACACTCATCTACTGCTCGCTTGACATTATTGCACAGCTCTTCTACCTCATCTTCGTCTATCTGCCAGTCTTTCTCCTTCTCTCTATATTTTTCTATATTTTCCTTGGACCATCGTGTTACAACTTTCTCTTTTTTGTTTCTTTTTTTTTCTGTTCTATACTCCCTTTCATTCTCATCTCTAGCAGTTGATGGTTTTATGGATTTTAAAGCAGCTTTTGACAAAGTAAATAGAAAAGAATTATGGAAAGCAATGAAGGAAGGGGGGATAAGAAAAGGACTGATTGAAAGGATTAAGGAAATATATGAAAGATGTAAATGCGCAGTGCAAGCAAATGGAGAAGTGTCTGACTGGTTTTGGACAAAGGTAGGGGTTAGACAAGGATGTCCTTTAAGCCCAACACTGTTTGCTTTGCTCATAGCAGATATGGAAAAGGAGATGAAGAAAGGTTTAGTGGGAGGAGTAAAAATAGGGAGCGAAAGAATAAGAACGCTAGCTTACGCAGAAGATGTAGTGATGCTGGCTGAGAGTAAAGAAGCAATGGAAGAAATGTTGAAAAGGATGAAGAAATACACAGAAAGGAAAAATTAGAGCTAAACGCAGAGAAGTCAAAGATAATGGTATTTAAAAAGGGAAGAAAGAAAAAAGAAAAGAACGTATGGCAATGGGGAAAGGTTAAGATAGAAGAAGTGGAAGAGTTCAAGTATTTAGGATTTGTGATAAAGAGAAACGGAAGAATGGACGCACACGTTAAAGAACAATGTAGGAAAGCAAATAGAGTAGTAAAACAGGTATGGGGAATCGGAGAAAGGAGTTTTAAAGATGATTTTGAAAGGAGGATGATGCTCTTTGACTATTTGATAGCAGGAGTGATGATGTACGGAGTAGAAATATGGGGTTTTAAAGAATGGAAGGAAATAGAGAGAGTGCAATTGAAATATATTAAGTGGACTTTGGGACTAGATAGATGGGCGCCAGACTATATAGTTTACAGAGAAACAGGAAGAAACAGAATGCGAGTGAGGGCAGGAAAGAGAGTTACAAGATTCGAAGACAAAATTAAATATAGAAGAAAAAGGTTATTGGAAAAATGTTTGGAAGAAAAGGAAAGAAAAGTGGTCGGAGTAAAATTAAACGATAGAGAGAGGTTCTATAGAGAAAACGGCTATAGTGAAGAGGGGGTGAGGAGGAGAAGACAGGAAGGTGGGAAAATGGAAAAAGTGATAGAGAGAAGGGAAGTGGAGAGGCAGGGGCAATGGGAATATAATAGGATTTTGGAGACAAGATATAATATACGATACAAAGAACTAAAAGTTTCCAAGAGACCAACGTACCTGAGAGAAAGGGGGGAGCGCGGAAGCCAAAAAAATATTGCAAGGTTAAGGTGTGGGAATCTGGAGGAGAAGAATAAATACTGGATGGCAGAGGAATATAGAAGGTGTAAAATATGCGGGGGAGAGGGAGATTTGGAGCACGTTATGGAACACGCAGGGTGGAAGAAAGAATGGGGAATAAAAGAATTACTGGAGGAAAGTGGGAAGGTAAGAGCAGTGGAATGGGTGCGGAGAATCAAAAAGTTAAGAAAGGAAAAAATTGGAAATAAACATTAGTAGGAGAGGGTAGTAAGCTAAAAAAATATAAATAAATAAGTGTAGATAAACTTATTTGTGTTCGGGACCGGCAGAATATCAGCGATGGGCATGCCTGTTTGTGGCAGTCCATCAACATGCTGAGCCGATCCCGTTTGTCATTAAAACTAAATTAAGAAGTAGTGTAACGAACTCTGTATATATTAAGTTTTTTTTCTGGCAATAAACGATTTTGAATTGAAATACCTATTAAATGTAGTAATAAATACGATATCTAGATTGTTATAACGTTACAATACCCAAATGCCATAGTAAATAATAGTATATTAAAAATCCTTTGTCCGTTCACATTAGGTAAGGTAGCATCGTATTTATTGATGAATACTCTTTTTCATTATAACAAATGTTACTTTTTAGAAAGCTACAAGCTGGTATGCTATTATACCAACTGGTCGTGGTATCGACCTGGTATCGGCAAATATGAGCCTGAAGACATCGATCCGTCGCTATGCACTCACATTGTTTATGGTTTCGCTGTGCTTGGCTCCGATGGTCTCATCACTGCGCACGATTCCTGGGCTGACTACGACAACCGTAAGCTTTTTTAATAACACTTGATATTGAAAAAATATATAACATCGAATTACAATCGGTAGCGTGCAATACCTATAGTTTAAAAAGCGGTATATTATCTATCGAAACATGAAAATGCGGTTTTCCAGTCAGTTTCGTAAAGTTTAACAATTGTTAATTTGTTTTTATTTTAAAGATATTTTAAAGAGTTCTTCTTTACAATTTCGAAATGTTATTAATATAAATTGATATGAGACAGATATGATGAAATTATAAAGATCTAAGAATAAGATCATTTGAAATTATTATATGCTATTAATCATATAAACCAATTAACCCATTTTAAAATTCGATACATAATAATTCCTTCAGGTTTCTATGAACGGGTGGTGGCATACAAAAAATATGGCATCAAAATTTCTCTGGCGGTTGGCGGTTGGAATGATTCAGCGGGAGATAAATACTCGAAATTGGTAAACAACCCATCAGCTCGAGACAGATTCGTGCGTCACGCTGTGGAATTCCTGGAACAATATGGTTTTGAGGGACTCGATCTTGACTGGGAATACCCAAAGTGTTGGCAGGTCAGCATATAAAATCCTTTCATGTCTTTCTAGCCATTAGGGATATATACAATAGTTTACAGACTGCAATTAATTATAATTTTAGGTGGATTGCTCTAAAGGTCCTGATTCAGACAAGGATAGCTTCGCAACACTCGTGCGGGAACTGTCGGCAGCTTTTAAACCAAAAGGATTCTTATTGTCTTCGGCAGTATCGCCCAGTAAAATGGTAATCGACGCAGGATATGATGTTCCAGTTTTAGCTCAACATTTGGACTGGATTGCCGTTATGACTTACGATTATCACGGACAATGGGATAAGAAGACCGGTCATGTTGCCCCTTTGTATTACCATCCAGATGACGATAACACATACTTCAACGCGGTAAATATCTTTTTATTTGCCTCGGTGTTTTCAAAAATATTCAATTAAACATTTATTTTTAATAATAAACTAATACTTCTGACGCAGAATTACACTATGCATTATTGGATTGAAAAAGGTGCTCCACCCTCGAAGCTTGTCATGGGATTCCCACTTTATGGACAATCGTTCACAATGGGCACTCAGTGGGACACTTCTCGAGAATTATTATCTAAGATGAATGGGACAGGCCTAAATGTACCAATCAGATCTGGAGGTGAAGCTGGAGAATTCACACGTGCCAAAGGTTTCTTGGCTTACTATGAGGTGAGCAAAAACATTTTTGTATTACAATGTTATGATTTTTCTGTTAGATATTTCTCAACACATATGTTTCCAGATCTGTGAAAGGATTAGAAACCGTGGCTGGAGATTAGTGAAGGATGCACATGGCCGTATGGGTCCATACGCGTTCAAAGGCGATCAATGGGTATCATTCGATGACGTAGATATTATCAAAAAGAAAGTGAAATTTATTAAATCTCTCAACCTTGCTGGTGGTATGGTTTGGGCTCTCGATTTAGATGACTTCAGAAATAGGTAGGTATAAACTTTATTAGTAAAACAAACTTAAAAGCACTAATAACATTTTATTTATGAATGCTTAATGCTGTCATTATTTCAGATGTGGCCAAGGAAAACATCCGTTACTAAACACCATTAAAAATGGTTTAATGGAGTCACATACTAACGATCTGTACACAGAATCACTGGCAGTAACACAGCCGCCTAAAAAAGAAGAGAATTACGATATCGAAGTGACACCTCCACACAACAAGAAACCTAGTACATCCTCACCAGCACCGCTGACAACAAAAATGCCTTTCAGTCCAAATGCGGAAACAACTTTTCCCTCTCATAATCAGAACCATAATTCTGAAGTTGAAGACAATAATCAATACAAAATAGTGTGTTATTATACAAATTGGTCGTGGTACAGGTAAGCTTAATGAAGACAACGTTTATTTAAAAGTTGCGGTGAGAAAAATAAATAAATAAATTGTAACATTTTTTCATAGAAAATTATTTCTCGTTAAACTTCGTTTTCAGGCCTGGAACTGGTAAATTTACACCATCTGATATTGATCCATCGCTCTGTACGCACATCGTTTACGCTTTCGCAGTACTGGACACTGATAGACTCGTGATCAAACCACATGACACCTGGATTGATGTAGAGAACAGTGAGTAACATAAAGTAATGACTAGACAAAAACCAATTATTTAATAAAATTAAAAATTCAATGTTATTATAAATTATTATTTTTTCATTCAGAGTTCTATGAAAAAGTTGTAGCGCTGAAAAGTCGAGGTTTGAAAGTGTTACTTGGTTTGGGCGGTTGGAATGACTCGGCTGGGGGTAAATACTCTAGGCTCGTGAATAGCGCAGCAGCAAGACGCACTTTTATAATACATGCGCTTGATTTCATTGAACAATATGGTTTCGATGGTCTCGATCTCGACTGGGAGTACCCTAAGTGTTGGCAGGTACACATATTACACTCATTTACTTACTTAAAAATTATAGGAATTGACCATTCCCAAATATTTTAACTAAAGTCATTTTTATTTTCACCCTGTGACGTCATGCTATAAGAATTTTCAAAATGATATAACTACGTAAATACCGATCTAAAACAAAAACAAAATCGAATTTGTTTCTTAAAATTGTCTATTCTTTCGAAAACTAAAATAATAAGGGACTTTAGTTCTTTGACTAAGCCTAAATTAAGTAATTAAAGAATATTCTCATATTTTTTTTTCATTTTCATCTCGTTTTACCGCAATTTTATTACGCCTGTTTAATTGCTTCAAGTATTTATTGGAACTTGTGCTCAGTTTATTTGTTTGATGAATTTACGATCACAAAATTATATTTTTTTTTCCATATTCTTTCACCTGATCAAATACTGTCTTATTATAGGTAGAATGTGAAAAAGGGCCTGACACAGATAAGCGAGGTTTTTCTGATTTGGTTCGAGAATTACGAGATATGTTCACACCACGAGGTTATTTATTGTCAGCAGCAGTTTCTCCGAGCAAACGCGTGATTGACGCAGGTGTTTATATTACGTCATTACTTTTGCGTGTGTGTCCTGTAGTACAACATGCTAACTCATGATGACCTGTTCCAGGTTATGATGTTCCTGTATTATCTGAAAACCTTGACTGGATAGCGGTGATGACTTACGACTATCATGGGCAGTGGGATAAAAAAACTGGCCATGTGGCACCTATGTATGTCCGTGACGACGATGAAGACAAAACGTTCAATGCTGTAAGGACATGTTAATTGTTGAAGATCGTTTGTGACTGTTGTTAAGTATGATTAATTAACATCTTTTCTATTATTTAGAATTTTACTATTCACTATTGGATCGAAAAAGGAGCCGCGCGTCGCAAGATCGTAATGGGTATACCAATGTATGGCCAATCGTTTTCGTTAGTCGAATCCAGCGGGACTGGTCTAGGTGTGCCTGCTTACGGCGGCGGAGATGCGGGCGATGAGACAAGAGCTCGCGGCTTTCTCGCATTTTATGAGGTAACGCTATTGATATTGCTAACTTTAAAAGGAAATCCTTTATTGGTAACATTTCACTCAAGTTTCAATTACAAGAATCACATGGGTGTCTGTCTGTCTGTTGCAGGAGTTTATTTCAGAGGCTATTATATCATTGTAAACTCATATTTATCTGATATACTTAGTTGTAAAACATGATAGCTCAATTGTAGACATCTAATATGGAAAGGTGAATTTTATTTTGTAGGGTGAATTTTGGTAATCTTTGAAAACTTCGCGCTCAAAATAATTTTAATGCAAGATTTCGATTAGCAAGTATTCTTGTCTTGATACAGGTTGGGAGGAGTATGTCGAAAATTTCACACCTGCGAAACATAAATATATTGGAATTAACGAAAATCAACATAAGTCTACTTGAAATTATTTTTTTGTGATTGTAGACACTTCAATTATTTAAATATAAATTACTAAATTAAATACATAACACAAATACAATATTGGTTCCTGTAATTCAAACTTTTATTGTTGAAGAATAAATGATGGTATTGAACACTAAGTGCGCTATTACGACTAGAACTTGGCTGATCTTTTTTTATTAAAGCTTGTCACAAAAAAGTCCAAAATAATAACGATTAATATTTTATAGATTTGTGAAAGGATCCGTGTCCGTAATTGGCAAGTGGTACGCGACGCTGGCGGTCGTATTGGACCATACGCAATGCACGGTGACCAGTGGGTCTCCTTTGACGATGACTTCATGGCGAGACACAAGGTACTCATGTAAACTGTTTGTAAAGTCATGACGTTTGTATATGCACAGTGGAGACGACAATAAATGGAAACAGTGGCTAAACAACGTCATAGAGTATTTTGAATCTATCAAATAAATCATACGCTCGAAATTCTAAAAAAAAAAAACATTTTTTCAAACGAACAAACTAGTACAAAAACAGAAAGAAAATACAACTTCATTTATAAATATTGGTTCACTGATTTATAAGAGCGACAACAGCATGACGTCAAATGATGACTAGAAGTTTTAGGTCCATTAATACTGAATAAAGATAATTAAACCAAATAGTCACAATAGCGTAATTATTTAAGAAACTACTAAAATCAAAATCGCAAACTCGTGCGCTTACGTTAAGATCTGACAAGAACAAAGACGCGTGCGTTATCACAGAATAGAGGGAACATACCGCGAACACAGTGACTCCCCAAGTGACCCACTGAACTACTTCATACGTAAACAATCGTTTTTTCACTCGCACCAAAATTTTTCCCTATCGAATATTTTTAAATGACACGTATTATGAGTTGCATTGATTTGTATCTAGAAATAAAATCTAAGAATTTTGGCAAGACTATCTATACCGATACGGTGGTCTTTGACCTGTCGTTGATAGCTTAATCGATACATCATGTAGAAAATTTTAAAAATGAAAAATTATGTCCTGTGACTAGATTTTTGGATATTTATGATAGATTTTTTTCATTATACAGCTAGAAGCGTTATACACATGAAATTTTATTTATTGCCGTCTCCATGTTGTATATATTTTTCTTCATTCTAGTTCTTAATTAACTTTTTTTGTTTATCACGTTATACGTAACATATTTAAAACGAATAAAATTATACGTTTTAGGCAGAATACATACGAGCGATGGGCTTGGGTGGCGGTATGGTGTGGGCGCTGGACCTCGACGATTTCTCAGGTCGATTCTGCGGTTGTGGCATGTGGCCGTTATTATCCAATATCAACCACGTCTTACGAAACAAAGAAGCACCGCCGGCTTGCCCACTTGAGGACTGTTAGTAATTTTTATTTTGAGGGGTCAGCTTTATAAATTAATTTTTATTTTATATAATTTATTTACTTGCACATAAATAAATCCATATCCAAGGAACTGAAGTATATAAAAATACATTTTATCTTATTCACGTTTTTAAGTTTTCAAAGGTTCGTCTGCACGACCCTCATTAGCGTCTCATTTAGAATTGACTTGACGACTTTTGTTTACAGTGTCTGCAGAAGTAGCATCCACACCACCTTTAATAGTCGGTGTACCAGTGTCTACTTCAACTTTTTTGCCTCCGGATGATTTACTACAAAATCATGACATGAAAGGCACTGATACTGAAAATGTAAGTTCCCGTCGTGAAGTGTACGCAAAGAAAAGAAAAATAATTAATAAAGCAATATACTTTTATTTCAGGAGCTCTCATTAGAAAATACAGCTTGCTCGGGAAATTCTTTCAAACCTGATCCTGTAGATTGCAGCAAGTATTATCTTTGTAATAATGGGAAATATGTGGAATTAAGTTGTCCATCACCTTTGCACTGGAATAAGGTAAGAGTAATGTAATATATATAACTATTATTATAAAGATAGTGATGGTTAAACACTACTGATTTTTACATAAATGTGCATTCCACATTTGTCATACATTTCCATTCCACAGAATCACTGTGACTGGCCAACAAACTCCCAATGTAAGAATAAAGCCCTAATAAGGGCATCGTCAGATCAAGACCAAGATCAACGGATGATTGTGTGCTACTTTACAAGTTGGTCCTACTACAGGTAAAATTGTTATACGAAATGTATCCGAAACGATTATAAATATTCATCTAATAAATTAAATATGTGATCTAGGCATGGCAATGGCAAATATTCTCCAGAACTAGTGGATGGATCCCTGTGCACTCATATAGTTTATTCTTGGGCACACCTTGACGGAGAAACGAACATGTTAGTCCCGGGAAATCCAGAACTAGACATCGATTATGGTAATATTATTGTTTTTTTTAGTTTTTTTTTTCGCAAGTATTATTTTACCTTCATTATTCTTTAATAAACTTTACAGATTTCTTTGGCAAAATAGCAGAACTAAAACTAAGAGACGTAAAGGTTTTACTGGGAGCAGGCGGTCTAGAAGACTCGGAAAGCAGCAAATGGAGTAACATGGCAGCCAATCGAGATAGTCGAAATTCTTTCGTCGATTCAGCACTGAAGCTGGTAAAACGATGGAACTTTGACGGTTTACATTTATCCTGGCAGTACCCTGTTTGTAACCAGGTATGTCACATTAAAAGTAGAAAGCTCGTAACAGTCAGAAGCTCCTGCATCAACTACACTCATAAATTTAGGTAAAATTTATATTAAAAAAATATATTTAAGTCGATCTAATTAAGTACATCTGTGGTAAAGATATACCTTGTACAGTAGTTAGCTAGTTCCAATCGAAGTCATCATAACGCTTAGAACCGATTCGAACCAGAGCCGAAATGGGCTTGTGAAAGTCAGGCCTAGGATTACTTCGATTGGAGCCGACTGTACCTTAAAATTCCGTACAACGAAGTTAGGTCCATTTTTTGGTAGAAAAAA
Organism: Luffia ferchaultella; assembly: GCA_949709985.1. NCBI lineage: Eukaryota > Metazoa > Arthropoda > Insecta > Lepidoptera > Psychidae > Luffia > Luffia ferchaultella. Next base: position 9,338,719 of record OX453244.1, read on the forward strand.
AGAATATTTGATGACAAAAAGGAGATATGAAAAATCCACCTCAAAAACTGTTTTACGTAGCTTAATATGTTCTTTTACGTTATTTATCAAATGGACATTCAATTTAACCTAAAATTATTAGAGTATTTTATAAAGGAGCATCTGAAAGTTATGGGTTGTTGATCTTTAGTTTAAATAAAATAAAAAAATCAAACAAAAAATAAGCGTCAAAACACATTTTCTCATGTCATAGGTACCTTGCAGCAGCACCTCTGGTTATTCTACTGACAGAGATAGCTTTAATGCATTATTGCTGGAGTTATCAAAACCACTACGGTCTGCGGGACTACAGTTCTCTGCCGCAGTTTCACCATCCATTGAAATTTCTTCAATAGCTTATGACCCACGAGTGTTGGCGGCAACTTTAGATTGGGTGGTGATCGCAGCTAATGATTATGGAAATACTAAGGGTCGAACGGACCATATGGCACCTATCGTATCGCAAGGTCTTCCTGCCACTCAAAGCATTGTAAGTCTTTATAGTCAAATATCTATGGAGGTAGAGAACATTACCAGAAGAACGTTACCCTTTTGTAATTCAATACAATAGAACATTTATTTTTATTTGCATTTAATTTTATGCCTTATACTTTTTCTGTAGGAAATCAGCATTGGATACTGGCAAAACGTGTTGCCAGCACGCCTCGTGGTAGTCGGCTTGCCGGCGTTTGGACGATCTTACACACTACGCGATCCAACCAATACGATACCGGGAGCCCCTACTTCAGGGCTAGGATTACCAGGACCGTATACCGAAATCCAAGGATTCTTGGCCCATTATGAGGTAACAACTTGAACAAAAAATATTTATTAATAATTAGCTCGGGAACAAAGTATTTTCGTATTTTCTACGGTGCCTTGATTTTACTTTTCACTGGATAACATTAAAAGTTAATTTAAAAAATAAGTAAGTAATTCCTGTCATGCCTAATTTGTTTTTGAACTTTTAAAAATTACTGAAGTGACGAAGAAATGTACTATACGTATTTTAAAATTTTATTCCAAAAACCATTGGAATAGAACGGCGCCGTTTAAAAACAGTAAGTGTAACACAAAGTTGTTTCAAGCGTATTCATTTTATTAGTTTCAACGTGAAAGATACGGCTCGCTCTGTACTGTGCGTGCACCCTGTCATAGATTAGATTTGCATGATAGTTACTATGTAATACATACGTCACCCTATGCTATAATAGCATACGAAATCCGTATAATAATATCGAGAAGTAGCTACGGGGGGAAAGTTACCTTACGCACGTATGTCGCGAATCGAGATCGCTGCGTTCATCGCTTATTACCCCATGAGCACAACGTCAAACAAAAACACTAGGGTTGCAGTACCAAGCCATGAGCCTAAGAATATCTGGACTTAGCATCGCAAACTAACTACCGATGCACCACCAACACAAAGCACCAGTAACTCATCTTGATATGTACGCACGCATAAACTTGAACTCACTGTTATGTTAAGTCTACCGACCGCCAATAGCTACGTTGCGAAATTCCACTCACACATACATAAGCGGCCGCCATTGTATTGTTTCATTGGTTGTTCAGTGACAGGGACTCTAGTTACTAGTGTACGTCTGTGTCAAAGTAGGTTAAGATTCTATAAGTAGAAGATCTTCGGGATAAATAGGCGACACAAGTAGGAAGAAGCGATGCGGTGGGGCAGAGGACGCTTCCCGGCCATCGGTTTAGTTAATTTAAAAAAAGGCATTAAAAAGGTCAATTAAAATGTAAAAACAGAAGTTAACGTGTACTGATTATTATTTTTTGACCTTTAAACAACAAGCGCAAAAAAATGTCATGAAAAACATGAAAAAAGTAATAAATTCCCAGTCTCGTAGCGTAGGTAGGTACAGCGTACGCGTAACGTAACGTTAAACCATATACCTACTAGGCGGTATATGGTTTACGCCATACCATCGCGCGCGCGAGCGCGCCCAGGCAGCGACTGCTTAGGTACATGCTTATTTGTGAATAATATGCATTGGATTTACCAAAAATCCTCGGTTTTGTAAATCAGACCTGGAACGATGGATAATTCATTCATAATGGTGTTACCACGAAGTCACAGTAATCCACAGAATACGCTAATTAACACAGGTTTAATTCACAGTTACCATACCAACCGACGTCGTCGTTCGTATCAACTTTTCGGATACTAATTCTTAATTTGTTTGTTTGATGAACATTTCCAATTAAAAAAAGTATTTAATGGAATAAATGTTTGAGTTTTAGTTAAACGATCATTCAAATCATTTTTTTAATATGCCGCATGAAGTAGGTATTAATATGGCTCTTGAATCTTCTGCGTGATGTCCATTTTGTTCTAGACATTTAGTTACTCGCCTAATTAGTCTCGTGCACTCTTCTCAAAAATTCACATTCACTATTTTATTCACGTTTAAAGTACTTTAAGAAAGAATACTGTAAACTGCAAACAGCTGTTGTTCGCGGGCGTCCACGATCCGGATACGAGTCCCATTAAATAAAGCATATCTGCATTTTCAGTAGCACTAAAATAGCGCGAGATTTCTAAAAATAGCGCTGACGAAATAATCAGTCTTTATTTAAAAAAAAAACACTCAGTTCGTAAGTACAACAACCTTTACAACGTCATGACTCACGTGGTCACGGTCACGGTCGCTGTACTGTGAGACTAATTACGCAACATATGGTAAGCCGCGCCACGCCCCGCATCACCCCTGCAATTTCAAGGCTGTTTCCGGCTTTCAGCGTGTGCCCCGGTGTGACCCGGCGGTCTTAAGCGCAATTAAGATTGCGTGTTTATTTGTAAACTAAGTAGTATTAAAAATTGATTTTCTCGAAAACAGCTACAAATAAAAATATAGTTTCTTCGGCGAAATTGTACCTACCAGCAAATTTTAAATACAACGGGACTCTGGACGGTTGGTATCCAAACTGTATATGCGAAGCTACGAAAAAAAAGATATTTGTTCGTAACCTCTATGCGATGTCGACTTCCGAACACGTGTGTCTTGCGCTTAATATTAGTAAACCGGCGTTAGTACCGAAGATGACTTAAGTACTTGCTCGGGGCGTTAATTATCAAGAAAATTAAAATTAAATTAATTTAAAAAAAAAGACCGTGAAGGGTCCGCGGTCCCACCGATTTGACCTACTGGTAGGACCGCAGTATACCAATGTGTACCCGTGGTCCTACTGGACTAGGGGCGATTAAATATTAGGTCGGGGAAAAAGTTTCTTCGCATTTTATATGAAAATTCATTTATATCAAAGTTCATTTACATTTAATTACAATATATATGTGCCATTTTGTTCAATGACTGTCTGCCATTTTGTAGGTAGTGACATGATCCCATTGCTGTTGAAATTATGAAACTTCTGATCAAAAAAACGCGACAAGTTGTTTTGACAGTCCTCTCTTGATGTTAACCTGATACTGGCTAAAGAATTCTGAAGAGATCGAAACAGGTAGAAATCTAAAGGTGCAAGGTTAGGGCTATATGGCGGATGCATTAACACCTTCCAGACAAACTCTCTTAATTTTTTCTGAGTGACTAAAGATGTGTGAGGTCTAGCGTTATCGTGATGAAAGATCACACCCTTTCTATTGATTAATTCCGGCCGCTTTCTCTCAATTTTTTGTTTTAATCTCATCATTTGTTCGCAGTAGAGATCCGAATTGATGGTTCTGCCCGGCGGTAAAAACTCACAATAAACAAAACCTTCCAATCCCACCATACACACAGCATCACCTTATTGTGAGTTAGCCCGGGTTTTGCCACAGTCTGTAAATAAAGCCTGACCGACCATTGACGACGGCCTTTTTTGCACGTTCTTATCGTACTTGGTTCACTTTTCATCACCAGTTATAAATCTCTTCAAAAACGGTTCGGTTTCATTACGTCTTAATAAAGAATTGCAAATGAGTACACGGTTCATTAGGTTTCTTTCAGTGAGCTCATGTGGCACCCAAATATCGAGCTTTTTTGTATACCCTGCTTTTTTTCAAATGGGTCAAAACTGTTTTATGGTCAATTCCCAGATCTTCAGTTATGTTGTCAGGTAGCTACTGATATGCCGATCTTGCTCCACTTTCTCAAAAATGGCGTCCATTTTAGCCGTGACAGGGCAACCATAGCGAGGTGCATCTTTGACACCAAAATTCCTGGATTGAAAACGTTTAAACCAACTTTGTGTTACTCTTATTGACACCGCATTAGGACCAAAAACGTCACAATTTTTTTCGCAGCTTGCGTTGCATTTTCTCTTTTTTTATAATACAATTTTAAAATGTGTCTAATTTCTTCATTAGATTCACTTATTTTGAAACAGAGAAAAACAAATGAAAACCAGCGGGAAACAATATTTTACTAAATTGTTTCTTTTTTTGAAATGTAAACTTTTTAATCGTATTAAAACCAGCCAGATACGACTATTACAGCGATTTTCTTAAAAGTGTATACAAACTACATATATGCGAAAAGACATTCTCCCCTATCTAATAGTATCGAAATTTTACTGTATTTTTATTAAGTAAATAATTAAAATTAATATTTTTTGTTCATTTAAAATAAAATTCAATAAAATTAAAGTGAGATCTTTTCTGACACTAGAAATTTTCAAAGTATATATTACTATGGCCAGTATAACAACTAATAATAAAAATTAAATGGGGTCCCCATACAAGCACTTGGCTGATTTCGGTTATTAATTTGAAAAAAATATACGAAGAAATTTTCTCACCGAACTAATAGATCGTCATTATTAGATGGCAAACAAATGGGGTAGTGGTTCAGCAAGCGCACAAAAAAGTTTAAACGCACGCCAAAATTAAAAATTATAGTAAACATTATAAGTACTTACGCGTATTTTATGAATGTCGTTCAGCTGCCTATGATAATGCCGCCGTCATAAATTCTTTATCTGATAAGTATTTATGTGTTTAACTACTTTGTAATATTCGCAGATATGTGCGTTCGTTACTTCCAAAGACTGGCAAGAGATACATACCGTTCAAGGTTCATACGCGTTCAACGGATCGCAGTGGACTTCATACCTTAGTCCCGAAGATATCCATCGTGCGGGATTGACTGCAGCACGGGCGGGAGTGCGAGGTGCAGCGCTTTATTCCTTGGACTTGGATGACTGGAGAGGCACCTGCAACTGCGGAACATACCCATTACTACGCGCTCTTAGACAATCTCTTTTTGATCCTGAATTGCCGTTATCACGGTGCCGTCAATAGCCTATTAATATTATCAATGTTTACTGTGGACTTTGTTCGAAACGAAGTAATTGTAATTGTGGAAAGATAAAAAAATACTTATTTTATAATCCCTCTAAGATGGTGGTAATTATTTATCATGTGTTTAGTCATTTTGAGAATTGGAAAATTAGTTCATTGAAATCTCTTTTTATGATAATTTTTTTTTTTTGCCCTATGGGCTCTTCATAAATAGAAGGTAGACTTATACTTACCTACTAACGACAACAGACAATTTGTGATATATTAATAGATATTTAGTTTTAATATAGATATAAATAGCATTTGACTCAACTTATGTAACATTTAAACTTTTTGTAAAGAATAAATTAAGTTGAACAAAATATTATTAATTTTTATTTCAAAATTTTTGTTATCATTGTACCCAAGATTTATATTATTTACAAATTAATTATAGTTAAAAAAAATTTATAAAAACACTAGATATTTTATACCCAGACACGGAACAAATAAACATGTTCATCACAAATATTTGTCGCGGGCGGGTATCAAACCTGCGACCCTTGTCTCCGCAGTTAGGGTATCTAACCACTCGGCCAATAGGTCAGTTAAAAATCGATCAGTAAATATGTAGTCGTATGGTATAATCTTGTTAATAAATGGTTATTTTATAATAATACTAACAAGTATTTGATTACCAATAGTGACAACACGCTAACAACGGCGGCGGCATAGGTAGCCTTGTGTGGCTATGTGGCATTATTTACCTTAAGCATTTCATATACATTATACTAATTTCACATTACACTGATGCCAAGGAAAGGCTATGTACTGCTAGGGTAAGTTCATTATACAAGTTCAAGCCTGAATAGACAACAGGTTTGTAATAGTATATCTTTGAATAAACCTTGTAGAAATCAGTCTAGTCACTATGCCAATGATAAGCAACGATGCGATGATCAGCAAAAAATCCGTTTGTTTGCCAGTTGGAACAAAGTCCATCGGATTTTCATATGGTTCAAACCAATGGACGGAGTGATTCAAGAGGAAGGTTTATGTGTATAATTTATTAATGTTTTGTGCAAATTAGTGAAATATGCTGATTATTGTTAATGACTCGGAAAAAATCAAGCCAACTCTGCCTAATCCCTTTGAGATATAACAAAACAATATTTAGAGGAATTATTCTTCTTTTATAGGACTAAAGAAAAGTCCGCGATGGCATATGTCTATCTTTTAAGTGTAGCTTTCTATACCTATTTTTATGTTTATAAAAATGGTATCATATGATGTAGTAATTAGAAAGCAATTTGTACGGATACAATATTAATCTTTATCAAATTAAATACGTTAGTTACCTTCAGCATTTCATGCACATTATGATTTCTCTATACACTGTACAATTTAAATTAATATCTTAAGAGTTACTGCGAAATAAGAACTATTGCGCGACAAACGGCCGGGCGCGGAGGCCCCACACCGAAGCGACACGCGTTATGTAAAGTTAGGCAGAAGCGGCAGAAGTTATCAATGTTGTATACAAATACAAAGAAATATTTTAGTTTGTTTGTATGTGTTGGAGATGGATCCAACCTGATGCAGGTGGGGTTCCACTTGAAGATCCCTGATAACGGACGCGAGGGGTGGGGGGGGGGCGATAACTCCGCATCTCTTGACCGGCACTGGCCGGTGCCCAGCGTTCGCTTTGTGTACCCCTGTACGTGCACACTCCACCCCAGCAGGCACCACGCACACTTTCTTGACACTTTTGACGTCGATGGCGGCAAATAAGGAGTTAAGGCGGTAGTGAAGAGGTTAATGAAACACGCGGTCCACTTCAAAGAAAACGGGTGTTCTGCTCGCCTACCCCAGACGCAACCCTAACACGGCACTGTCTTCGTTCCGGTGCCACTCTTCCTGTTAACTGGATCTGGTTCCTCTTCTCAGGATCCGGTTCCGCTTCCTCAGGATCTGGTTCCAATGCTCAGGTTCCTCTTTTCTGGTTCCTGAGTTCCAGTTCTTTTTTCCGTTTTCTTCTTCTTGCTTCTTCTTATTTCTTCTTCTTCTTGCCCGCCGCCGCCGAGGTGATTTGTATCATCATCGGGTCATCTACATCCACTGGAGGGGAGCAGCTGCGGGTGTAGGGTCCCCCCTATACCCGGACATCATCTCGCTGAAAACACAGCCCTGGCGGACGTTGGGTAGTCCGCCTATTCTCGTCGGAAAAGCGGCGCGTCGTCCTGTGATGTGCTGGGCGACGTCAATAGTTCACGTGGGAACGGGCGTCTGCTTGGCGACCGCTCGCGATGCCGAGCGATGTTGTGTAGGTGGGCGAAGGAGCTGTTGTCGACGCGGTCGAACATGCGACGCGCCAAACGGCGCTCGAACTCCTCCTCCGACGGGATCCGCAGGTCGCGAGCGATGACTTCATTTCTGACGTACCACCCGGCTCCCACGATCACACGCAGGGCGACGTTTTGCTGCTGCTGTAGTCTGCGGCGTGACGTTGCCGAACACAGCGCATACCATGCCGGTGCCGCATGTGTTAGCCGCGAGCGGATGTACGTCTTGTATACGCCGAATTTGACGTGCAGCAGTATTTAAGCGCGACGCTAGTACGGGGTGCAAAAGTTGACTTGGTGGATGGCATGCTCCACGTGCCCGCCCATGCACAGCGCGCGGTTAATCTCACACCCGAGGTAGCGCACGTTACACGTCCACTCGACGTCCTGTCCGCTTAGCGAAAGTTTTGGTGGCATGATACGCTGTTGGCCGGTCAGCAGGGCGGTCGTCTTCCCGACGTTGACAGCCATCCTCCACTTGTCCAGCCACTCCGGCAAAGCCATTTGCAGTACATTTTGCAGCTGCATTTATGCAGCAGCTAAGTTCGCCCGACGAGATGAGGCGAAGAAGGCACTGTCGTCTGCGAATAGTGCAAGCGTGACGTCATCCTCGCCATCCCTATGCTACCCGCTCAGGGTGGGGATGTCGTCCGTGTATACCGCGTAAAGCAGCGGCGAAAGAGAGCTGCCTTGGAGTACTCCGGCTTCGATAGGGCGATGTGAAGACACCGCGCTCTTGACGACCACGTAGAAGGTCCGGCCGCTAAGGAACGACGCTATCACCCGCACGAATGCCGGCGGGGTGCTCGTTCCTAGCAGTTTGAAAAGCAATCCGGGGTGCCATACGCGGACGAATGCCTTCACGATATCGAGGAAGACACCAACAGTGTGCCGGCCGCGGTTCTGCTCGGACGCGAGTAGGTGCAGCACTCTGGTGAGCTGGAGCGTCGTGAAGTGATGCGCGCAGAAGCCGAATTGCTCGTCTCTCAAGGGCAAGCAAGGACGCAGCTTCCGCAGCAGCAATCGCTCGAACAGCTTTGCTATGTGGGGCAATAGCGTAATGGGCCGGTAGCTCGATACATACCGGGGATACCCGGCGTAAGCAACACGATCACTTTCCCGGCCTTCCAGGCATCAGGAAAGTGACCAGTTCAGAGTACTCCGGAGTACACCGTTGAAAAGCTGGGTCACCGCGACCCAGGCCCTTCGCGGTAGCTGGACCAATGTCTCCAGGTTGTCTTCACTGTCTTGACATTAATCAGGTCAGTAATGTCTTTTGGTTGTTACCAAAGCTAGTTATGGGCCAAACATTTAAACGAAAACCATTACAAAAACAAACAAATGGATTAATATGCGTTAAGATGCATTGGAGTCATGTGAAGTAATATATCAATGATTTTGAGCAATAATAATTATTAATATTACCTCAGCTCAGTGTCAGCTATTACCATCATTTTATTTTATTTTTATTATCTTAGGAAACTCAACAGCTACACAATACTAAAAGACTACGATTCCTTATTAAAATTGATTAATCAATGGTTTATGTGTATAATTTCACCACAGAAAAAACACTACGGCATATAATTTATACTCTGCTACCTATGGGAAGCCGCAAGGAAGGACCGCAAGGTGGCGGCCGCCACCCGCGCGTGCATTTTAACCTATTTTCTGCACTTTAATGTATGAAACGTTAATGAGTGTTATATATTACTGAAAACTAGATTACATTTTCTAAAAAGCTATCTATATGTATTTTAAATTATTTGGCCCAGAAACAAATACACCACTGTTTGTTAAAAACTAATAAGCGAAAATCGCAAAAAAATTACATATTACCTACAATGACATTGGCATTTCAAAATGCTTGAAGCGCAAGCACCTATTATGGGCAATCGGCCCAAATGGGGTAGATTGCTATTACGGCGTTAAACCGTATCGACCCAAATTGAGTCGCTCGCAAATAAATCATTAAAATGAGTCAATGGATCATAGACATACAATGGATATATAAATCTCTTTCTTTTCCATAGTTTATAGCATGTAGTTTATAGCCTCGGAGTTTATGTGACCTCTTATTATCCTGATTAATCCTGATATCCATAATCTCACTACTTAAATTAGGACTGTGACTATGCTATGGATGGTCACGTCACGTCACGTCACATCACGTCACATCGGTCTCTCGTCGTCGTGCCCGTGCCATGGTCATGCCATAATTAGTGTGTCACGATGGTGTCACGTGTATCTGTGCGTCAGCTAAGAAACGAACATAAATAGCTCGCGGCGTATACGTGCAACGTATCCTCATAAATTGTTCATGCCTGCGCGCACTAGATCAAATGCTGGTAACCGTGCGCCTCTGTGTCGCATTGTGAAAACATATAATAAACGTTTTTTATGATATTAATACATTCAAACTGTCTCGAAGATTATTTAGGAGGGACGTTTTGGTTGCTTTAGCTGAACATTTATGATTTTTTTTGTGTTTGTTTCTACTTTTCTAAATTTTGTTTAGTTTTAAATGTTTTTCATTAATTTCTTTGTTATATTATATATTGTGTATGTTGGCAGCTCTCAATGAGTTTTTATGTAACTAATTCGTGGACGGCGTGGTTGACTGTACAATTATTTTAAACTGTTTACTTATAGTTAGATATATAAGTTTCATTGTACAAGTTGTTTGTTGTCCTAAAAAATAAAATAAAATAATAGCTACGAATTAGAGATGGACGCTTAAACGAAAAGCTTTTAATAAAGCACGCTTATAAAAAAAAGCATTTGTAATGTTTATATCCATAAGTATATTTCGTTAAAAGCTTTTAAGTTCGTGGGGTAGGTAGATGCGTTATGTGTGTTAGCAGCAGAGTGAATCCTATTTCTGTAATAAATTCAATACATTACTATCATTATATAACTTAAAAAAAAAACTTGAGAGGTGTCAAGGGACACCCGGATGGAACGAAGTTCCTTTCGATTAATCCGTGAAGGAATTGTAATAAAATTCTTTTTTTTTAAGTTATAATAATATTTTTTTATTATTATTAACAAATATAATGTACTATAAACTTAATCAGTAGGCTCAATTTTAGTAATAATTGGCTTGTGGTAACTGAAGTAGGAAACATATGTTTGGGATTCTATTTTATTTAAATGTCTTGAAAAAACTGCATCGATGGTAGTATTATATTTTGTTGTTGATTCTGTTGGATTATTGTTTATTCTGAAATCAAATTCTTCCTCTAGAAACTGTAGCAATGGTTTTGATTTTTTGATCTCTCTGTAGTTATGTTTTCTACCATTGTATTTTGTAATTTCTTTCTCTCACGATATTCTCTACATCTTTGTGCATTTGGCTTTTTCCTTTATGTTATAGTTTGTACCTCAGTAGTCGATGCTTTAGTTGATTCGCTATTGAAATAAAAAAAAAGGAAAAAAATTGTACATATACATACACACACACACACACATATGTATATATATATACTCTGTCTGCCTATTCTTTCATACACGTCTAAGATACGCGGGACTTTGTAAACACAACAGAGAGTGTGTAAACACAACAGCGTATAGGTTAGAACAGGCACGGCTTGCTAAATACATACGCATTGATATTGTAATATTAAAATATAATTTGCTATTAAATTTATTAAAGTTATGACGCGTACACTTGCTAAATACACAATAACATGAGAAACACGAGCATGGCGCACGGCTTACAACTATAGCAAAAAGTGTCGTTACAACTTTTGGTCTTAATTTTTTCGTCTAGCCCCCTTTCGCAATGCGAAACTGCATTAGAAGGTCATTGAATACAATTCGATTAATTATATTTTAATTACATATTTTATTATATTGCAAGGTAATAACATTTTAAAAACACAAATACCTATAAAAATATTGAAATTTAAAAAACCCGAGAGGTGTTCTGGGACACCCCGTTAGAACGAAGTTAGTTCGTTTTCAAAGACGCACATAAGACCACACATTCCGAATAGGTATTTTTAGGTTCAAAATAACTCGCACTTGACCGCCAGTCCGCACCCAGTGACCAAAAATATGCGTTCGGTGGGGTAGTTCGATCTCTCCTTCATAGATTGGCATCAAAAAAACCAAAAATTAAGCAAGATGGACAAGATACAAAAGGATTTCTTCCGGGACTCTCACTATCAAAGTTCCGAAGCAGTATTTTTAGGGCCAAAGTATTTCACACTTGACCGCCAATCCGGGGCCTGGTAACAAAAATATATGTTTGGTGGAGTAGTTCGTTCTCTCTTCTATCCATTGAGACCAGAAAATCCCAAAAATATATCAAGATGCATATGATACAGACGGATTCCATCCGAAAGTCCCACCATCAAAAAAGGAATAGGTAGTAATAAATTTGTATTGACTTTTTTTTTCTTTATGTTTTGGATTATGAAGTTATGAAAAAAAAAAACATTCATGAATTCATCAAAATTTCCTGACTTCATTATTTGAAAATAATACAAAATAAACATTTGTACAGATGACGTCACGTTGCTGGCGGTCGGACACTTGCGCGATAAGAAACTTCGTTCATTCCAATACAAGCGCTTCTCATCAAATCACTCTATACTATAGTGGGCTCATAAATACGACAAACAAAATATACATTGCAATACCCGCTATTTGCCCCCTTCTCACTTCGTCCCTCGTCCTGGACGGCCTTAGATGCCCGCCTCTTGCGATCGGCAAAAAGACCGAACCGTTTCAAAGCTAGTTATCTCTTTCTATTGAGATTTTTACGTAGGTCAAAGTCTAAAATGTAGCGCTCAGAATGAAGCCGACGTACATATAAAAATAGTTACTAGCTAAAACAGGTGTGAGCCTCGGGGTCATGTGAGCACCCGGCAGACCCCCTTCGAGAGTAGACTGTATAAAATAAAACACTGGTTCAGTACAACGCCGCTTCGGTTCCCTTCACCGCGCCTCGCCACTGTGTGCTCTTGCTGTCTTCACTCGTCCGCTGCTGCCCGTCGACTAAATTTTACGGCTTTTTTTTTGTTTAGTGAGGGCCGAATCTGCATACAGACCATAAAGGTATATACGGACACCTGCGCGCCCCAGCGAGCGTTCAAAATACACTGCGGTACCACCGGCCCTTCCGCGTTCGCGGTCCGTTCTTAGCAAATTATAATTATTAATTTTGCAGGCCCTGGGCCTTTTGTTTGATAAAAAGGTTTCCTGAACTAAAATGATATCTACGCTGTACTCAGACGCATATCCACCTAACTCGATATAATTGTACTAAGGCCGCGCGCGTTGAACGACATAATCGAGACCGAACTCGGCTTACGTCGCCCAGCGCGAGCGCCCAGTGTGCACCCGGGTGCACCCATTACAATTTAAATAAAATTCAAATTAAAATTGAAAAAATTTAATTTATTAAAGTGATTGAATCACTTTTGGGTAGCGACTACGGGCAGCCATTCTGCCTTTAGTGCTTTTGCTTTGAGAGATTTCCGAAGCCAACGCGGCGACTTTGTCTTCGGAGACCTCGGCTATGGCCGCTTTTATGATACTTAAATTTGCGAGGAATGAGCTCGCATCTTTAAGTTGTTTGTTGGGCACGGGCCCGGTGGTAAGAGCGGTCGGTGCGGCCGCCGCTGTTGTGTTGGGTCGCGGTCCCCACGCCGTCACGAGCGCGGCGGGGCGAGCGGTCGTGGGAACGGGAGGTCCGTTAAAATACGGGCGCCGTTGAATGAGCGCCGGGAAGTGGGAGGTATTGTGGACCACTGAGGCCCATTGCCTTTGTGCGGGACGCACTGGCAGCGGCGAAAATTTTAGTGCCTTAGGGCAGCCTCTATAGTTGGCCGTGTGGCCGGTTTATTGGCAGAGGACGCACGCTGGTGGTCCGTCCTTTGCCTTGTCGCGCGGGCAGTCGGATGTGAAATGTGGGATTAAACATTTTACGCATCGCGGGTTGGCGCTGCAATTAATGGACGCGTGTCTATACATTTGGCACCTATGGCATTGCCCAAGGCCACCGCGGCGGCGCGGGACCTCCGCTCGGATGCCAGAAAGGTCGGCTATTTTGATGTTATTTTGGAGAATGAGCTTGCCGAGCTCATTCTTTTCTAGGATAACTAGGACGAGGCCTAGCGATGATCCATCACGCCTATGTAGGCGGTGGAGGAAATTTTGGGACTGAAGGTCCTCAAGTATTGTTTTATCGTCAACTTCGTCGGGGATTCCTCGAAGGATGACCTTAAGTTTGCGCTCTTCTGCGAGCGCGAAAGTGTGGAATTGAATCCTGGCGTCTGTTAGGTAGCGCGTGAGTGCACAGAACGAGTCGGTGACGCTGACCAAGATGCGAATACCTTCGGAGGTATTCACTGCTTTATTATATAAAATGTGGCGCTGGCCGCTTACAGATGCAACTAGCGTCCATTTTGTTTTGTCCCGCAGAACGATGGGCGGGGGTGACTTGCCTACGGGCGGAGGGGTCGGCTTGCGAGCCGTGACTTTATTGTGCGCCTCAACGGCGTTACGAGTGAGCGCGGAGTGGGTGGGCGCGGGCGCGAAGGCTGGCTGAGAAGAGGCGGCCGCTTGATGTGCGGCGAGCGAGGGGAGAAGGGGTGGGTCCACCTCCATGGATGCGGCGAGTTGGCGACGGTCGCTAGCTTGCCTCTTTTTGCGGCCGGCTTTGACTAACTCAAAGCCGTCGTCGGCAGGGACGGGGTTTTCCGATTCAATGATCGTAGAATCCGAATCGGTAGAGTCTGACTCGGATCCTGAAGCGGGGCGGGGGCGTTTACTGCTTGTTGTAGAGCATGAGCCTGAGGTATCAGTGATCCCTGAGTGGGAGCGAGAGGACGTGGCGTCTCTTTCTATCTCGCTCGCACTCGTTGCCGGTGAGGCTGGCGAGTTCTCGGAAATGACGGCGGCGGCCGCGTTGGCGCGGGTGGAATTTTCCGTAACGGAGCGGGCGGGTGAGCTCGAAGAAGGAGCGACGAACATGTTGGCCAAATTTAAGTTGGCAGGAATAACAAGGCCATGCGCGTTGGCGAAGGCGACGATGAGAGCCATCAGCTCTTCAAAAGCTATTGCCTGAGGGGCGGGGTGGGTGTTCGCGGCGGACATTTTTTGTTGTGTTAGGCTTGGCTGTATATATGTATGTGATGCGTGAAGGTGGGTACCTACACCTACGCCTACGGTGCGTCCCCTAGTTCCGCGTGAGCAAAACCAGGGGGTGCGTTCCTAAAGGCCCTAACTGCCCCGACCGAGAGACCGCCAAGAGATACTCGATTGACGGCCAAACTGCGGCCGAGGAATAGGTAAAAGGTGAGGAGAGGTGGGCGGGCGACACCAGGCGTCGACGAGGGTAGCCCCCAAGGTCGGTGGTTCTTGGCCCGTCGGTTAACTAGCCGTTCCCGTTAGGGAAAGGCGAGCGGACCGGTCACCGCTCCGAATCACTATGGTTGGCACCGTTAGGTATCTGTGAAACGACCACCGTAATAATGTCGTGGATTTACTAGACTGAATGTAGAATAGATTGGCTTTGAAAAAAGCTTTTATGAATAGCATTGCACTAAGAATTCGCGAACGGTTCCAGGCGCAATGGGAGACGCCCGCGTGAGTCGGACGCTCAGAGCCACAGAACAATATATACTTCCCTACGGGAAGAAGAAATGTAACTCTATGGGGGGAAAAAACGACAAGAATAGCGCCAACTACTGGTTGCCCCTAGAACCATTTAATTGTCAGCAATCACAAACCTCATGCCTCAACACGTACACTCCTATATCTAAACACACACACAAACACACTTATTTTTGACGTAAAATTATTAGCCCCCACTGGCCCCCATATTATATAACTTAATAATCAGTCAAACTTGCAGTGTAACCATGTAGTAATGTGCAATAATATTTTCATGTATTTGAGGTAGAATTCCTATAGTTACAGTTCTTACCTAGTATAAGAGATACAGATCGCAAATTGATATTATATGTTATTTAGATGGATTATATGATTACGAATAATAATATCAGTACTGAATAACTATGAGAATTTTTAGTTATGTAAAACACCGAATAAAATATTTTGTTATAATTTTACTAATAAAAAATCATTATTATCTTACTATATAATTATGTAATGAAAAATTTATAAATAAAATTGTAACATATTCGTATGGTCAACCCTGTACATAAGATATTTTTCCAAAACAATAATTGTTATGGGTTATGACGACAGCTTATCCTAGTGGGTAGCGACCCTGCCTACGAAGCTGGAGGTCCTAGGTCGGGTCAGTATTTATATGATGAATATTGATACTGGTACCGGTAATCCTGGTCTTGGTTGTTATATGTATGTGTTGCCTTCGTTTGGTACCTATAAAACACAAGCTAATGCTTAGATTACTAAAGCGCCCTTTGGGGTCAAGACGTTGTTGTGATGTAGACGTTATTATTATTATTATTATTATTATGTGTGGGTAGACGATACTTAAAACAATCGTTTTGGGAATTTTTATCTATTTGCATAAACACCATAATAAACACAAAAACTACTGAACCTATTTCGGTAAAACTTTTTGTGATTTAGCAGTCGTAATCAAAGGTTTAATCTAATATACAATTTGAAGATAAGGATGCAGAAATCAAACAGTGATTTAAAATCAAATAAATATATATAGGTAGGTAATTATTATTTACAAAAATTTGTTTGTGTAGTTGTCTACATGTTATGTATATGTGAGTAAAATATTTACACTAGATTTATTCATCATCTGTAAAACTTTGATATTATGACTAAAATATTGAGATACAGCGCTGTGGCGACGCGCCAGTGACTAACTATAACATTGTAGCGGTCAGCGGCCATTTGTGGGATACCCCTCACTGTAACTCGCAGTCGCACCGTTCTTGCGTGAATTTATGTTTAACTTAGTAGGTAATCTCGAAAAATGTTGTACTTGTGCATTGTCCTGGTGGAACGTAGAAGATAATTTGTTTCTTAGTGAAATGCCGAAGTGTTTCCATAAATATTTTATGAAAACGGTTCACAAATCGAAATAACATTCGCTGTTGCGAGTTTTTCATTTCTGGAGGTAGGAAATGTGGATTACACCATAAGCATTCGAAAAAAATTAAGTCATCTTGTTAGACGATAAAAAACATTGACTGACTTATTGGCCGAAAGGTTAGAGACCCTAATCGCAGAACCAAAGGTCACAGATTCAACTCCCGCCCGAGACTAATATTTGTGTGCATCAACATGTCTATCTGTTTGGTGCCTGAGTGCAAAATATCTATGTATTTATATACTGCAAAGAATATTAAGCATGTATATCAGTTGTCTAGTGCCCATAATACAAGCAAAAACTTGCTTACTTTGGGACTAGATGGCGCTGTTAAGATTAATTTCCATTTAACTTGAGTTCGTTAGATAGAACAAAGTATTATGGAAACTGTCTTATTACTTGTATAATTCAATTTCGTTATCATACCCTTATAATTTTTTAATTCATGTTTCATAAAAGTGACTGGGTAAGGGTAAGACCATATTTTCTAACGTACAGTTTTTAGGATCAATTGGAAACATATTGGTATAATATGTTAATGTTTCTGCACATTATGCTTTGAATGGTTTATTAAAATAAGGCAACTTTACAGTTAATACAAACTTTTTATCAAAATGACCTAAACTTCACATGCGCCATTCGGAAAAAAATCTTAATCAAGCAGTCGTAAATCAGTGACTGGAAATCCATTTCAACTCTATACTCTCAATGGACTTGTTAATATGTCGTCATTTAGTCGTCAGGTTTCGTTCAGTCAATCGCTTTTTTAAGAAATCAAAAGAACTAATTTATGTTTTTTTTTTTTAAGTTTTCACCATATTTTGGATATAAAACAAAAAAGGTACACTATAAAAAGTGATCCTATCGAATTGACCATTCCCAAAATTTTTAAATAAATTACAATACATTTTTTTTAAAGAATATGCAATTTTAATAACAAAATAGATAATTCATTTGATTGATGGAACAATAATCAACAGTTTAATTAAAGAGTTCGTACAAATATTTCACACAATGATTTTGTTAAATTCTTAATTAATTTGCTCACTGCACGCGCATAGTTTATGAATTGTTCCATATACATCGTTCATAGTCGAATAAAACACTTTTATTACAGTCATTCATACATTCTGCTGCGATTATCTTGGTAAAAAATCTTGAAAACATAGGATAATTGTGTTTCTGGTATCATTGGCAAATAATGTTGCTACAATAAAAAAGAAAAGTTGGCACACAGTAACTGGTATCACTGCTCCTGGCCCCCGTAGGTATGTCATGACCGCGGCGAACAAGTTGCCTGGGCCTGCTCAGAGCAAACTAAATTTTACGGCTTTTTTTTTTTTTTTTTTTTTTTTGTTTAGTGAGGGCCGAATCTGCTTACAGACATCTGCGCGCCCGACCTACCGCGCAGATAGTGCCGGGTTGGGATTTCTACACAGAAGGTGCAGCCCGACCGGCTAAACGACTCCTCAACCTATACTCCGGAGAGCGTATAGGATTTGACATGAACGACGACCGGACGCATTGAGGATGCTTCGGTGCGTTAGTGCCTATTGGCGGGCGGCGCCTTAAGGGTGCCGTCTCGTAGGCTTATGATTAACATTAAAATTAAGAATTAAAAATTCGGCAATGGAGGGCAGTTCGAGCTGGACGGCCCGACTGTGAACAAATAAGGCTCAGATGCCATTCGAACAGAAAATTTTACGGCGTCGCGTCATCATATTTATGCCCTTCGCGACGCCGTATCGCTATGGACCGTATCACGGCGTGAAAGAGGAGTGCGGCCACTCAACTTCTCCTTCATTGCAGACACCAGTGGCGGGGGGGTGAAGGAAAAACCGTTACGAAAACCGTTTATTTTAAAATTCGACTATTTACATAACATTTCCTTATATTCATTACAAAATACAAAAAGTGACACTTATATACAATTGCGTTATCGAATCACTTCGCACTTCACTGTTTTTATCAGTTCAAAGTACGGTCCATCGTTGACAACAGGGTAGTTCAATATTTTTTTTTTTATTGTTTAAATGAAGTCATTTTCTAAATAAATAATAATAATAATAACAGTGAAATATTTAAAAAAATATAAAATTAATAACTAAGTTATGAATATAATGTCCTGTTAGATAGAGAGGGTTTTTCAAAAACTTAATTTATGTCTGTCTGTTACTTCTTCGTAGTTAAACTACCAATATGATTTCAATGAAATTTGGCAGAAAGATATATTTAAATACACAGAATAACATACGGTTTAACGTTAGGCCACTTAAACCAGTGTTAAACTTCTTTTATTCAAAAAAGAGAAAGAGATAAAATTTTAATTGCTTATTAGTTCCATGTTCTCCAATCACATATAATTTTGTTTATAAATTTTGCTATCGTATAAAATCTATTTTTATATTTCATAAAGAATTCCATATGGGTGTAATTTTCCAAGTAAGTAATTTAATAATAATTTTCAGAGCGAAATGGAATTTTTTTTCAAAAAGGAACTTGATTTGTGTCTGTTTGTTTAACTACTAAACTGATTGTAATGAAATTTGGCAGAAAATATATTTAAATACACAGAATAACATGGGATATGTGACGTCATAATAAATTTTTTAACTCAAGCCGTAATTACACTAAATCTGCCTACTTCCTATAGAATTAATAAAATGGTCATTTTGATACAGTGGATATGTCCACTTTAACAAAATGTTCATTTTGTGACATTTCATGACTTTTATGACACTCCATGACATTTCATGAGTTTTATGACACTTTATGACATTTAATGACTTTCGTGACCTTTTATGACACTTTACGTCATTTCATGACTGTCATGACATTTCATGACATCAAATGAAATATCATGGCTTTTATGACATTTAATAACCATTTTTGACATTTAATGACCTTTCTTGACATTTTACATATTTTATATTTCATGAACTCTCATAACAAAAAATTAAAATTCATGACATTTATAATACGTAGCTATAGTTTAGCTTTTTGTGTTTAAAAAATTAAATTATGTTAAGTACATCTCTTAATCATTTCATTTTTAAATTCCTCGACAATTAATAATGAAATAATATATATTATAACATACAAAAGTAAAAAATAAAATTAACCGATTAAACCATACAAGTGACAACCTTGTGGGTGGGTATAGCGCCGTGACTCATCGTAAAAATCGTATGTTCACAGTGTTCACACCTACACGACAGTCGACAGTGTCGCTTCTCTACGCTAGTATTTAATAGTTCTCAGCCTGTTCTCAGTTAAGTTGCGTTCAGTTACGTTCACGTTACGTTACTACGGCGCAGTACGGCGGTAACAAATGAGAGTTTTAATTGGCTGGTTCAATTTCAGTTTACGAATTCGAACGATGATTGTGGTCAAATTGTTCAGTGCATTGTCATAGACACAGGTAGATAGAATGAATATCAGATAGATTTCAGTTTCAGTGTTTTTCTCAGTTTTTCTGTTAGCTTGATTAGGTAGTTGAATTATTTTATTTATGCATTTTGTGATTGTGCGACTGCGCGTTATTTATATTATATAATATTGTCTTGGGTATGGGTAGCGCTCTACAAATCTGACCAAAAGATATAAAATATTTAATCTGGTGTTAGGAACCTCACGCAGTAAATATTTTTTGACGGAAATGCGAAAAATTAAAATCTGAGAAAAAAATAAGGCTTCTGTGGTCGCTCCGTCCCGCGTCGCTTGTGACTTCGCTTTTCGTAGGCCACATCCGTAACCTGATCTGCCCCAATCATTGCCTAACCATTTTTTTGAAATGATGAATCATCAACTTACCTTCGCCAAATTTAAAATTTATCGTTGTTATAAACATACGATTTGCATCGGGCAGCACTGGAAACTCTGGAAAGCCGACTCATTCATTCCCTCTCACGAGTCCTAAAATATGCAGTGTGACGCAACTCCAAGGCCTTGAACTTAACATTGTGCGGTTTGCTTTTTATGTTAGGTACCTACTTACATCATATTTATCTCTTGGTACATCATACCTACACATAGATATTACTTTTCTATGGTACTATTGTTCTTATATACCTACCTATGTGTATATAAAATTTTAAAAAATAAAGTAAAGAAACTGTATGTACTATGGTATGTACCTACGTACCAAAGTAAGAGATGTACCACCATGTACTTTCCCACTATTATGACATGATTGTGACTATATTGAATTATATTTTTTTCACCTTATTATTTGTGTATGTATTTATATGAGGACCAGTATTTAATTGCTAGTTACTAAATAAGGAATGTATATTTCAGAAAATGGCTAATTTCTCTTTGAAGCAATTATTGTCAACCGTAAAACAAGCAAAATCTAATTTAACCAATTTATCATTACATGCAAAGTATCTGCATAATATTCCGGTAAGCATATTTAAAACTGCAAACAAGAAATTTAAACTCAGTTACCTACAGTTACATGCTTTAACAAAAATCTGTTATTACTTTCCATGTATAATGTTTTTTTAAATATCTCCTGTCTTACAGGTGAAAGAAATTAAAATTCCAACTCATTGGGGCTTTATACAAGGTAAATTATGGGGTGATGAACAACAGCGGCCAATTTTAGCAGTGCATGGATGGCAAGACAATGCAGGCACTTGGGACACACTGATACCCCTACTGCCGAAAGATTGTTCCTTCTTAGCTATTGATTTTCCTGGACATGGACAATCATCATGGTATCCACGAGGTAACGGATTAAATGTTACTACCTAAAAGATTTTGTGTTGGTTAAAGAATGAAAAGAGCATATGTAGCAAAAAATTTACACAATTATTTTAACATACCAGAAAATATTGTAAATGTACTACTCTATTTTAAGGATGTAGCCACAGAATCGGCTCTTATTGTGCTACAGTTTTAAAGTTAACTGTAAGTTATGCCAATACAGTTGGGCCTCGCTAGTCTGGACCCCTGCTTATACAGTGATTACGGGCAGGCCGGCGGCGGCGGGGATTCGCGGGCGGTTTTACTACTACATAAACTTTTTTTTTTAAGTTGAGTCAAAGCTAAGGTTTAGACTTCTTACATGTTAGTTTTTCACTAGTGAATCTTGTCTGTCCCGCATGTATCTTTCGATAATTAAAGTAGATAACTAAATACATATACATAAATACTTAAATCTTTCATATAGTCAAATTTTATAGCTATTAAAATTTTGCAGGCGACAATCTGGACACATCGATAATCCACCAAGGGCCTGTTTTTTGCCTTTCCGGATTAGCGAGGCCTTACTGTACTATAGTTACATGAAAATTATGTGACCAATGTTAATGAACCAAAATGTAGTTTATTCAATTTCAATGAACATTAATAATCATTTCCTACAGTTAGTAGCAAAATGTGTTTAGGTATTCTAAGGAAATCTGGTACAAGCGATTTACTAACACATGCATTTACATGCACATAACAGAAACCAACTACCTATACCTACCTAATGTGTATACATGTATACATTTAAATGTACCTAATACTTTTCCAATAGTGTATTTTCTAATTGTTTCTAATTTATGACAGAATTTGATTTTACATTGCTAGAGACAATAGTGTTATTTCAATAATATTTTTTGTAAATGAAACCTAAAACAATAAAAAGTAATTTTAACAGTAAGTATTTAATAAATTAACTAATCCTGTATATGAAATGAATAAAATTTTATATGTTTAATATTATAATGAAACCTTTAATATTTTCGTGACATCATTTTTTTATATTATATTTTTAAGCTTTGCATGATGTAAGATCCATCGATTTTATTCACAATTTTGTGCCTATGTAAACATTGCAAATTTTAATAATAATATTATTTTCTCTCTTATATAGGTAATTAATATGTTACAATAATATTAAACATTGGATAATAGGATGATGACATTTGTTGACCTTGCATCAGTAGGTACTGTAGCTCAAAGGATAACTTATGGTTAAATCATTAAAATTACTATTACTTATACCTTAATTACTAAAATAATGTTCAAATCTATAAAACTGATCTAATATAGGTACTGTTTTTGAGACCTTAGTATTATAATTAATTTCTTTTTATTCCAGGCATGCACTATTACTTCTGGGACTGGATACGAGCAATCTATACTATAAAAAATTATTTCCAATGGGAAAAATTGTCATTATTAGGTCACTCCTTGGGTGGCATAACCAGCACACGCTTTGCAGGACTATATCCTGATGCTGTTGATATGCTCATAGTTTTAGAAAATATGATGCCAGAGCTTACGCGAATACAGGATAAAGATAAAATAGCACAAATAATAGAAAAAACATCCATGAACTTACAGAAAATTGAATCAGCCCAAAATCTGTTAGATAAGGAACCACCATCCTATTCATATGAAGAAACAATACAAAGGTGGCATTTGGGTACTGATAAATCGGTCTCCTTAGAATCAGCATGTTATTTAGTCAATCGAGGCACTAGACCGTCCAAGAATGATCCAAAGAAATTCTATTTCTCTCGAGATTTAAGATTAAAATCTATGCTATTTATACCAGAAGATGATAATTATTTGAGAGTACTTGTACACAAAATAAAATGTCCAATGTTATATATAAAAGCTACAGATTCAAATTATGCAACTGATGATTTCAGTGTTGAAATGCGAGAGTACATGTCAAAAATCCATAGTAAATATGAAATGCAATTAATACCAGGGACTCATCATGCACATTTGAACACACCAGAGCTTGTCGCTCCAATTATTACGCAATTTCTTGACAAGCACCATTTTTTTCAACTTAAATGTGAAAGCCGTAGAGTGAAAACAAGTTCCTTGTGAATATGTTAAATATTTATTTATTCTTAGTGTTAATGTGGATTCATAATTTTATTTTTGGCTGTTGTTAGTCGTTGGGTAAAGAAACTTATGCTGGTGCATAGCACTAGGCATGGTGATGCATTGGTGTGTCAGTTGTATGCCCATTCTACAGTAATCTGTTATAAGTATCTATTACTATTCCAAAGCTAATTTATACAAAGTAGCATACAATGTCAAATGTCTAGATATGTGGTCACATATTATAATCTTGGCACCAATATTGGGGCCAGTGTGTGTAAAACTGGTGTAAATAGTAATTATATTTGTAATTATTTTAATCAATTAACTAATTGTACAAAGTACACATTTAATGTTGATATTATTGTGTGAAACTCAAAAACTGATATTGACTACCATAATTTTTGTTGTATTAATTGAATTAATACATCCCATGTATAAATTATGAAAATAATAGATCTGTTTTATAAAGAAAATTAAAAACTTTAGTTTTTTTAGACATTCATTATGAAACTGTCATATGATGATACTCTTCATTAATTAAATATATGCTAGGATGTGTTTATGCTCACGAAGTATTAAATTCAATAACTTACTCTTGTGACGTATTTCAAGGTTATGTTACATAACTACGAAATAAAGATCTTTGACTTAGATAATGAGTGATAGAGATAAATTATGTTACTAAAAATATCTATGGCATTATAAAATTACTTCTAACCTTTAAAGTACATTGCTTTTATAAATATTGACTTCAAAACAAATGACATATTATAGGTATATATTATACTTTCAAGAACTACAGAACTGATTGTGATGAAATCTTCACATTTGAATAGATGAGAATGTACTGCAGAAACACTGCAATAAGAATAACCAGTGTGCTCACGGCTCACGGGTGGGAGCCAGTACGTAATACATAAATATTATTAAATATTAAGGAAAGGTAAATATGATATACCTATTTATTGAATGTGAGTGATTTAGAATAAAAATGCAATTCGTTTTATGTTGCCTAAGTAAATTGCGTTTAATTGTGAACTAGTGCAATATTTGAAACTTGTCAGTATTTTGTTATATAGAATGTCAAAATATAATAATGAATAATTATTATATAGGAACACGTAAAATAATGTAATTAATTAATGACACATGATAAAAATAAACCACATAGTGGCACTACATTTTGTTTCATTTACAATAACGGTTTAAACTAATAACAGGTGAAAAAGTATAGTAACCCAAGAGGAGTGAAGCTATCTCTTCCTCTCCCAGTATAACATGTATCTTTTAATAATAGGTTTTTTTTCTCATATAGAAAATTTTGTTTTAATTTTATAATTGTATACAAGGGCAACACTGTCAGCCCTGTCATTAGAGCTCAAATCCAAAATGTACAATCGGAATAACACCGAGTAGTACATACCATTTTGATGCTGATTGGATAAAGCCACAAACAAGTTGTGTATACAATAAAAAACCAGCAGTACTCGTCACATACTCATCAAATTCTTATGGTTGACATAGTGACAAGTTAGTTTTCTCTCATTTTTTATGGTAAATTATTACTCATATTCAACAGAGTAATAAACAAAATGCATTAAAATAGTAATTCAACCTTGTACTAATTATTAAAATTATAAATTGAATTATGCTGGTGATTCAAATAAAAAGGTGAAACTAAAGTTTTGCGTTTATGAGAGTGGGCGCAATTCGGCAAGTACAGACACACAAAGGACAGCCGCACCACAGCTCAGGCCAATAGTAGGAAAGACATAACGGTGAATCAAGCCGATTTGACTTTCTACATCATTGATATGCACTTACGCAAAGCTCATGGCTCATGCCTTTTTATTTGACAAACAATAATTTATCTTGATAGGTATGAAGTTGAATTAATTATTACATGTGTGGTGGAATGTTGTCAAATGTTTTAATTAAAAATAAAATTATGAATCCTTTGTATTTTAATTTCCCACAGTGATTATGGTATCTTTTAATTCTGTATCACTCATTTCAAAATCATTTAAATCTAATTGAGAACTATCATCACTATCGTAAACTTGAGCACCTTTTCGTACTGGTAGCACTTTCATCAAAGTATCCGGCCAGGACATACCTTCACACACTCGTAGAACTGTTTCAAACACTGAAACCAAATTTTCCACACATTACACAATACTATATGAACAAGCACTAAATGAAATAATGTATGTAATATTACATTATTGTTACTTAACAATTGATTAAAAAAAATTACCATGGTCTATAGTCAGCACTTTCCTTGTCTTCATGTTCACATATTTTTGCAATGGCAGTTGTCCATGTCTAATACCTTGTTCTAATGCTATTTTATAGCAGAGTCCCTGCAAAAGAGTACAATTAAATTTTTTATGACTTAATGAAAGAAATTTTACCTCAATTACTTACTTTATGCTCGTTATGATCTACCAAGCCTCCAACAATATAATAAGTATCTTCCTCAAATTTCTCAATGACATTGTCTGATTCACTTGTTAAGTAAAATAACTTTTCTCTTGGAAATATGTCTAAATATGACTTTTCTTCAAAGTGAATCTGAAAATATTTACATTTTCATGTTAAGAGTTGCCAACAGAAAACAAATGTTACACATAGAAATTGGATGGACTCCCACACGCCCATGCTTAATTTCTGCATAGAGGAGCCATTACAGGAATTTTTCGAAAATATATATTTTCGTAAGAGAACTAGTCAATTTTATAGTCGGTTAACACTTCACACATAAAACAGGACAAGTTACATAGTCTCGAGTTAACTTATGTTGCAGCATTTCAGAAAGAAAGGCACTAAGCAAAGTTCTTATTTAGTTAAATACCTACTATAAGTTGCCAAAGTGATACATGCCATAATTGTCATAACTATAAAAGCCCCTTTGTAAAAAAGTATTTTTATGATGTTAACATTATATTTTACTCTTACTCACATCCCAGTGTTCATATCCATTATGTCTTGACATATCTAATTTTGACTGCTCACTAAAATTAGTTATATAGAATTCTAGAGGTGTTGCTGACCTTCTGTTAATTGAATAGCATCTTAATATCTGTTTAATAACCTTAAATCTATTCCTTTCCATCATTAAATTTTCAAAACTTAAATCTATTATAATGCTAATGTTTAATTTCTTTCTTTCCGATATTAATTTTTTCAAAGTTTTCCGACTAGGACCCAATTCCATATTGGCTGCACGTGCCTGGTTTCTTCTTTCTTTTGCTCGTGCCTTTTCTTTTGCTCTTTTTTCATGTTTACGGTTTTCCCATTTGGCTTTTTTTAACCATTTCCTCATTTGATTTTTTGTAAAAGGTCGTGGCAGATCATTCCCAGCTTCGTCTTTTAAGCCTGGATCAATTTTAATATCAAAAAGAGTGAATTGAGGAAATGGTACTCTCAAAGATTTCTCTTGATCCTCAGAATCTTTGCTATCTGCCATTATAGGTATTTGATATTTCTGTAAAATAAAAAACGCATCATTCAGGTTACCTTATTTTTTTAATAAAATTAGATAAATGAAAGTATTTCTGTCAATATCTACCAGTTCTACCCAATATCGAAACTATGAGATTTGTAATAATATTTTAACAAGATGCAATCAGGAAAATCATTATTTCGACATCCAAAATCCATAAATACTGTTCTGGCAATAATTTTGTTCTGATCACGTTCTGGTTGTAACTTCTTGCAGCATAAGTACCGATTTGCACAAATTTTAGGTTGCAGTTTGGTTTGGATAGCCTATGATTAACCTATAGTATTATCCAAATTGTGTTTAGTTAAAATTGCTTACAATGTGTTTACAGTTTTTTACACAATCAAGTAATCTCGTACTCTGTGATCTCATAGTAATATGTAACAATCAATTGTATACCATTTTAAACAATACAATCAAGTCATACAGAATTTTCATCGCATCTTCAGTAATTGTTCTGAGATCGCATCTACTTAAGCCTCAATCAGCCTCAATCTATGCTCTATGCAGCATGACGTGACCACATTTTTTTAACGATTCTACTAGGATATACAGCATAATTCTACTAAAATCTACTAAGTTTTTAGCATGAAAGTACCTTTAAATCTACTAGGAAGGAAAAGCAAAACCAAAAAGAACACATAATTATCTGAATCGGTATTTCATCATTATCGTTGTACTAATATTTTTCTACTTTTTCTTTTCCATCGACTTGATCATTAATAAGTCAGGTTTAAAATTTAAGCATTCGCCGATATCTTTCAATCCTTTGGCATAAAATAAAATATTTATGCCACATTTTGGAATTTTGTTGTTGAGTTACTAACGATGTTTTTTTATTTGGGCTTATCTTGGAAAAAATTTCGAATTGCAGACATTACAATTATCTTATTAATGTTTACACAGTCACGATGAAGAAAAGTGGATTTTTTCCCATTTACAACGATATTTTTGATAGCATTGTCGTTTTATTTTAATATTCCATCAAACAATTTGTAATACAGTGAGTATTAAAAAATTATAATGGCATTTGTTTACAATATATGCGTAAGCAGAATTATAATTGAATGTTTAAGTTATAACTGCTGCGAACTACACAACTGCGAATCTTTATTCGCTACATTATAAGTAGATGATAGGGTATAATATACTACTTCCATTTCATTTACTAATAGGTACATAGATAGAATTTACGCACTAGACCTACAAGGCTGAATTAGTTAATGAACGGAGAATATCCAGGTAATTACGAAAAATCCGAGTTAGAAGCTTTATAATCACAAATCTTAGAAATTACCACATTCAACTAAATTATTTTTGTCCACTAACTTTTGTAAATCTAGGCCTCAGATCTACTCAAAAAGTAGAAATCTAAATGTGGTCACGTTGGATCTATGTCAAGTGATGTCAATCAAAAGCACGTCAAACTTATATCACATATTTCTGTCTTGTCATTTGTCAATGTACCCTATACTGGTAAAAGCAATTTTCGCTAATAATAAATAAAAAACTTGTTTTATAGGATCAATGTGATTACTTTATTACAGATGTAATAATTTTTTTTTTGCTTTTATATAAAAAAAAACGTTGTGGCAATAGTCTTGCCACTACTGATTTAAGGTATGAAATAGAGATGAAACGGATATCCGGTGACTATCCGGTATCCGGCCATCCGGCCTCACAGCTCGCCGAATATCCGGTATCCGGCCAAACAACTATCCGTTTCATCTCTAGTATGAAACATTGACATGAAATACTTTGAAACAGGGGGTAACGATAATCCATCTGGGGTAACGGGGGTAACGCATAGTGCTACTTGACAGCGATCGCACTGTCAAGTATCAGCACTGTCAGTATGTCATGACTGAATCCAACCTCTAGTAGTATGTATGTGTGTGGGCAGGGCGGTGTAAGAGTTATACTGACAGGTAGCCGCAACGCACAGTATGCTATATAACATGGTAAATAAAATAATATAAGTAAAAAATAAAAACCGACTTCAAAAACATAAACTAAAAAGTTAAAAATAAAATTTTCACTTTAAAGAAAGGAGCATTAACAGGCGGCATATAGTTAATGAAGTCGGTGCCTACTCACTCAGACACTTTAAATTGTGTTCCATATTTGTTATAGTTATAAATATATAATTGTTGTAACTGTTATTACCTGGTAAGTACCCATTTAAAATGTCTGAGTTGGCACCGACTTCATTAACTATATGCCGCCTGTTAATGCTCCTTTCTTTAAAGTGAAAATTTTATTTTTAACTTTTTAGTTTATGTTTTTGAAGTCAGTTTTTATTTTTTTTTTAAATTATTTTATTTTTCAATTTTTAGTTGAACGCATCTGTAACTTATTTCTATTTAGTATAAATGGGGCTACTAAACGCGCTACTCTAATGAGACAGCACCGCGATTACACAACGTAAATTCAGTGTCAAATTGACGAATCAGCATGCCTAGTAGGCAGTGGTATTCCTATGTAAAACTTCAATCTTAATTATTATTTTTGTGCGAACTGAACATTTTGGCATATTCAACCGTATGACGGAAGCTCAACAAAAGGTAATTGCTGTAAATCGTTGAGAAGTTCCCTCGATTGTGTATGGTTTCCATCATCAGACCTGTAATGGCACTTATAATCCATATGGGTGCAAAGATCTCATCAATAGAAATGAATCAAGTCCAAACACCAGGTAATTGCTGCCAGTCGTTGAGGAGTTCCCTCGACTGTCTTTCAGCTCCATCATCAGATCGACTCCCGACCTTCATTAAATAGTACTAGTAGTAGTACTTTATCAAAATACTTAAAATACGATACTTTAAAATACGATTTTCGAAGGTTGCCCTCGATTTCTCTGGGATGCCTTTATCAGATCCTGGTTTCCTTATCATGGTACCATTTCGGAGATATCTCCCTTTCACAAAAAAAAATCATCCAATTCGGTTCATAAACAACGAAGTTATCCCTGAACACACATAAAAAAAAAAAAAAAACATATATACGGTCGAATTGAGTAACCTCCTTCTTTTTTGAAGTCGCTTAAAAAGAACTTTATAAGCTAGAAATAATGATTATTTAAATAAAAATTAAATAATTTTAAATTTAAATTTCAAAGGCAGTAATTAAATAATAAGTTGGTATACTATATGGTATATAATAAGTATAAATAAATACAATAAAATGAAGCTATTATTAAGACCTTTAAAATGACATATGTCACAACTTGATACACCACTGGGTACGAAACCGCCCATTGTCTTTTATAATATTTTATGAATTGAATTAGTTTGAATTATTTTTTTTACCAAAGCGGAAAGCTATTAAACTTAAAATAAAAATCTTACACTATATATACAATGTACATAGTATATACATTACCGAGTTGACCAACTAATAATTTTTTTATGATAAAAAAATTAAATTAAAACATATGTAAAAAGTGGTGACCTCTTGGAATGGTGTAATTATTTTAATTTTAATACGCTTTTATAAGTTCCACCTGTATGTTTTTTTGTATCTAATGGAATCTTTAAACGCGGTTGTCACCCACTTCCACTGAAGATATTGGGCTGAAATTCAGAATACATATGTAACTTCGATGACAATACACTAAAATGATAAACATAACTTGATGTTGCAGTCAGAATTGTTTCCTCATAAGGATACTCTTCACCGGTTAATAGCACGAACACGAAACTTTGTATGTAGGTTGGATTTCGATAGTTATCCATGATTTTCACTATAAACTGATGATGCACCACGATAATTTGTTTACAAGGGAACTCTTCAGTGGTTAGATTAGCACCGACAAGAAGCTTTGTGTCGGTTTGTATCATTTCATCGTTTTATAGGTAATTGTGAGTTCCACCTTTATGTTTGTAAATTTTAATGGAATGTAGTTTAAAAAATATTAAGACTAAAAAAAGATAAAAAATAATATATTAAAAAAAAATTATAAATTACACTTTGATACGACTTTGATAGACAATCGAACTTTAAAAAAGAAAATAAGTAGAAAAAAAATTGAAAATTAATGTTATTGTGAAAAATCGTGGAGTGCAATGAAATATTTAAAACAACTGATATCGGGCACCCCACGTTTTGTCACAATAACATTATTTTTCCTCATTAAACACTTTATTCTTATTCTAAAAGTTATTTTCTCCTTTTTAGATCGATTTGGTATCAAAACGCAAGTTTCTTAGTTTTTTTAAACTATCTGGGGGCACGGCCGTGCCCCCACCAAGTCGAGCAAAAAAGCGTCACGGCCGTACCATCCTTTTCTCGAAGCAATTCAGACCATTTTCGACCCCCTGTAACTTCGTTGTGGATAAAACTAGAAGACTGAAATTTTCAGTAACCATGCAGGCATATTATATAAGCATATTTTCAAATTTCATTCAATTGGAACCAGTATTTTTAAGAAATTATAACGGGTCAAATTTCTTCATTTTGTCACTCACTCACTCACCGATCATCAAAATTCTAATGCACTTCTAGCAGACCTAGAAGCTTCAAATTTGGAATATAAGTAGTGTTTGGTGTATGAATCAAGGAAAAACTAAAAAATCTAGAAAAGACCGCAAAAAAAAAATTAAGCCCATACAGCCAAGTCTTCAGTTAAATTTTTCAATATTGGCTTTATTCGTAACGATGTTTTATTACGGCAGTTATTATTATATTAAACTGTAGCTGAAGCTCAAGAAGTAGTACCTGAAAACAGAAAACGGAAGGCTACCTACAAAAATAAGAAAAGTTCATAAGTCAGAGAGAGGGCTTTAAGAAAATTCGTTGCTGGTAGATATACATATATACAATAAGTAGAAGGTACCGAAAAGGAAAAAAGTAGAACTGTCTACAAAATACAAAAAGAAATGAGATCCCATCAAAAACAATACTTGTCAAAAAAACCAAGTCTCGCAACTCAGTTGTTCTGCGGTAAAAAGTTGTGAGATCCATGTAATACCAAGTCGGTTATTAATTTATTCAGTCTCTACTTGTAAGTATGTAATGTTTTATATAAATATATTGAGACTTGGCCATCGCCTGAAAACACGTGTAAATTCAATCGCCTGAAAACACATGTAAATTCAATTATTTAGTGCGATGGCCAAGTCTCAATATATTTATATAAAACATTACATACTTACAAGTAGAGACTTACAAGTAGAGACTGAATAAATTAATAACCGACTTGGTATTACATGGATCTCACAACTTTTTACCGCAGAACAACTGAGTTGCGAGACTTGGTTTTTTTGACAAGTATTGTTTTTGATGGGATAATGTTTGTAGAAGGCGGTCTGAATGATCGTGAAATTTGAAGGGCAAGTTAGTCAAAACAGGGGTGTTCGCACGGTTCCTCAATTTATAGAAATAAATAAAGGTAAGAGCTAAGGGCGCGAGCGGGTTGCTTTTCGCGGTTTACGCTGCGGTGCAAACAGAATGCTCGCTTGTGATTGGTGTAAAGTAAAAAGATTTAGTACTGTAAAATACAACATTGCGGTACAAGTTTCGATTTCATAAAGAACGTATTAATAGTAACTGTATTGACAAAAGTATTAATCGTTGTTGTAATAACGCATACAGACTTGTTTTTTTTTTTTTGTAATGTGGACCAAATAATAATAAAATTTTAATCTATACGAAACAGACTTTATTTTAGTAGTGTTAGGCCCAGAAAGAAAGAAGTTCAAAATGGCAGACACAATTTTCAGTTTTGACCGCAGATTTGTGAAGGGAGACCACATGGACCCATAGATATCGATTTTGAAAGCAAGCAGTTCAAAAACTATAACAGATTCTAAGGCAGTAATTTTTTTTAGTTCTGAGCACAGATTCGTAATCGAAGACCATACAGACTCTTACACATTGATTTTGAAAACAATCGGTCCAGAATCAAAAATAGTAGAATTTGACGAAATGGGAAATGAAAAGGTCACCTCATTCAATGGGACCTCGGTTTCGCCATCGCCACGTATCACAAACAAAATGCACTCGTATTGCAAAACTCCTCATACGATAACTGTGGCACAGTATAGTATTGTCTAATAATTTTTTTTTATGGAACTTTAAAAGACATCGTAACCCACACCCATAACACAAGCTTTGCTTAGTTTGGGACTAGATAGCGCTGTGTGGGATGTCCCAGGTATTATTGTTATCACTACATATTATAAAATAAAGTCCCCCGCCGCGTCTGTCTGTCTGTCTGAACGCGACAAACTCAAAAAGTACCGAACGGATTGGCATATTATTGACATCAATGGACAGAGTGATTCAAAAGAAAATTTGTTGAAATATGACGATTATTGTTGAAGAAGTCGGAAAAAAATCAAGCTGGTTGGGAACTTTCTTCGAAAATGCGGCCTAATCCTTTTGAGATATAACAAAATAATGTATGGAGGAATTGTGTCTCATTTATAGGACTAAAGAAAAGTCCGCGATAGCATATGTCTATATTTTATGGATAGCTTACTATACTATTTTTATGATGTAATATGATGAGGTGATTGGAAAACAATTTATACGGATATGGTATTAATCCTTATCAAATTAAATACGATATTTACCTTCAGCATTTCATGAACATTATGATCGCCGTTTGTATTCTACAATTTAAATCAATATCTTAGGAGCCATACCGGACGACGCGACACACGTGGTTAGGCTGAAGTTATCAATGTTGTATACAAAGAAATATTTTAGTTTGTTTTTAGGTATTTATTCTTTACTTTTTCATATATTTATAGAATTCGAAATAAAATACATTAAAAATAATCCAAGTTGGATGAACTTGCGTCACATTTAAATCTAATGAAATCCAGTCCACATGTTCGACACAACAAGCTGATACGACACTACGACCGTAAAAACATTATGGCTCTGCAACCCGTGCGAAACCGGGGCGGATCGCTAGTTATTATATAAAATAAAGCAACATTAAAAACCTGACATAAAAGAAAACTAATTTTTAAATAAATAAAAATAATAATGATCAAGACTAATTAGTTCTGGTATAGAGCCAAGTATGTGTTGCCTCTGGTGCAGATGCGCGTGTAGTAGTAAGCAAGCTGTCAAGTAAAACCTATTTTCGAGCTGTCACTTTTTGTACATACGTCCTTAAGTATAAATCATCGTTATAAATCGTATAAAACGTCGTAATAACCAATTTTAGGTGTAGCGGAACGCAGTGGTGCGAGGGGTATACCTATAACTGTACCTGCGCGATCCCGCTTAAAGTGTTATATTCACATCCGCAATAAAGTTTGACGCGATCTGTAACGCCTGGGAAAGGCGTCTTAAAGATCAAAACTCCCCATCGGCCCACACTATTGATTATTTATTTAAAAATAAAATGACTTCGTTTTATGAAATTCGGTATCAAAAACTAAGTTAGAGAAAATACCTGCCTTTAATTTAAATTTAATTATTGATTTTCTATATCGAACGGTGTTTGATAAACACTAAAAAAAAAGAAACGTAGAGTGATTGCGATGGAGTAGTTCAAACATCCAATCATATAGACTGCAATTAAATTTTTAACAAAAATTATAGGTAAACTTTGAAACACGTTACCTATAGGTAACGTTATTTTGGAAAAATACTTATTACCTACTTGAAATAAAAATATTCGAATCGAATAGTTTCATATAAAGTTTGCGACAGATGCATATGTTTTAAAATTTGATATCTCAAAATCATCGTTCTCATTGCTACATATTATACAATTAAGTCCCCTGCCGCGTCTGTCTGTCTGTTTGTCTGTCTGTCTGAACGCGATAAACTCAAAAACTACCAAACGTATTGGCATATGGTTGACACCAATGGACAAAGTGATTCAAGAGGAAGCTTACGTGTATAATTTATTAATGTTTAGTGGAAATTTGTTGAAATGTGACGATTAGTGTTGAAAAAGTCGGAAAAAAATTAAGCCGACTAAGAGCTTTCACCGAAAACGTTGCCTAATCCTTTTGAGATATAACAAAATTGTCTATCTTTTATAGGACTAAAGAAAAGTCATATGTTATATGGCATATGTCTATCTTTTATGGATGGCTTACTATACCTATTTTTATGCTTAAAAATGGTGTCATATGATGAGGTAATTGGAAAGCAATTTATACGGATACATTATAAAGCCTTATCAAATGAAATACGTTATTTACCTTCAGCATTTCATGCACATTATGATTGCCCTGTACACTATACAATTTAAATTAATATCTTAGGAGCTATCGCGAAATATAAATATCGCACCACCAGCCGGCAGCCGGGCGCCGCGCCGCGCCGGCCGGCCATACGGGACGACGCGACACGCGTAGTTAGATTAGGTTAGGTTAGATTATATGTAATTATTCTTTACTTTTTTCAAATATGCATAGAATTGGAAATAAAATACTTTGAAAATAGTACTCCAAGTAGGATAAACTTACTTCACATTTAAATGTAATTAAATCCAATCCACTTGTTCGACGCAACAAGCTGTTCACTACGACAGAAAAAACATTACGGCTTATCTGTTACCCGTGCGAAGCCGAGGCGGGTCGCTAGTTAAGTAATAAACCTATTTGGTAATAATTAAATTAAAATGTTCAAGTAAAGTAAATTTTGTGCAGTACAATTTCAATCTACGCTAATTATTCAGGGCCAACTGTATGCCATCATAAATTTATTGATGTTATCTTCTACGAGTAGTAGGTAAGTTTTATATTTTGGGTTACGATTTTATTATTTTTCCATTAAAATGTATATTACTATTTTAGATAAATTGTGAAATAAAATAATTTCATTTCTCGCGCTATGTGCCCCAAGCGCAAAATATCTACCATCTTTTCATAAGGTACAATATTCTTTAATGCGTTATCTACATTGGAGTCTTCCAAAATTGACAACTTATACACAATGTTTTGGAAAATCGAGTATCAACTCACTAAAGTATGTATGAATTATTGTAAAACAGAGATATTTATTTAAATTTAAAATAAACAATAAGGACAAGGGTTGGGGCTCTCCTTTTAAGTTAAATCCTGTATTAGGAGAAACCCGCTCTTCCTGCAGATCATAATTTACAGTAAATTTTACAAACCTAAATTAAACTATTAATAATAACAAAACAAAATACAAGGAAAAAGATAAATATAAAAATGTATGAATGTAAATGGGTGAGAAATATGAGTGGTTACTTGATATATATATTTAAAAAAAAAATCTTGCTTGTGAATGGTAGGGTAGTGTTATAAGTAGGTATACGTTGAAATTTAAACTGAGGATAATAAATTTTCGGTCTAATCATAATTGAATGTCATCAGCCAAGTCGTCACAGTTTTCTTACATTCATGATAGCTCATAGTGTAAATATTTATTTAGTTTATTATATAATCTGGTTGATTGTGTAGAAAACTGTTTCGAAGCAAATGCTGTTCTAGTTACATGAATTTTGATATACCGGTAAGTTTTTATGAATTTTGAGAATACACTGAAGTATACCTATATAGCTGTTTAACAGACAAAACATTAGCGTCAGCATATAATTTAGATGTACTGTAAAATTTTTCTCTTTGCAACATGACTTTCAAAATAGTTCTTTGTGCGCGTTTAAGACTAATGAGACCAGACTTGAATGTACCTCCCCAGATTGTGATACTATATTGTAAAATAGATTGAACAAGGGTTTTGTATATATATATAATAAGTTGTTTGCTGGAAATTTCGCGTAAATAAGTGACGAATTAATAAGGACCTAACTACCTACATTGTGGTGTTTGCGTATTGTTAATTTTTATACTAGTCATTTAAGAGTGAAATGATAACAATTCAACAGCATATTAATATAACCACGATAACAAAGGTGACCTCTATCAACTAGTTCATTTGATACCGAATGAGAAAAGTTCGTTTTTTGTTGCTTATATTCAACTGCGGTTAGGTACTAAAAGAAATACCAAGATGGTAAGCTGAAACTCCATTTTCAAAGTATTTTGAGCCTAGTAAAAATAGATTTTCTAACAAAAAGAATTAATAAGGAGCTACCTGTCTACATTGTAGTGTTTTAGTATTGTTAATTTTTATACTGGTCTTAACCGTGTAATTTACATCGATTTATTTTACTATTTTGTTGTTATTAATACATTAAAACATGGATTCGGTAGCACCGTAGTTGCACATAGTCCGCTAATTTTAGTGACGAATCGTCATATAACTCCATAGTCTTAACATCCTTTTTCATAGGCATTCTTTGTTTTTGTTTGTGTGAAAATTTGCCCATGTGGCCCATGATAACCGAACTATATGCGTAGTGATAAAGGTATATATATGTATGTTGCTAATTGTTTTTGTATTTAAGGAATCTGAATACAAACTATGGGGTGGATGCTTCGACGAAGGTCCTTCTTCTGCGTTGAGGAGACTCAACGATTCGCTGCCGGTAGATTCGCGTTTGCACCGGGAAGACGTCCTTGGCAGTCGAGAATGGGCGCGCGCTCTTCATGACGCTGATTTACTCTCGGAAGCTGATCACGACGCCATTCAAGGAGGACTTAAAAAAGTTAGTTTCAAAGCTAAATGGAACCATTTAAAAAATAGGTAGGTACGTACCTCTGCTTCTCAAGTACCTATTTAAGAATTAAGATTGAAATTTTATAAAATTACGATCATGTATATATACCGCTCAGCTGTCAGTAAAAGTGAATTAAGTGTATCATCATCAGGTTAGAGTTGTTATTTTGTAAGAACGCATACTGTGTATGTTCTCAGCTCAAATAGTAACTACGGTCGGTTTGAATCTTCTTGTAACATTATTACAGGCGATTCATTCTTAGCTGTATGGTTCCAATAACAAAAGGATGTTTTCTTATTTATACAATAGGTTGGCGATGACGTAGAAGCTGCGTTTTCAAGTAACCGACGACTCAATGATCTGGAGGAAGATATTCACTCAGTGGTGGAGCGGCGATTAATAAGTCATGCAGGGGATGCTGCGCTGCGTTTGCACACTGGTCGAAGCCGCAATGACCAGTCAACAACAGATACAAGATTGTGGATGCTGGGCGCATTGCCCCATCTGATAGATGCACTCACGCACCTAATACACGTACGTAAAATACATTTCTACTTCCTTTGGGGTAAAGTTAAACTACAAGAATTTTATTTGTGTTATGTGATCCAAACCTGAGCAAAATGTATCTTTTCTAGGGATCCCCGCAGTTTAGCCCGCATAAATATATCAACATATTTTCCATTTTTCCGAAGGAAAATGATAGTTCCTTACGCTAAAAGTTACCGATATTCTTTTTTGTGTATGCAATTATTAGTGTAAAAGAAAAGGAAGTAGCCGATGTCACTCTTTGTTCCTTCAACTATAGGTATCTCCGTCATAATCACGTGGATGTCGCAATACGTTATGATACTTAGAATGTCTACTACAATGTTCTCTGGTGGCATATAACCGTGAAACATGTTTGAAAACTTAGGTTTCACTGTGGTAATACCTATACAATATTAAAAAAAACCGTATTAAATCGGTTTAGTAGTTTTTGAGGAAAATACGACACGAACAAACCTCATAATCCAAACAGTTTTCGTCCCGTCGTGGGTAGAATGTAAAATATAATATTGGATCGAGGATAAAGTTTCTCGCATTTTATATGAAAACACAAGACTTTTTTTTTCAAAGTTTATTTACATTTAATTACAATACAAATGTGCCGTTTTGTTCGATGACTGTCTGCCATTTTGTAGGTAATGACATGATCCCGTTGCTGTAGAAATTTTGGGACTTCTGATCAAAAAAACACGACAAGTAGTTTTGGCAGTCCTCTCTTTATGTTAACCTGATACTATCTAAAGAATTCTGAAGAGACCGAAACAGGTGGAAATCTGAAGGTGCAATTGCGGTCAGGGCTATATGGCGGATGCATTAACACCTCCCAGCCAAACTCTCTTACATTTTTTCTGAGTGACTAAAGATGTGTGAGGTCTAACGTTATCGTGATGAAAGACCACACCCTTTCTATTGATTAATTCCGGCCCCTTTCTCTCAATTTCTTGCTTTATCTCATCATTTGTTTGCAGTAGAGATCCGAATCGATGGTTCTGCCCGGCGGTAAAAGCCCATAATGAACAACACTCTTCCAATTCCACCATACACACAGCATCACCTTATTGCGAGTTAGCCCGGGTTTTCCACAGTATGTGAAGCCTGACCGACCTTATCGTACTTGATCCACTTTTCATCACCAGTTATCAATCTCTTCAAAAACGGTTCGGTTGCATTACGTCTTAATAAAGAATCGCAAATGACTACACTGTTCATTAGTTTCTTTTAGTAAGCTCACGTGGTACCCAAATACCGAGCTTTTTTGTATACCCAGGTTTTTTCACAGATCTTCAGTTATGTCGTAACTACTGATATGCCGATCTTGCTCCACTTTTTCAAAAATGGCGTCCATTTTAGCCGTGACAAGGCGACCACAGCGAGGTACATTTTTTATATCAAAATTCCCGGATCGAAAACGTTTAAACCATCTGTGAGCTACTCTTACTGACACCGCATTAGGGCCATAAACCTCACAAATTTTTTTCGCAGCTTGCGTTGCATTTTTTCCTTTTTTATAATAAAATTTTAAAATGTATCGAATTTTTTCATTAGATTCACTGATTTTGAAAGAAAGAAAAACAAATGAAAACCGGCGTGAAACAATATTTTACTAAATTGTTTCTTTTTTTGAAATGTAATCTTTTTATACCAGCCAGATACAACTAGTACAGACAAAGAGATTTTCTTAAAAGTATGAAAAGACTTTATCCCCGACCTAATGTTTCTTATATTTTTATTGAATTTCTTTTTTGTTTCTCCGTGGATCTGTACGTATACACCTATAGGTTTGTGGGCTCTGGAGTGAAAATAAGATTTTATTTTTCGGTTTACAAACAATTTTTCATTTTTGCACTACTTAAGTACTTTATTCTGCGCTACCGTCATAAGAGTGTAAATAAAGAAAGATTTTCTACATTATATTTCCCAAATTATTTTTGACTAGCGACCCAGCTCGTCTCCGCACGAGTAGATAGATAGAAAGATAAATTAGTATTTTTAATTAATAGATAGATACTTTATTTTGACAAATAGAAGATAACAACTAGTCCGTATTAAAATTACAATTTTTATACCTGTCGTAACTTCTAAACGAAGGCTACAAATTGCATAATTTAAAAAGGATTTTACATGTACATGATCAACCTTCATTACCAAACTATTTAGTTGGATAAGGATTAATATGGATCAATATTTATTTATTTATATTATCAATTTATTATGATACGAATGCCATGTTTCTATTCTATACCCGTGTTTTGGCTGACAAATTTGAACAAAAAACTATTGTGACTTCACTATTATAGTTAGGCATATAGGCTCGCGGATTTTTTTGTAGGTAACATGAGTATTATAAATATGTAGTACATTATTTTATATACCATTAGTAGTTTTTGCAGCGTACGCCAAATAATATAAATAGACAAATTTTTGTACCTTGGATACATTATTGTAATTTTTGTAGGGATCTCTGATTTGTTTGAAAATAAAATAATACACAGCATGTTACTCGCTGATTATGTAGTTTACAAACAAACATACAAAAATCTTTTGTCTTTATAATATTAGTTCACACTACGTGAGTAGTTGAGGTTTTGCTTACCGTGGAGTCGCCAAAAATATTAAATATATTTTCACTCAACACACATCACTCCGTGTACCTACAACTAAGTTCACCTCAAACACTCGTTCTACACAAGCGCCATTCTGGCCCTTTATTGAATTAACGCTTTCAGCTGGAGACTTTTTTAGTTTATATATAAGGCAGTGCTTCTAATCTCTACCCTCCATAAAAAAACTGATTTTTCGCATCGACAGACGTTAGCTGAGCGCTCGGAACGCGAGATCGACATCATCATACCGGGTTACACGCATTTACAGCGTGCACAGCCCGTACGCTGGAGCCATTTCTTACTCAGGTCAGGTGGAAAAATTACAGCATATTATTATTTGCCATAAAGGCAAATAAAATTTCGAATTGCTTCAGTCAAAGTCGGCGTCTAAAAAACAATCAGTGATCCAAAAACCGTCTGCCGCTTATTTGATATATCAAATTCAAATTCAAATTCAAAAAGTTTTTATTCAATATAAGATGTTTGCACACACTTATTGAAAGTCGTAAAAATTGATTAGGTACCGGTTCAAAAACTAGGAGGAGAAGAACCGGCAAGAAACTCCTCTCTGTTTATTTTATTTAAATATACTTATGTTTTTCTTAATTGTTTTTTCTTTTTTAATTTAAAGTCTTACAACTATTACAATGATGTCCATGCGCACTTATCATTTAAATACTCGGTAATACAATAGTAAGCTTTTTTCATGAGTTGGACTTTAACTCGCTTTATAAATTGATTAGAATTCAAGTCTAACAATTCTTTTGGAATTTTATTATAAAAACGGATACAATTTCCCATGAAAGAATTATTAACCTTTGAGAGCCTGAACCTAGGAATTGATAACATATGCGTATTTAAGTTGTGGCCATCACCCACCCTAGAGAAAGCATTTATGTTTTTATGTACATAAATTATATTTTCATAAATATACTGACAAGGAACTGTTAAATATTACCTTCTCTAAAATGAGCCTTTACACTATCTCTAGATTTTAATTTATATATAGCTCGAATAGCCCTTTTCTGCAGAACAAATATTGTTTGAATGTCAGCGGCCTTTCCCCATAGCAGAATGCCATATGACATTATGCTATGAAAATAGCTAAAATAAACCAGCTTCGCTGTAGGCACATCGGTTAGTTTTCTTATTTGCCTAATTGCAAAAACAGCAGAGCTCAGTTTACCAGCCACCCTCATAATATGAGGACCCCATTGTAAATTTGCGTCGATAGTAATGCCCAAGAACACAGTTTCATTAACTAAACTTAATGAATCTCCTCCAAGTCTCAAATTGCTATCGTTAGATATGATCTTGGATATAGGTACACCCTTCCAGAAATATGCCCAAAAAACCATAATTTTGGAATTTCGCAATGTTTTGGGGCTTAGTAGATAGATGGGAAAATACTTCAAGCATTTTCAAGGTGTCAAGGTCAATTTTCTCAACACTTTTCTCAACTCAGCCGAACACCCCGTACAAAATGGGTTAGCATTCAATAAATTTATTTTTATGTAGAGCGTGCAATATTTAAAGCGCACTATAGAAACCTAGGCTGTTGACGCAAATGTTAATTAATTAACTGTTGTTTGTTAATTATTTTTAATAATAAACTTTTGGGTTTTATTTATATGTACTATAAATAAGAACCTTATTACATGTGTTTTGTAAGTATAAAGTGACTGCATACGTACTATAGTATTATTGAGTTATCCCTTTTTACGGATGAATTCAAAACTGGCGCCCAAAACGGAAAAATTTTTTTTGTTTAAAAAAAATTTTTTTTGGATACCCATTTCTGCGGTTTGGTTTTTCATGTTTGTTTTACATGTAGGTCTGGTGGAACAAACCAAGCAGACATTTTCAGTGCAAATTTTTAAATTTTTAACAAAAATTGCAGAATTCGCTAATTTTCGGCCATTTCAAAGTGCTGCCAAACTGCTCCTCGACCACCTGCACGTCTGCTTGAAGTATTTTGCTTATATTCTGTTTATAATGTCATTGAAATTACACACATCTTTAGAATTTGAATTCGAACAGATAAATCTTGATGATATAGAGTTGAAATTTTAATCTTATTCTAGAAATGGATGTTGAATTTTTGTTGAAGACTCAAAAGTAAAGACAGAGAATAATAATTTTAATAAAGATTTAAAAAAATTACAACGTGGGGCGTATTCAATAGGTGTCGTTTTAAATTTTAAGAAAAACTAATTTACACTTTTTAGTCTGTTTTAAAATTGTGGCAATTTGCAAAAATTTAAACAAATATTTCTTATTTTTGTCTACAAAATATATATTATTTTCAACACTATAAGTTTGAAATTACCATAATTGAGAACATTGTTTACTTACCTCTATCATTATTGTTGTTATGTAGCCATGCCTGGGCTCTGCGAGATGACGTATGTCGTCTGATAGAACAGCGCGCCAGGATCTCCCGGTGTCCACTTGGTAGTGGCGCTCTGGCCGGCTGTGCGTTCCCCATAGACCGCCACGCTTTGGCCCAACGCCTTGGCTTCGATGGACCTACTGAGAACTCCATGTACGCCGTTTCTACGAGAGATTATATTGGCATGTATATGTGTATATTATATGTCACCGTGAATGTCCAAAATACTACTTAACATTGAGATACCCTAATGCATGTTTTGTGAAAGTCAGTTTGTTTTTCTTGTAATGATAATTTCTGTTTTACATCATGATCAGATAGGTGTACCACGACGACTTGATCAAACTTAGAAATAATTTACTTTAACTTGTAAATAAATAAGTAAAGTTAGGTTTGTCTATGTCAATGCAAGAAGTGAATAGACCGGTGTGACAAGCCACCCAAAAACCTTTTAATAAATTGGACATTCAGCCAAGATATCAGGTGGCGCCAAGGGTGGTGGCAAGATAGCAGGGTCCACCATTTTAAATAATTGTCAACATACGCTGGTGTATCTTACTTAACATAGGTACTCCAATATCAGACATTCAAGGTAAAAAATATTGAATTCAATTGCTTAAAACAGCATAACGTACTAAAAATTACCTAAAAAATACTTTTCATATCGAATCGATCGCGAGGATATGCACGTCAAAATGTATTTATTTATTATAAATAGATTATTAATAACTAGCCATGCCCGCGACTTCGTCGATTCAAATATATATCTACCTATCTTGAGAAGCCTATGTGGTTACATACAGTAAAATTTTCGATTTTGACTAACCATTGTAGGTATCCTGAACTATGAGATTGCATATTTCAGTGCATAATTAAATCTAACTATAGTCACGCACAACAGTTAAATTAAAATTAATTTGATTTTTTTTAGTATTATTGAAATCGCAATGTTTGATTAGCAGCCAAAAAAAGCCCCTACCTCCTTACAAAAACGAGCATTGCTTTTAATTAAAATACTCGTTACCTACACGTGTCAACCTTATAATTTATTAAAGAAAATTTCCGTCCTTTAGGCCGGTTTCATTAAGTATTCTCATAGATATAGCAAGTGATGGCTTAAAAAGGCCTAAATTTTGAAGGTCTTGCCACAAGATTCTATTGGACGAAGTGTCACTGCTAAAAGGTCTCATCTAAGATAAAAAACGAAGGCTTGCTGTGCGTTTTCATTCCTGACAAAATTTTCCGTTCACACACAAAGATTAGAGAAAAGTGATTGCCAACCGTCGTAAGAATTGAAATAGTGTAGGGGAGTTAGGAACCTGTAGGAAATATTTTTTAACGGAAAAGCGAAAAAAAATAGGGCTTCTTGCTTTACCGATTTTTTGGAATGATGAACCATCGGTGTGGTGGGTGTGAACCATCAACCCATCTTGACCGAGTTTAAAATTGATCATTGTTGTGAACACGATTTTCTTCAGGCAGCATTGGAAAGCCGACTCGACATCCTTATTATGT
Organism: Luffia ferchaultella; assembly: GCA_949709985.1. Classification (NCBI taxonomy): domain Eukaryota; kingdom Metazoa; phylum Arthropoda; class Insecta; order Lepidoptera; family Psychidae; genus Luffia; species Luffia ferchaultella. The sequence continues at coordinate 9,383,326 of OX453244.1, forward strand.
ATGTACGAGTATCTACATGGTTATGACTATTTGGCATTGATTATTTGGTATCTAATTTGCCACAGTGTACAAAAACAAACTAAGTAAGTAAGTTTTAATATAAAACTTACCAACACATCCATGAACTTATATACGTCGCATGACGCTACCATATCACTTACAAAATATGAGTACATTTATTTTGCATAGACCAAATGCCCAGTATTTATTTTAAATCACAACTCATATGCCGAGAATCACCGAAATACATAAATTTATAAGACTCAGAATAGTCTCTGGATCGGTTAGGTTGAAATTCAATCAGAGGAAGTTTGTTTTATAATAAAAAACTTATTTTTTTAATGCTAACTATGATTATGACCTAATACTTACATATATAATAATTTGACTAAGATATTCGACTTTTTAAAGTCAATGTTTGGAAATATACCCATGCAGGACGATTTTTCCATCACTCACCAATTTTTTTTTCTAGGCATCTAGTATCATCCAAAAAAAATTTTTTTTAAATAAGTAGGTCAAATTTTCACGGTAAAATATTCTTCCCGAACGAATTATCGATACAGCGTGGATAACTAACTCATACATAAATGAGAAAGGTGCGAACGCGCATGTAGTCGGGATGGGGATCCCGCCGGCGGCTGTTAACCGACACAATTATTAGTCGCTCGCGCATTGCCACTTCGATAACTTTGTGGCGCGATATCAATATTTTAGAATTGAGCGATAGGTAGGTACTAAAAGAAAAACATGTATTTCACTATATTGATCAAAAATCATAACAATAACGCAGTTGATAGAAGAATTGCCTGATATGAACGACCAATCCGAGTTGTCGAGTCAGTTTTTTTCTAATCTTCCTTAAATTGTGGTCCCACCCAAATGCTATTTAATCTTTGCGAAATTTTGCTATACTTACACGTTACCAGTTCAGATAAACATTAAAATATTGTATATAATTTGTAATATTACAAAAAGCCTAAGAAACGCAAATAAACTAGAAACATTTTTATTTTATTGTATAGTAATAAATAAACTAAATTCTTAATACCTACAGCTGAAAATGGCTTTTGTTTGTCCTCATTATTAACAATGATTCTATAACGCATATAATAAACACGTTATTACGGTACAAGTAAATACCTATGCATAAACATATCATAAGGATATTTTACTACTGAATGTTACCTACTCTACCCACAAACTAGGCTTTAAATTAAGGGTTAATTTCTTTTGTTCGTAATAAAATTATATTTGTTATTGCTTTCATTTCAGTGGAATTTTTAAACTGGTCGTCCCTCTGTGGCCTGCATTTAAGCCGCCTAGCCGAGGACCTTATCATCTACAGCTCCCAGGAATTCGGTTTTGTACGCATCTCGGATAAGTTTTCCACCGGTTCTAGTTTGATGCCGCAAAAACGCAACCCTGATGGATTAGAACTAGTAAGGGGAGCCGCCGGTTTACTATTAGGCGACGCACTATCCTTCAGTTGCGTACTGAAAAGCCTGCCAAACACCTACAATAAGGATCTGCAGATGGACAAAGAACTACTCTTCAGATCTCACGACAAGTTAATCAACTGCTTGAAGGTTGCAACTGGTACCATAGCGACGCTCCAGGTTAGTTGTGTTATATCTGTGAAAAAAAGTAGCAATTGTAGAGGAAAGCAATAAGTAAAGACTTAGTTCCAATAAGATATTTCATGAAAACTTTGTTCTGATGTAAAAAAGATAAAAATACGTTCCCCAAAATGCCGAAGTCATGCTGATATTTATCTCTTTTTTAAATTTTCTACTTGGTTCGTGACGGTATACTTCTTTGCAAAGGCACAGGCAAAGGCCATTACAAAGCAGATAAGAAAATATTTTATTATATATCCGTTTAATTTCCATTTGTTTTTTTTATATTATGTTACGTATTTGGAAATTACAGAAGATTATTTAAAAAAAACATAGCGGCTCCGCAATTTTATGAAAATTTTGATAGGCTGCATGAGCGATCTCAGATGGTTTTTTTTGCGTTTGTAACTTAGATACGGGTTCTTCGTGTTCTAAGAGTTCAGTTCTCTCTCGTTATGTTTTGCCTTAATTTAACAATAAATATCAAACTGACTCGAAATTGACTAGAAAAGAATTCAAATCGAAATTAGAAAAGAGAAAAGAAGCAATCGCGAGTCAAGAGCCGACGATCGCCTATAATCGAAGAAATCTCGGTTAATTCAAGAATTATAATTTTCCCTATATTGATTTATAGCACGAGATGGGGGGAAGCACTCTCTCTTCGATCGTAGGCGATCGTCGACTCTTGACTCTTGATTGTTTTTTCTTTCATCGAATTTTAATTCGAATTCTTTCGAATTCTTTCTTTCTTTCTTTCTTCGACGCTTTCCTGCCAGTTCCTTCATAAACACCTGCCTACAATATATAAGGTGAGATTTTAGTAACCGGCCAAAATTTTTTATATGTTAGGTATCACCAATAGACCTCATTGCGTAAATAAAAAAAATAGGGGTTACATTTTCATAATAAATTATTTTATTTACAGTGTTATTTAATAACGTTTGGTTGCCTTCTTAACGCTATAGTAAACGTACGCGCCCGAGGCCTTGAAACGGAATGGGGCGGCGGGCATGAATGGTGATTAGAGTTACTGGTTTTTTCGGGAAAGGTTTGTGTAGTCATATCTCAATATTTTTCTATAGAACGATACTAAAAGGAAAATACGACGGCTATCGGTTTTCTACCAAAGATCATTATATGAAAATGTGGCTGGTCATTAAAACCTCAATCTGTATAGCAGTGCAAAACGAATTCCAATATGTTCGATTGCAAGAAAATTAAAGTTTGTTATTAAAGGTTGATGGTGACAGAGCATTGTCATTACTTGATGCTAGTATGTTAGCTACGGACTTGGCCTACGCGCTAGTGAGGCGTGGGGTGCCATTCCGGCGCGCACATCATCACGTCGGTGTTCTATTGCGTCGCGCCAACGATCTGCGCTGCGACTTACGCACGCTGCCTTACAAAGAATACGTCTCAGTTTGGTATGTCTGGCCGTCCGCATTTTTTTTTTAAAGATATTTAAAATTATTAGAGTAATTATATAATGTTCTGTGTTGAATAGTTACCTCATTTTAAGAATATCAAATTGCCTGCATGTACAATACAAATATGCGATGACACGATTTACTTAATTCGGTCTACTCATTTGTAAAATAATGGTGTCAGCATAGGTTACCTTCAAGATATTTAGATTCACCTGCTGTAATAATAACACGTGTATTTCTTCAAGAAAATATAATTCAGTGTGGTTTTCTTATTCGCGAATCTACAAAATATAGTTTCCATAGCTAATTGGCAGGTATTCTTTCACCTCCAGTTCGCGGAAGAAAGCGTATTCTAATAACTACGCGCCAAGTAAAATCATGACCTGAAAACAGATTGCAGACCAACCATGCCCGTTACTTTCAATGATTAATTGTCTCATCCCATTTCATACAATTCCAGTTCTGAAATCAGCAGTGAGGAAGACCTGGGTGCTATTTTCTCGTGGGAGGCTAGCGTTGAGCAATACACCTGCGAAGGTGGTACGGCGCGTGTCGCCGTGCAAGGACAATTGGGCAAACTGCATGCTTGGCTGGCTACTGTTAACAGTTTTAAAGGACTGAAAGAAGACGAAAAATGATTTTAAATTAAACCGTGTATTTCAAAATAAACTGAATACCTATATAAATACTTGTTATTGTTTATAATTTAAGATTTATTACATTTTTATAATTATATTAAATTCGCTAAACATGGAATACTACCCGAAACTTGGATTCAAAAACAAAATGGTTCCATTTTTGATTCCTATAGAACCCAGATGTCTTGATAGCCCGAGCGCAGAATCTATTTCGAGTTTGCAAGGCCGTGCGGCCATGGTTCGAATCCGGGCATGCCGGAGAGCACGTTAAGCTGTCGATCCCGGGTGCCAGCCAAGCCAGCAACACATGGCGGTCGTTGGGATCCACCAACCCGGACAGGAAGGAGCAGCGTGGTGGATTAACCTCCGGAGGCCCTCACCCTGAGGGAAGGCCTGGGCCCCTGCAATGGGGCATAATGGGCTGGTGGAATGACATAGATCTCAGGGAAGCTCGGCTTTATGAAGTAGAATTCATACGATCAACTCATAGTAGATTGAATTATGGATCCTAAGAATCAAGTCGATATTTGAAATCGTGTCATGTTTTCGTAAATTGCTGAATATTCTTGCGGTACCGTAACAATATCGAAGAAATGCGATTCATTGTGAATTCTTAAAATAAAAATATCTGAAAGCATAGTTTGTAAAATACGTAAGCTAAGAAAAGAGTAATAGATGTTTTATTAGTATATAGAAGCAACTGTAACGGATTGTCAGCGAGAGGGCGGAAGGGCTGCGCGGCTGTCGCGCACACGGACATGCCGCGCCGTGGGTCGTCCTTCCGCTCGGTGGCTTTGCACCCTTCTACCCGCGCCGCACCTTTTCGCGGAAAAAAAACATCATTATTAGGTTAGCTTCGAGAAATCGCCACAAATCCGTCCATCGCCTGCATTCGTACGCAACGGCCGTCGCGTCGCGAAAACCGTGTTATATTATATCCTGAAGGTTTTAATATACCTACATATAAAATAACAGTGATAAATATTAAAATTAGATTGCATATAAATACCTCATATCCTGACTAACAACTAAATAATTAGGACGTATAAAAACTGAGTTAAATAATTGTAGGATAGAGTGCATGTAAGTACCTACCTATTTAGAATTTTAGAATTAGTTTACTTTATTGATTTTACTTTATAGGTACTTTTTAATTTTGATAAACCTTTTTAATCGTGATAAATAGTACATAACTTTATTATATGATAGCATACGAAATTGTTACAATTTCCTGATTTAAGTTTCAGTCAATAAAATAAAATATTAGATTAAGATCTAATATTTTACTTGATGACTGACCGATTGGCCAAGTGGTTGGAGACTCTAACTGCAGAACCATGCGTCACGGGTTCGATTCTCGCTTGGGACAAATATTTGTGTGCATGAGCATGTTTCCTTGCTCTGGGATGTGAAATATCTATTTCAGCATTAATTATTAGAAAATATATCTAAGTATGTAATCAGTTATTAATACTTACTCATAATATAGGCTGTGCCTAGTTTGAAACTAGATGGCCGTGTGTCATAATACTGTGTGTTAGATGTCGCAGATATTATTATTATTGCCAATTTTTTATCCATTTGGATTTTATGACTCATGTGTATATTCGTCTGGAATTAACCACTTTTCAACGTTTATGTACTTGTTTATTAAGTTGTAATTTGACACATAGAAAGTTTACACAAATAGTTGTCACAAACGAAGCCAGTAAATAATCTAGACTAATATATGAGGAAAGATTTGATTTTTGTTTGTTGGACGTAGGGATAAACTCAAAAACTCCTTAACTGATTTTGAAAATTCTTTTACCAATGGAAAGCTACATTATTAGCGAGTAGCATGGACTATATTTTATTTTCAAACTAACTTTCCGGCAGGGGTTCTGCTTGCGTGGACTACACAGTTGTACTGGGACCGTTATAATTTTTTAACAGATATAGTTAATAAACTGAAGCGTGACATAGGTTACTTTTTATTCTGGAAATAGACGTAATCAATGCGAGCGAAGCCGCGAGAGGAAAGCTAGTGAAAAATAAATGGAATTAAATATATTTATTCTATTTTCATTTTTTCACTTTATTTGTTTACATCAACAACGGCAGGGTACATCGTAAAATAACATACAGTCCTTAGATAGAAAAGGATTCGTTCTAAATAATTAGTGTAATTATTAATTTCGAAACTAATCATTTTTATAAACCTAAACATATAGTCTAATCGTTCAGATAACCGGATTTTTTTTGTGGTACAGAAATTTAATGCAAAAGCCCTGAAATTGAACTTATAAGTATTTTGGGTATACGTACAATATACAATATATTCGTCCAATGGTCCAATGATACAACATGAAACAGTGTCACAGGATGACGGCAAGCTGTCTACGTTACTTCGCGGCGCTGATGGTGGTGCTTGTGCTGACCAAGTCTGGTTCCGTGGGTGGCCTCTCCGAAGTCATAGTCACTCCAGACGAAGAAGTATGAAATTTTGTTAAATTTACATATCTAAACTCTTTTTGTTAATAAGTCTTTATAAAAAAGAGGGAGACATCATCAAAAAAGTACGTGTAGAACCACACACGGTATTTCCGAAGTCTATACGGCTATGTGCATATCGTATACCGATACACCTAGGTACAGTCGGCTCTATTCTGAACGCTACACTTTAGACTTTGAACTACGTAAAAATGTCAATAGAAAGAGATAACTAGCTTTGAAACGGTTCGGTCTTTTTGCCGATCGCAAGAGGCGGGCATCTAAGGCCGTCCAAGGCGAGAGACGAAGTGGGAAGGGGGCAAATAGCGAGTATTGCAATTTATATTTTGTTTGTCGTATTTATGAGCCCGCTATAGTATAGAGTGATTTGACGAGAAGCGCTTGTATTGGAACGAACGAAGTTTCTTATCGCGCATTTGGCGGATGGGAGCTACACATACACATGCAAGTGTCCGACCGCCACCAAAGTGACGTCATCTGGGCAGATGTTTATTTTGTATTATTTTCAAATAATGAAGTCCTGAAATTTTGATGGATTCTGGTGTATGTTTTTTTTTCCTAACTTCATAATTCAAAACTTAAAACAAAAAACTATTAAATACAATTTTATCACTATCCTTTTTTTGATGGTGGGACTCTCGGATAGAATCCGTCTGTAACTTATGCATCTTGATATATTTTTGGGACTTTCTGGTGTCAATGGATAGAAGAGAGAATGAACTACTCCACCAAACATATATTTTTGTTACCAGGTCCCGGATTGGCGGTCAAGTGTGAAATACTTTGACCCTAAAAATACTGCTTCAAAACTTTGATAGTGAGAGTCCCGGAAAAAATCCTTTTGTATCTTGTCCATCTTGCTTAATTTTTGGTATTTTCTGATGCCAATTTATAAAGGAGAGACCGAACTACCCCACTGAACTCATATTTTTGGTCACTGGATGCGGACTGGCGGTCAAGTGCGAGTTATTTTGAACCTAAAAATACCTATTCGGAATGTGTGGTCTTATGTGCGTCTTTGAAAACGAACTAACTTCGTTCCAACTCAGGTTTTTTTAATTTCAATATTTTTATAGGTATTTGTGTTTTTAAAATATTATTACATTGTAATATAATAATATATGTGATAAAAATATAATTAATCGAATTGTATTCAATGACCTTCTAATGCAGTTTCCTATAATTTTATTTTAAAAATATCGCGTCTCTTGAAATGTAGGTATTTAACACATACCTAGAGGTCTCTGCAACACTAAATAGACCTTAAAAACCCAAGGCGCAGCTGTAAAACCACTTTTATTTTAATTTTTTTTCCAAATTTTCAATACCGATGCGACACGCGTGATGTAAAATTAGGCCGAAATTATTAATGTTGTATACAAAAAAATATTTTAGTTTGTTTTTATGTATATAGTTTTTACTTTTTCAAATATTTGCAGAATTAGAAATAAAATACATTAAAAATACTCCAAGTAGGTTGAACTGATGTTCCATTTAAATTTAATAAAATAAAATTAAATTAAAAAATAAATAAATTAATTAAATAATTTAATTTAATTATCCACATACATGCTCGATGCAACAAGCTGATAAACTGATACGATACTACGACAGAAAAAACCCAGCATATAATAATATGCTGTGCTACGCGAACCCGTGGCGGGTCGCTAGTTAAAAATAAAATTTTGAGGCCTACTGAAATACTAAATTGAAAGAGTTCAAATTATGTCGATGTTAGATCAATTAATTAAAATCGGACAAAAGGCAGGGTTTTTGTAACTAGATAAATCAAAACAAATCACTGACAGAAATTGTGTCGTGATCAAAGTGACGATCTGTGACTGTGCGAGAATTTCGGCATCTTGGGCCGTGTTTTTAATACGATATTCACACGTCATCACACATGGCCGGCTGGCGATCGACTGACTGGACTGACTGCTATGGTCGTACGTAAATCACGCCTTGACTATGATATCGTTCCTTTCCTTGTCGCCGGCTAACTACCTAAAATGATTGTAGCGTTCTGTATAGAGCCGACTGTACCTCATTTTTTTCGGCTTTAGTGATTTTTCTTCGATTATTCCCAATGAAATGTTAGTTAAACTAAAAAACCTATACCTATTGCTTTTAATAGAATAGGTTTTATAATTTTACGCTACAATGTCACCACTGCCTGTTCTCTAAACATGCAAAATTTCAATCTACCTACCTATCTTCATGTTCAGTGTACATGAAAGTGTTTTGATCTATGTCCGTTGAGGGCTTTAATTATGGAAGAGGTTAACAATAATTAATATAACCTATATAGGCTATATATTGGTATGCTTCATGTTAAAGTGATTTTGATTTTAAGCGTTTTTGTTTTGAAAATAGGGTATCACAATTAGATAATTAATTTAAAAAAAACTGATGCTTTATTAGGTATTTAGTTTATTTAGTTGACACTTAATGGCCAGTAAAATAATAATTATTATCTGTATGTGTTTATCAATTAAAGACCTTATATGGCAAAACGATATTAGTTTTATGATTTTTTTGTAAGTTTTCATAAAAATCGCTAATGAATTCCTAAGCAATTTTTAAGTACCTATGCGATGAGGTGTAAAAATTTCATATGTCGCAAGTTCACAGAAAAAGATATGATACAGTTCCAATCAACCTTTATTGCGGATGTGAACATAGGCACAAGTCGCGTCGCAGTAACCAGTTTTAGGTGTAGCGGGACGCAATGGAGCGAGGGGCAGGGCTGAACTGCGCAAGCATGCATAAAGCGTTGTATTCCGATCCGCCATAAAGTTTGATTGGAACTATAACTATGAAACCAGGTAATGGGAGGACGGCTAGGAGGCTAGGTGACTGGAATTCATCGAATTAAGTTTGTTACCTGCTTGAAATAATTTAAAAAAAACTGTTGGAAGTACATGGATGTTCATAAAGACAATAAATAATGGGACGTTCGATTTGGAGGCGCCAATAAGCCACGCTAAGACAGTTTAAAAACGTGCTACAGGTAGATACTAAGGCTGTTATTCACTATTATAAGTAATTTTACAATGAGGTCCCCTGAGAGCCCGAAATAGAATATCTTTACATCTAGGTAATTTTATACGCGCTTCATGTTACAAAACGTAGCAAATGGACTGGCTGATGGTCCCTTTGAAGTCGAGTGCTTTCAATAGGAATCAGTGCACACCTGTGTCACAGCCTGTATTCGATTTATCGAAAATCTCACACTCCATTGAAATGTGCGGAACTATCGCACTTCATACAAAAATCATAAGCAGAATTCCCGATAATCCAACATTATTGGTAAATATGCGATAAGTGACTTTTTGCTCGTCACTGTTCCAACATTGCTTAGGATTTATAAAGAAAAATAATAATCATTTATTTTCAGGTGCTAGCGCCATAGTAATTTTTACATATTTACATATCAAGTATTAAAACTAAACAGTACAACAAAAAATAAAATAAAATATTACGAAATTATAACAATAAATAAATACAACTAATAGTAGAACCAAACAATCAATTAATTATTTGACATGCAGGTATATCCAATGGGCCATAAATGGAGAGTCCCATCTATCAGCGATAGTCTACAGCCTCGCGGTTTCCATGTCTGCTCAGTGGACACGCGGCAAGACCTTCACACGTTTATGTCGTCAACAATTTTAACTTTTAATAACTCCTCTCACTCTAAGAACTGACTTATTTCTTCACACTTGAGCTTGGTTATCATTTAACCATCATTTAACGCTCACATTACACACTGAAATCTCACATCGAACAGACACCTTGTCAAGTGCACTTTTTTAGGGTTCCGTACCCAAATGGCACTAAAAGGATCTCTATTACTGAGCCGTCCGTTCGTCCCTCACAGGGCTATATCGCCTGAGCCAATAGGTCGACACTTGATATTTTCGGAAAATATGTATTACTACAGCCGCTATAACAAATAAACATAAATTAAATTTAAAAATTAAAGGGGGTTCCCATACAAGAAACGTGCATTTTTTTGACGTTTTTGGTTATTGTGAGATCATTGCTTACACTTGAAATTTTCATGGTGTGTGCCTACCTGCTAATATGGCCGCTTTAACGACAAATAAAAAAAATAAAATGCCTTTAAAAATAAAAGGTGTCCCCATACAATAAACGGTTTTTTTTATATTGTACGGTGGTACGGAACCCTTGGTGTGCGAGTCCGGCTCGTACTTACCCGGTTTTTTCGTATTCTCAGGTTAGCTCCATCTGTCGTCAAACTTTCACCGGCATCCATATTGTCTAATAATAGTTTTGACTGCCTCGCTCAAAAGTTCATAATGAGCGAGTCGTCATTTTTGCATTTTACAGAAATATGTTATATTTATTAAGAAAAACTAATAAATGAAAGAATTTTATTGATATCTACAGAAATGACGAAGATTCAAATTTTTAAAATAAATCATGCTATAACGTCACTTGGTTACATTACTTTATGGGCTAACGTAGATAATTTGTACGCAGCGACACCGAGTGGGTCGTTAAAACACAAACTTTGATTTGTCATACCTCCGGCAATAATCGGTATTTTTCCGAAAGCCAAAAGGTATAGTCATCAGTTTGTCTAGCGTGTCAAATAGCGTATGATACCATAATTGTGTTGAAGAGGACGCGCTCATTATAGCTACCTCACGAAAACGTTAAATGTTGCAGTACACGGGTCAAGTACACTCGATGGTGAACTCCTACCGCGGCGAGTCAGACGAATATGGAACCCAGTACGTGATAGAGGCGAACGCTCGCATCGACACCAAGTACCGAGCTTGGAAGAGGAACGTCGATCTTATCAACTCTCTCCTCGCACTGCCCAAGGGACTGAATGATGCCGGTCGCTGATTCGACATAAAAACATTGTGATGTCACTTCAGATAAGTCACCATTTGCACGTTCACGGACTATGAAAGCACGCAGCGAATCGAAACTTTCCTAATTTTTTTGGTACTAAAAATATATTTAATTAAAAAAGTAAATACGGTTATACTACTATGATGAAAAATTCCTATGGCTATTTTAAAATGCAATAAATGTGAAGACTTTGCTGTGTGTGCTATTTCTGCTCAACTAAAAGTGTAGATTTTTATCATCAAATGATATCGATTATTCATAGTATTGACTATATTGCACAAGAATATAGATGTAAAATTTAAAAGTATACAAAGGTTTTAAAGAAAAGCTTGAATAACTATAAGTACAGTACGCGCCAAACTTCTAGTTCACTGTGAAGTCGAAGCGAGTAGCGTTGCGTAGAAAAGACGGACATCAGAGGGTGCAGAGTCGGCCCCTGCACAAAACGCACCCGCGTAAGCATTTCAGCGAACTAGAAGTTTGGCATGAGTTGTATACAAGGTGAGATTTTATTAACCAGCCAAAATTTTTCTAGGTGTTAGGTATCACCAATAGACATCATTGCGTAAATAAAAAATATGGGTTACATTTTCAAAATAAATTATTTTATCTACAGTTTATTTTATAACGTTTGGTTGCCTTCTTAACGCTATAGTAAACGTACGCGCCCGAGACCTTTGAAACGGAATGATGCGGCGGGCAAGAACGGTAACTAGAGTTTTTGGTTTTTTCGGGAAAGGTTTATGTAGTCATATCTCAATATTTTTCTATAGAACGATACTAAAAGAAAACAAGACGGCTATAGGTTTTCTACCAAAGATCATTATATTAAAATTTGGCTGGTCATAAAAATCTCACCCTGTATATACTGCTACACGGTTCGTATACTAATAAAATGATCTCCAAAATTTGTATATGTCCAATGTAGAAAAATATAAAAGGGAAGAGATGAATTTATTGTTTATACTACTTTGGATAATAAATGAAAGATGCTATTTTATGAAACAATATATTGTACCATGGTTTACAATATTAATTCGACATTTAATTAAACCTATGCCATATCCGAGGTATACGACCGAAGTTACATACTAAATATTTACATTTTACAGATTACATTTTACATATTTTTGTGGTCTAAGGCTAGTCTTGATTTATTTTCAGTAACTTAGTTGAGTCGTACAATACATTAAATTATTATATGATTCAGCTTTTGATCGAGTTGTCAACCAGACAAAATAAATTGAGCTAAAAACGAACACCGCAAATGCGAATGACATAGCAAATCAAAACACATCGTCGAAACCTATTTATCCAAGTTAATAATGATATAACTAGAATAGGATACAAAAATATGTACTCTGAGTAAACAACTTACATTACAAGATTATGTTATGTAGGTAATAAATTATTAATCATAAGTTTCAACAATCAAACATCCAACATTTTATAGGAATATACAGTGATCGATGTCAAATGATAAACTAACTCGTTATTCACTATTTTATGGCCATTCACATTGACAGTGTCCATGAAGTGCACACGGGTGCCGTCGATACAGGTAATATAATACAGTTGTGGTTAGACACGACCGCATCAATGTGGACGCTGGCGGGCTCGTGGTCGTGCTGGCGTCCGCGGCCGGCGCTAGAACTTGAGCGAGAACCCTGGCGCCACGTTGATCGAACGATTCTTCTGCACGTGGAAACCGAGCGCCTCGTCCGAGTCAGAGTGGGCGAATTGGGCGTAAGCTGCGCCGCCGGCCGGTGGGCGTGGACTGTGCGTGGTGCGGCGACCGCCCTCCGATTTGGCCGGCCAAGTTGGAAACATCGCCGGCTCGATCGCCACCGGTTGTTCCTGTTGTACAAAAGAAAAGACAAACGATTAAACATGGCTATTTGCATATACATTTCGCGGTACTTACGAGTTTCAATGCGATTTAGACAATAATGACTACTTGGGGTTAACGGGTTGTGTAGTCAAAATTAAAAAAAGTTCCATATGCGTATTGGAGTCGTATTGTTTATAAATAAGCAATCACTTAATCAAAATCCATCCAAAATTGTGGTGGTAACTGGAAGTTGCGAATAACTCAAGCTTGTAAATGTATCTTGTTTAAAACATTTTCATTAGGAGCTCTGTCCAACGATACTCAATACAATGGATTGCGCGAAAAAAATCACAATTTCAATATATGGCGAGCCACCTTTAAATATAAAATTTAATCAGAATAAAGAAAAGATAGAAATATGGATAATATGAGCCTGTGACATGATGAACATTTAGAAATTATAGGGGTTCGATTTTACCATTTAGCTACACACTCATGAAAATCTATTAAAGAATTAACTTTTTCTCTACTACAATTTTCGCAGTAATATATTTTCATTCATCTGTGTAATATTATCCATATTTCACATAGACAGCCCTGACTAGTGCTGCGTACGAGTCATATCTGTTGTATGGAACCAGATCGAGTCGATTTTGCAAGTGCAAGAGCATACGCGGGGATAGTGGCTCGAAATACTCGTAGTAAACACTCGGTTGCAAGTTCTTATATACAAGTTACTGCCCTGAGATGGTCCTCCCTGCCATGCCGTTCTGACAGCTGCTGTGATCGGCCACGTCAGGCAATACAAGATAAATTCATATATATGAGTGGTATCGACGAGCGAGCAGCTTCTACGAATAAGCACACGGTCGGGGTTCCTAATTCTATGTATAAAATGTAATTGAAATAGATATTTTCCAATCATTAGAGTATAACCTTCCTAAAATTTTGCTTCCTAAAATAATGGTTTACAAACCTTAAAATAGGCGTGTTCAAGCGCTGCCTCCGCGGTGAGGCGGCGCGAGGGGTCGTAGGTGAGGAAGCCTTGCAGTAGTGCCAAGCCCATATCGGATAGCAGGTCGGGACCGGCGCGTTGACGCAGCCCGCCCGGCGGGTGCTCCGCGAACGTCATCTTCTGCACTGCCGGCAGCTGATTGTACCCAGGCCAGATACTTTCAGAGGGCGTCCCCATATCCTGGAGAAGAAAATTTAATTTTGTACCCATGGAAAACTTTAACATTTTTCAAAGATCACTTGATAGTATTACGAAAATCCGTGAGTCATGACTGTAAAGCCATTCAAATATTTCTACGCTACCTACTCATCCCAAGTTTGCCAATATGCAATTTAATAAAGACAATTTAATTAAGTTCGATTTGACTAGAAACTCTTAACACCCAGCCTTCATACTATTTATGATCACAATTACGCTTTTCATTCCTCTTCTCGTTTCTTTGGTTTGTACCCCATCTCTGTCATCCCTTAAATATAATTAACTAATGCTGGTATTAACTTTCTAACTGTTAATGACATAGAGTAAATTAATTTGACAGCAGCGTTTGGTTTTAATAGAGTCAAAAATGTCACTTCACAGTATCAAAGTGACATTAAAATTAAAATTTAATCACTACAACAAATAGTTACTGAGTAATCATGGAATTAGGATGACTAGTAACCTATTAAGAGTTTTTTCTTTACTAGTTTTTTTTTTTTTATAAATGGTAAGTTTTTTACTTTTGTACCTATTTATTTGTGTAGCATTTGTTTTATCCCTCAATGATCTGTTGTTTTCATTAAATAACTTAAAATATTTCTCTTTGCAATTAGTTTTTAAATTCATTACATGAAAACATTGTATTGACGAAATGACATACATTGACAACACACAATGGCATAGATATTAGTGATGGGTAGGACACGGATTTCAAACGAGTTTGTATGTGTTACTCAAATCAATTAATGTAGTGGTACATTGTACCACTTCATTTGTCCCAGAAAATGAGGTACTATTTGATATTGTGACAATCGAGGCAGAAGTATTGAGGCATTGAAAGTTTTTGTGCGACATTCGTTCGCCACCTCAATGGTACCTACATTCATTCATTTGTAACGTTTCCGTCCCACTCATACTCGAACGACGTTACTATCTATGCATGTGACATGTACCGTGACCGGGACATTGTGACGAGGTGAGTAATACTCTATGGTGAGTATGACATTTGAATTGAAGTGGTGCTCGCACGACGTTACCATAGAGTATAGACGTTACTACATGAACGGCATGAACGTGACATGTACCGCGACCGGGACATTATAACGAGGTGAGCAATACTTCATGGTGAGTATGACATTTGAAATGAAGTGGTACAATTTATTTTTTGAGGTGATGTTACAAATGATCAATTTGTATGCGACATTTGTAGTGCTTCTTGTATGTCCTACCCAACTCTAATAGATATGTCATTCGTAAGAGCCCTGAACTTATAGAGCATGTAGAGCTTAGCAAACTAACCAAAAAGTTTCAAATGAGAAGATGGCGCAAACTAACGGTTAACTTTTTGTTTAGTTCGGTAAGCTATACACGCTTTATAAATGCCGTATACAAGTAATTTGTATAATATTAATTAACATAAATTACATGTATACATATTGTATAAAACTATTAGAGCGTGGAAAATAACAAACCTTAAATATCCTATTGAGTTGGTCGACCTCAGACTTGCCAGGGAACAATGGGTTCATGGTGACGAATTCTGCAAAGATGCAGCCTACACTCCACATGTCGATGGGCGTGGAATACTCTTTGCAGCAGAGGAGGAGCTCAGGCGCTCGGTACCAGAGCGTTACCACGATAGGGGTATACTGCCGCAGTGGAGAGCCATACTCGCGAGCTAGACCGAAATCACCCACCTGTAATAAATGATTTTACATTTATTCATTTATTTAAAGGATTATTTACATTTCATATAATCTACATAAATGTATATGATTAATATCTAACGATTTGTTTGCATTGAACACTGAATGTATGCATAGAACTTTTCTGGGACCCTGAAGGCATTCAATCAGATGGGGCACGTAACATTTGGGACATCTCACCAATTAGTCTCAAACTAAGCAGATATACCCATGGTACACCATAGGTACCACACAACTTATATATGTACCTCCCGGGTGTACATCGTATCCGCAATCTTTAGGTCTACAATCGGCGTCTCCACCACTAGACCAATCGGCCAGCAAACACACACATTCGCACAAAACTACAGAACTAGACAATAAGCCAAATAAGTACGAATTTGAAAGACTGTTCTTTAATAATTTGATTTCGAAACTAAGGATGAATTTGACCGATTAAGTCAATTAAAAACGGCCGAGCAAAATATTCCGTTCCAAGGACGTGTACCATTCTGATTGCGCGTGTATAATACAGCCGCCAACAAACTTTCTAACACTGTTCCTCAATGCATGACTGTGAACAATACATAGATATAAACCCAAGCACAGGAACTAACCTTTAAAATTCCTTTGTGTGACAACAAGAGATTGCTGGTTTTTAAATCCCTATGTAGAATCCAATTATCATGGAGATGATGTACCGCTTTCAGTAGTTGGGTCATAAGACATTTCACTTCACCTGTGAAAAATTATATAGAAAATTTTGTATTAGCTTTTCAAGCATGCATTTAAAGAAAAACTAGGGTGCTAAAAGAATTTTATAAATGAAATAAAAATCTTGTTTTTTTTTTTCTAAATGTAATTAAGTTGTAAACTTACCAGGCAGAAACACCTGCTTCTTCCCACGCATGGTCTCCATCAAGCTCTTCAAATCGTGCTCCACATAATCCATTACGATAAATATTTTATCCATATTTGATCCGACAACTATTTCTCTCACTGTCACGATGTTGGGATGTTGACCCTGCAACAAGCAAACAGAACGTGCGTTTCGTTAGTATATTATATGCACCATTTTGTGCTCCGTTTTTCGTTTCATCAGTTCTCCAAAAAACCTAAAGATCCTTGAAAAAAAAAAAATACACATAAATAGAATAAAAATATTACGTTTTGTGTACATAGATGATGAAATTACTGAAATTATTAAAACACACTTCAGCAATATCTAATATAAATTAATTTCCATCAAAAAACAATGTAATTATGCACACTATAGCTATATTATATAGTTTAGAAACTGATTTTCGGTCAAAGCTTAAATATAACTAATATATTAAGTTCATAGAAATATCTTCATGGACATGCACACACACAAAGATTTATTAACAGTTGTACTGCAAAAACTATGTTCATGTTATCACAATAACAATTGATGTTATTAAAATTGACAAAGCTAACTAGGTCTTTTCTTCTTCCTCTTCTTGCCGGCATTTTAATCGGTCGATTTTCTAAATTTTACTCAATAAATATGCATCACTCTGATTATTCTACAATGATAAAATAACACCGGTTTTTTCAGAGTAATTATATGAATCGACCATAAATCAAAGATAAAATGATCAACTGCCACAGAGCTACAGAAACAAAGCATCATATAAAAAAAACACCAAAAAAGATTTTTTTTCCAAAACGATATATTATCATGAGCAGAATACGTTTTTGGTTGAATTATATTTAATTTACATCAATACAAAAACAAAATCCGCATTAAAATAAGGGACACGGTTTTTGCCTTTAAATAAAATGTTCTTCAAACCATAAAACAAAATATTTTTAATATAATCCTTTGACCCATCCACTCACAACTGACATACTAGTCACAATTTAAAAAAAAAATATTATAAAATAATTGGTAGTGTGCATATGTTATTCTCAAACCTATGGCATACAGTTTTTACTTTATGCAATACCTATTTATGTAATCTCATTTTTGTGTTCTTGTATGTTCTTGGGTAAAGACATTCACCTTTTACCAATAATAAGTATACGTAAGAATAACTATATGTATATGCTTGTTACATTTATTGAAAATAGAAGTAACGCAGCTGTGGTATGCATTTTGTGACATATAATTTGTAATATTTTCTATTTAAAAGTTAAATTAGAGGTAGAAATGCACAGGATTGATTTTGAATAGTTATCTTCACATCAAATAAGATAAGGAATGAACAGTAAAGATTAAATATCATTTAATGTTATAATTTAGAAACCACGGATTTTAATAAGCAGGATGGAAACTTTTTAGTTCAAGGTTCCTGAATGCCGCTGAGACAGAACAGTAGATAATGTGAATGGCTCCATTGAGTTTGGGGAAGCTTTTGCATTAAAAATCTCAGGAAAGCAACATAAGCAGTTTTTTTTTTTTGTTTTTATATCGATACCACTGACCAAAAACTGTGGTAAGTATACGTTATGCCAAAAATTAAACAGTATAGTACGTCACTAAGGCGTCAAGTACCACATTGTGAATATTTTGTTATGTTACATACGTACACAATAAAATGAGTTTACTTACTACACTTTTAGGAATAATTATTTATTGAAAATTAATAAACAAATATATAAGAGTTCGTTTTTTTTTTGTGAGGGATTTTAAAATTATATATACTCGTTTCAATTTTTTTCTTTAAATTTGCTACAATAATTTCATTTGTTGGAAATAAAAATTGTATACAAAAAGAGAATTATTTATTTTTTCCTTTTTTTCCTTTTCCCCAAAAACCAGTGCGATTAAATCTTTAAAACAAAAAAAAAATACGCATTAAAATCAGTTCATCCATTTGGGAACTACGATGCCGCAGAGACACACACACAGACAGATAGACAAAGGCTACCAACTTATAACACCTTTTCTTTATTATTGAGAGAAAACGGAAAAAAAGGAAGACGAAATTCGAGAGCGAAAAGAGGAGCAGCAATCAAATACCGTCCGACAACTCTAAGCTGGTGGCACTACTTCTTAATTTAAAACGCGCCGACTGTTTCCCTTGTACCCCGCAACATAAGAGCCGCCAGCTTAGAGTTGTCTAACGGTAAAACAACGTAATATACACAGTGGCAGGCTGCAAATTGCACTGTTAAAAGCAAACCTTCTTGACCAGATAAATATTTAAATACATATAATTTACTATGCTACATTTCACATCACATTTTTTTAAAGTATGTCCCACAGATAAACGATTAAACATGCAAGTTATATTCACATAATTTAATCGACAAAATTTTAAATAAAATTAAGTACAGTACAATTAGTACCATTTCTTTCTTATTACATTTAACTTCTTTTTGATTCGCTTAATACTATGACACACAGTTTATAGCTCCTGAATTAAAACAGACATTACAAAGTTACAACAATTTCAAAGCATACATGAGCTATATTATAAACAGATATAAGTATGGATACTAATAAAAGTATTACAAAAAAATCTATACAATTTGCATATTCTAGCATACTTTGAAAAATATAATTGTGTACTTATTAAAATTTTCATTTCATTCCATTTCATCAGCCCTTTTTATACCTCACTGTAGGAGCTTAGGCCTTCCCTCAAAATGAGGGGGGTCGGAGCTTAAATACACTGCGCTGCTCCAATGCGGGTTGGCGGATTGTAACGACCGCCATCTATTGACAGCAACCGGAACCGCCTGCTTAACGTTCTCTCCGAGGCACGGAGTCAGTGAAAATTTTCATAATAGATCATAACTATACAATAGTACCTAACTACGGCCTCTTTTAGTATTGGTTTTTATAATTTATACAGAATTATAATTTTCAGTGAATTTCAGTGAAAAATGTTATCAAAAAAGAAAGTTTGATTTATTCCTTTTTGGAAGTATTTAAACAAAGTACGCAATATATTTTTAAGTTTCTAATAAGCTTTAGCTCAAACACAATAACTTGAAAAAAATATCAACTCACAAAGCTCCAACGACTGCTTCTTAAATTCTTATTTTAAAATATTAGGATTTAATTAACAAGCATTGCAATTAATGTAATTATAGTAATTTAAAAAAGAAGTAAAAATTATCGTAGCCACCTTTATTGCTATACACAAGACACGTAGGTCTTTTAAAGCTCACATTATTATTGGCTCTACAATAAAGTTTGTAACTTTGTAATACCTGTTATAGTTCAGAAGCTGATACTAATTATTTGTCCAAGCAATTTGTTTATTTATTTATATATATATATCGATAAAATTAGGTGAAAATTTTAAAACGTAAGTTTAATTCTATAACAATGTTTTGTTTATAGGTTTTATATGAAAATATTATGTCCGGTTTTGATACTGTTACTCTGTAGCCTTCGTAACCACTAAACTGTATTACTGAAAAGGTAACACAATTAATAACTGCAGATCAATGAAGTTCAAGTTCCTCAGAATTTGCATTAAGCAAACGGTACTGGCCATATTATATGATATTTCCACTGACTCATAAAGGGTGAAAATATTTCTATTTTGGCATTCACAAAATTTCCAAAATCAATTCAAAACACATTTTCTTTTTAGACTGATTGACTAAGTAATTAATTAAAATCATTTATAATTGGTGTTAATTTAACAATTGACACAGTATTCAGTTGAAAAATGCAACAACAAAACATTAAAGGAATATAATGATGGGTGAAGTGTAACAAAAAAATCATTCTAGACGCTAACCAATACAGACACATATAAAAAATTGACAAACGTTTTTAGTCACGAATAACTGAATATTATTAAGTGATTAAATTGAATATTGCATATTGTGATATAAACATGTGCACCTATAAAACTCCAATTAGATATCATAACAATAATAGACTATGTATATATGGTTAAATGCAACAGTGGTAAAATCCAATTAATGGGATTTTAACCAAGTACAGATAATGAGTTTGGCTGAATTTGGCTGCCGCCAAACCGTCAATGGCGAAGATGATCGAGGAAAAAAATTAGTAACGCATACTGAATTTCATCCCAATTGGAATAAAGTTTACAATTGATCATCTGTAATGTGACCGATTAACTAGCAACATCATCTGATTATTGTATGTGGTTAACTTTGAACTTTATATCAATTGTGATAAAAATGGGTTACAATTATTATTTTTTCACCGGGCATTCTCGCTGGCATGGCGGTGTGACAGTAGCTTCATTGATGCAATGTAAACAGCACTGTTTGATTGGCAGAAGTAAATTGTGATTGTGAATCAATCAATTGACTCCATCACTGTTCTATTTTCAGCATTTATAGACAGCCCTACCAAGTTGCCATGGATAAAGGAATGAAACTATTATACAGGGTATAATTTGAGATTGGGCATTTATTGAAAATATATGTGGCCCAGATATACGTCAAATCAAGAATACATCAATTCTAAACATAATTTAAATCATGGTGTAGCTTTAGCACAATGGCGCAAAAATACAAACACAAATATTTAAAAGCATATTTAACACTAGCGGTCGTACCCGGCTCCGCCCGGGTGGACTACAGAAACGTTCCCATTTCCTCCACCTCCATTCCTCCTTTCCACCCTCTTACACTCCCCTACCCCCCTAACCCCTTACCCTACCTCTCCCCTATCAACCCTCCTTCTATACTCCTTAAGAAGTCATTCTCTTACTATACCTATCTACTACATCACATTGGTACAATGCGTTTTTAACAAATCGCCAGTGTCTTGATAATTCGCAAAAGGTATACAATCGTCAATGACGTCTGCCCTCACCAGTCTGTCCGCGTTCGGCTCGCGCACTAAGCGATGAGCGACTTCTTCCCCCACCTGGCCCCGGAAAGCTAGTTTGAAAATTAAATTCCCTATGTTAATCGCTGACAATGTAGCTTTCTATAGGTGAAAGAAATTTTAATATCAATGTACAACTGTGAAGTCCACGCAGGCGAAGCCAGGTGCAAAAATCTAGCAATAAATATAGCCTATGTTACTCAGGGTGAATGTAGCTTTCTAATGGTGAAAGATTTTTTTTAATTGGCACAGTAGTTGTTGAGTTTATTCATTACAAACATACACACACACAAAAAATTTAAATCTTTCCTCCTTATAATATTAGTGTAGATTGGTCAATTTTACCAGGAATAAATTAACATATAATATGGAACTTTCGCCATTGTTTTATTTTATTTCCCTGTATTACTATCTCTAATAAGTGCCTGATCTCAAATTACATCTTGTATTATTTCATAGTACTGTGAAACAGAAGCGTCGTATTTCCAATAAAATAATTATGAATAATGATAAATAACCATTTTCTTTTGAAAATGTAATCTAACCTCTCAAATTTAACTATGTTTTGGTGTAGACAACGAGGTACACAATAACATCACATATGCTCCCCGTTTGTCGTAACCACCATGACTTCTACGCAATTTCTTTAGTTATTATTTGCCTATATTGATACAGATGATAGAATATGGAACAACAAATTAAAAAATATCATCAAACTTATTTCCCATGCCATGGTTTAAGCGCCCGCTCAGATAGCAATCCAGTTTTAAAGGGTCAACCAATGACGCTCGTGCCACTGACCAATAAGACACGTGTTGTGCTCGAAATATATAAGATACGGAGACAGACGGCGGATCACCACTAAACTGGCAATCTACTAAATGGTACGCAAGGAGTGTGGGCAAGTCGTCCGGGAAGCAACCACAGAAATTTACAGCAGAAGCCGTCAAATTCCATCTTTAGTTTTTCAACTGCTTGCATATGAAATAGGGTTTTCGGTCAGACTATTACAATGGGCAGTAATAGGAGGTGGCAATCTTTTTATGTTACTTGCATAATAGAATACAAAATAAAGCACAGCAATGTTGATCGATCATTTTTGTCCCTTACTACTACTGACAGCGCGAGGTTGTAGTATTTTACGAATTTACACAACAGCTGCACTATATTTTTGGGAAAACGTGACTAAAAAAAACTGTACAAAAAAGGACTTGAGTACTGTGTGCAAACCTATGAAATTGTCCCATATAAAAAATTGAGACAAGATGTGGAGTGGAGCTTTCCTCCATATGGAATGAATTAAAAATATGCATGTTTGCATGGTAGACATATAAAAACAAAGGCACTCTAAATTGACAGCTCAATCATTAAAATCATTTTCATAGTAATTTTAAGGTAGATCGTCAGACGATCATAGAACAATACACTGACATTTCACAATTTTAACCATGCTATAATATACATACAAAAGCGGGAACATAAAGAAAACTTTATAAAAATAAACAGAAATATTAAAATTTATCACAATAAATACATACTTTGTGTCTATGCAATATTTCAACTTTAATACTGATGTAACTATTGTTTAATTAACCTTTAACCAATTATAAAACTAGATAATATTATTAGTAAACAGTCTAGGAATGTGACAATTGACTTATGGGCTTAAAATTATACCGACATACAAGTAATCCCTTAGTCTATATTATGTTAACAATCAACTATGTTTAAACCTTAAAAAAGCTTTCGATACAATGTTTATAACTTTGAATATGTAATGAAAATCATTCATGAATAACATATTTTAAAACTAAATAAACATAGTAAATATGTTAACATTACATAATGAATACAGGATGGGAGGATACATCTTATAGGAAACATTTATATTCATTTGATTACTTAGCCTTGTATATGACTTTAGATATTCATAGATAATTTAAAAAAACGGAGGCGAACGATTTCTTCGTGTTAGACCAAATTTGGTCTGACTTGCGTATACATAAACGCACATTTTGTTAGGAAATCGTTTGCGCCAGCTCTTGTTGACTATCTTTATCTATGTATATGAGGGCTGCTATTTATGAATCCGGAACTGGCCACTTACAAAAAAATATTTAAAAAGTAATTACAACATTTAAAAATACAACTCTTTGGCCGTAGAATACAGCTTGTTTCATATTACTGTCAATTATTATTCCATTGTGTCGTCATTTTGAAAATTTTGTAATCATAGTAAGTCATCACATGAAAATGTTCACAAGTCAAACTCATGGTGATGAAGACACGCAACTTTCAAAAAGACGCCACGATGGAAAAACAATTGACACGTTATATGAAACGAACTGTATTCTACGGCCAAAGAGTTGTATTTTTAAATGTTGTAATTACTTTTTAAATATTTCTTTGTAAGTGGCCAGTTCCGGATTCATAAATTGCAGCCCTCGTATATACCTCTGAAACCATACACAATGTACAATCACGTACATATATGTGGTGGGCTTCTGCTGTTATCGCTTGGATGTATTGAGTTCCTATTATCGTCAAAATTAAAAAATTGAACAGGCGACAATAATTTTTTTACAATCTGTTAACTAATCTATTAACAATCTGAATAATGTGAAAATTCTACATATTTCGATATGTTGTGATGACACATCGCAGCCTGTATTTTATGTAAGTTGGCAAAATATGACTTTAGGCTGTTTTGGGATTTATGGCAACTTTCCCTGCACACTGCCAAAGTACATGCCAAATTAAAGTTCTTGGTTTGATGGTTTGAACAAATCACAATGTTTTACCACAGTGTATGCACAGGTATACTACCCGGTTACGTTGCTATTAAGATTGAACGTTTGGTAGTTGAGCTGCACCATGCACCACAGTGTGACCATATTCAGTAGATTTTTACTATTTTGTATTTTGTAGACTTCAAATAAAAATTATAGGTAGTATGACAGTTTTCAAAAATCAAATAGTAATTTCGTATATTAATTAATTAATACAATTCTGTAAAATATATCCCAACATCATTTTTAATATGATTCATTTTATTTATTTCCATCTTTGTCTTTTCTAATTTTTAACAGTAATGCGTATTTGTATTTTTCTGTGATTGGACAATGGGAACTCTACTCTATACATTCAAAACAAAACTTAAAAATATGCAATTTCAGGTTTTATCTTTTATGAAGAAAATATCATTAAAATTCTTTGATTCTACAAGGGCAACACTGCGAACTCTGTCATTCGTGCCCAGAACCAAAACGTCTAAACTTAATAGCAATGTAACTGTGGCTAGTACCTAACTTATACACTTAAAACCACTCATATTTCTATAAAGGTTTCTGTGAGAGAAGCAAAAGACTTCTTTATAACTTTTATTTTTCTTGCTGCAAGTGAAAATTAATTAATCAATTCAGTAGTCATGATAACAGGCAATATACCTGTTCATTTTTGATGTCCTCATAGATCCCGATGCAGTTTTACAATCAAGAAAATTTTAAAGATTCAACACGGTTTTGGATGTGTGTTAAGAGACAGAGTGCAGTACTTGCCACCGATTTGTGCTACTTTGAAGTGTCATACGCATACCCTTGCGCGCCATATTTCCCGCTGTAATGCTTCAATAAAATTAAGTTCCTGCGACGTTTTTGTAACTCACTTCAAAGTCGCACAGATCAATAGCAAGTATTGTTTCAGGATTACATTGGTTTATGTAAACTCATACTTTTAGAGAACCCCAGTACAAATAATGCATTAGACATCATAATTTAGAATGGTGTACCTTTTAGAGTGAGAGCTCACGATATTCAAAAAGCTTAATGCATTCTAGATTATATTGTCTAATGCAACATTTGTAATGCTGTTCAAGAGAAGTATGAGCCCACACAAATATGTATCACACTAATAATTTGTTTATTAAATAGTTGTAATATTCTAAACTAAATATATGCAATATTATCAGTTAAAACCTGTTTGTGTACTTACCAAGCAATTTCATATTTAGATTCAAATATATTATTTGGAATGGTGACAAGTGGTACCAGTAATTTCACTGTTATTTATTAAATATTTATTCGTCAGAGAACACTTTATGGTGCCAAAAATAAGTAAATTAGGTAAACTTGACATTTATCAAAACAAAAATAGATAAATTGTGAAACCTACTTATAAAAAATATAATTAAATAAAAACAAATATGCCATGATTTCATGAAATAATAAATACTACTTTAAAATGAAATAAAAAAAACTGAGCAAGTGAAAATTCGGTTAAGCAAGAATTAGATTTGTGAAGTAGGTTCAAGATATTTAATATTTTGTTTTAAATCCATGGTATCATAAGAAACTAGTTTCATTATATAATTTTTCTATTAAAAAAATACCAAGAAATAAATTGATTAATGACATCACATGATGGGCTGTACGTAATGTGTAATTTGTTTGCCTGCAAACCAAAAGTTAAGCCAAAGATGTAATTTAACATTCATTGGTGTGGCAGAAATGTCACATTTCATTTTATTGATAGCACCAGTTGGATTCAAAGTTAGCCTATCTTTTCAGATAATTTTAGAGTTACGTTCATAAATCTAAATTAGTTTACTACTAGCGACCGGCCCCGGTTTCACTCGGGTAGCTGAGCATATATGCCTACATTTTTTTCTGTCTTAATGTCATATCAGCTTATTGCGTCGAGCTTGTGGATTAAGATCTAATTAGTTTTAATAGAAACATGTTTTCATCCTACTTGAATTATTTTTAATGTATTTTCAATCCTGCAAATATTTTAAAAAGTAAAAAATATTACATAAAACCAAACTTAAATATTACTTTGTATACAACATTGATAACATCTGCCTAATTACAACACGCGTGTGGCATTGGTGTGGGAACGCTTGAATTTATTTTGTTGCGCGATAGTTTTAATTTCGCGATAACTCCTAAGATATTAATTTAAATTGTATGGTGCATAGGACATTTATAATGCGCATGAAATGCTTAAGGTAACTAAGTATTTCACTTGATAAAGATTAATACCGTATCCATGTAAATAGCTTTGTATTACCACATTACGTTTGACAATTTTTTTAAACATTAACACAGGTATAGTATAGCTATTCTTAAAAGATAGACACATGCCATCGCGGACTTTTTTTTAGACCTATAAAAAAGGGACAGTTCCTTTATGCCATGTTTTGTTATACATTGATTACATTATATACATGATATACATGATTAGGCGTTTTCAATGAAAGCTCCCAGTGAGCCGACTTTTATGATTTTTTAATTTTTCCGACATCTTCTACAATAATCGTTATATCACAACCGATTTACACAAAAATTCATGAATTATACCTATAAACTTTCCTCTTGAATAAATCCGTCTATTGATGACAATCGTATGAATCCGTTTAGTAGTTTTTATCATAAGTTTATCGTGTTCAGACAGACAGCCAGACTCGGCAGAGGGACCTTGTTTTATAATATGTAGTGATTGAACTCATAGTATATAGCATTTATATGTTAGTACAAATAGTGATACACTAAAATAACTAGTCATGTTAACAAATGAAATTTAGTCTGATATAGGCGACCTACAACAGTAGCAACAGCTGTCCGCGTTGTAAAGTGTCCGCGCAGAAAGCCCACCAAAACGCAATACGTCTACCAACTGGCTTTTAGTCAGTGTAATGACTTAGCGCGGAATAAACGTGCACGTTGCCAACTTGTGTCGTAAAAATTTGTAAAAACTATTCATCTAAAACGCAGAAAAAAGAAGAATATCGTATTTGCGGTAAGTAAACATTTTAATATAACATTAGTTTATGCATACAGACGGTTTTTTGATTATTTTTCGATTTAATTTCAACATTATCAAGATTTCATTCTGGTCACATTATCGTAAACAGTGTTACACGTCCAACCCGTAATAAATATTCGTAAGACTGACAGTACTGACACACATCATTGGCCGATGCGGCCCGCAGCCGGTCCGAAGAAGCCTATTCCAAATGGGCTTAAAATTTCTTTCAGCGAATATATGCCATAAGCGTTACGAATAGAGCTTAATTTCCGTACTTTATGAAAGAAAAATAATTCCGTCCGAAGAAGTGAATTACAAATGGTCTTATATTAGAATTTCATCATGCGAATATATTAGTATAAAAGGCGGCAACGGATTGACTAAACTATTGTTAGGATGGCTGATTCAAGGATAATATGATAGGTACTATGCACACTAGCTATACATATAGTTTAAAAAGTGACATGATTTTTGGTGCGTTTAGTAGATATAACCATTCAAAAACACGTTAATTTGCTTACAAAAAAATTAAACATCACCAGGGTCATTATCAAATGTAATAATTATTTGTAAATTACTAAAAAAATTGATACAAGCTTTAAAATTAAATAAATATCGAAATTTAATTTTAACAATATCTAAAACACTTAATATTAATCAGGCACCGCATCAAAAATTATAAAATAACAAAAAAATCAACAATAATGTGCGACACTTGAACAACTGACACACACCCATCTCTAACCGAGCATCTCCCCGCGCCACGGTGTAGCACGTGTACCGCGCCGTTAGTTCAACCAATCCATTGCCACCTCTTAGTATATTTGAACGGCTATATCTACTAAACGCACCAACGAATTATGTCAGTTTTTGTACTGTGTGTATAGCTAGTGTGCATAGTATCATATTATTCTTGAATCAGCCATCCTAATGATAGTTTCGTTGAATAAACAATAACACGTCTTTCAACAGCTGTACCTACCAAACGCACCAAGGTCATGCCGGTAGACAGACTCCATTCTGTTCACATAAGTGATCTACACATTCTGCACTTTACTTCATCAGCCCATTTTTACCCCACTGCAGGGGATTAAGCCTCCCACCGGTGAGGGAGGCTTGGAGCTTAAATCCACCACGCTGCTCCACTGCGGGTTAGGGATTGTAACGACCACCATTTATTGACAGCGTCCAGGAACGACTGCTTAACATGCTCTCCAATCTACACGTTGATACTAAATCAGCCATCCTAACGATAGTTTAATCAATCCGTTGCCGCTAGAAATGATTGATAAATAATATATGTTTAATTTACTTGCCCCCATTCCCCACAATCACATGCTCTGTTAGATTATTGAAGCATCAAATTATATCACATAATAGATATAAATAAAATGGAAATGTCTGTCTGTGATTTTGAAATACTTTTCTTTCACTTATAATTTTCTTTGCGGAACCCGAAACATAAAACACGCGTTTTTAAAACTTTTGCCCGTCTATTTGTCCAGGCTAATCTCAGAACGACTGAACCAATTTCGACAGGATTTTCACTGGCAGGTCCAGGATTTTTTAGAGAATATTATTATAAGATAGTAAACTTAAAAGGTAATTAAATTATGAAAAAAATGTGAATAAAATAACTTGCGTTCACTAGTTTAGAGCGTTTGATATAAGAAAAAAAAAACTGCATGATAAAGCCACATTTTTAATCACTCCGTTGCACCAATTTAAAATTTTATTTCTGTTGATAAATATGGAGTGGTCGCTTAAAAATAGTATGGTGGCAGTTATTGGGTGGCATTGGTGCGGAAATTGCTACAAAAGCTCAAAAATATGTAAAAAATCGTGTACTGTACTATCAAAAAGTACGATGAAAAGTGGGTAGTGTTGATGAGATGAGAGAGGGACGCGCGAATGGTCACTGGAGTTCTTACCGAGTAAGGTATTGCTCGGTATCGAAGCAGTCAAGGTCCGAATAAAAAAAAACCGATGGGTTTATGATCTCCATTGAATAATTAATGAAGATCTTGGGCTATGGACTTACAGGAGGAGAACCGCCCACCTACTAAATGCATGTTTGTGTGCGGCCAGAGTTGAAGGATATCGAAGGCTATTCGGCCAAAACAAATATCGCCAAATATTGTTTTCGAACGAAATTTTTTTCAATATTGAGAAAACCTGTAACAAACAAAATGATAGAGTGTATGCTTCAAGTTCTGCTAAAGCTGTTGAAGCTATTCCTAGAGTTAAGAGAAGCCATCATCCATCTGTAGTGATGATTTGGTGGGAAGTAACTTATTTGGAGCCGACACAGATATTTTTTTGTGAAAAAGGTGTAAAAATCACCACAAAAGTGTACCTACACACCGTAATGATGGTATAGTAAAAAACGCTGCCTCAAATGCTGTTCATGGGACAACAATTCACTTTCCCGCAATCGACACCAGGGTGAAGGGCTTGGGGTCCCACCGATTTGACCTACTGGTAGGACCATGGTACACCACAATGTGCCCGTGGTCCCACTGGACCTAAACTTGAGCATAAAATTATTTCGAACATTTTCAGCTTCAAAGTTTAAAATTTTAGTTATTTACTTAATAAAAATATACAAAAATATCGATACTATTAATCGGCCGTAGTTCAGTAGGACCACGGGTACATAATGGTATACCGTGGTCCTACCAGTAGGTCAAATCGGTGGGAGCACGGGTCCTACAAGGCACCACCCCATAAGGCTAAGCTGACTCATGTGTGGTCTAGGACTATCAAAATTGACTTTAAAGCCCTGAGGACTGGCCTTTATCTAGCCCTGATCTAAATCATCTGTAGCATAAAATATGGCAGAAGCTAGAGGAAAAGGTATACCTACTCTAAGCCACACAAAAATTTTTATATCACTTAAACAAGCACTAGTTGGCAGCAGTGGCTGAAATGGACATGAAAATGGTGCATGCTTCTATAGATGACTGGGCTAGACGTTTAAGGTTGGACATTAAAAAAACCAATGTGGTCACTTTGAGTAATAGAATAATAATAAGTATTTATTCACTCAAAGTTTTACACTATAATCAAAAATAATCCAAGGTTAGTAACATGAATGGAAAGAAATATGGGGGCTTCTCTGTCTGAACTAGGAAGACCTGTGTTCACACAGCAGAGCTTCTCGTAATAATTATATTCAACTAACCATTTATAATTATACTAGACACATAATTGGTACTGACCATATTGCACTGATATCACGCTACTAGAAATGATCAAAAATTAGTGAGAATGACATACAGAGGGTGTCCCTAAACTCTACGATAAGCTGAAACGGGACATAAGATAGATGGTTGTCTTCATCAAAAAAATATTTTCAAAAATATTTTAAAAAAATCCATGCTATGATCCCTGGTAATTAGAGGCATTTAAAAAAAAGATACGAATTTCTCCATACTGTAAATTTTTTCGGTTACTGGTGTTAATGTGTGTAGTTTTTGTACATTCAAATGTTGCTACCATAACCCTAAAAATTATATCCATAACCACAGTCAAAAATAATAACATAATTGCCCCAAGTTTTCTAAAAATAACCCTTTTTTCCGAACTAAGAACTCGACATTTTTGAAATGTCTCTACTTTGACAGGGCCTACTTTAAAAAAACAGTACTAGAGCACTTTGGCAAGTGATATAAAAAATTGGCGACTTTACTCAGGATTCCAAAATGGTACAACACTTGTTGGTTTAATACTAAAAAATAAAAACCTGAAGCAGCCCAATTTTGTAAATGAATTAAAGAGTAAAATGTAAAAGAATTAAACCAGAACCAGCTTAGTAGTGATTTGTTTCGTTAAGTTTATTGGAAATTAAATCTTTTTAATAAAATCAAAATTTTTATTACAAAAACAATGCAATTGTTACAACTTTTTGTTTAAAACTTTGCTTTACTCTTATTACAGTAGATGTCCAAATTGCTTTCCTTCAGCCTCAATACACACTCTACATCTTCTTAAAAATGACCTGGTTATTAAACGGGCATATCCTCGAGAGTCGATCTCCTCAACAGCTTCAGATTTTTTTTTTCACGCAGCTCCTCTAAGCTCTCAATATGAGCTTAGAATAAACTTTTTCTTTGAGAATGCCCCAATAAAAAAAATCCAGGGGATTCAAATCAGGCGAACGGGCTGGCCACGAAATTGTACCTGTTCGCCCTATCCACCTTCCCGAATATTCTTCGTCTAGGAAATTGCTGACTTGTCTTGCAAAATGCGCTGGACAGCCATTCTGTTACCACATGTGTCGTCGATCTCTTAGTGGTACGTCTTCTAGCAAAGTTGATAAATTATGTCTTAAAAAATTCAAATAATTTGGGCCATCTAAGTTCACAGGCAGCTCAAAAGGCACAATAATTCTTCAATTCAAAATTCCGGTCCAAAGATTGACTTTGAAGCGATACTGCGGTCGGTACTCTCGCATTAAATGTGGATTGTCCACATGCCACTTACGTCAATTATGTATATTCATGTACCCATCTTTTTTAAATGTGGATTCATCCGACCGTAGAATTTTCGGAAGTGTAGATCTTCATTGTGCCTTTCTAACATTGTTGTGCAAAATTCAATTCTGTTAGGATAGTCACGAGTGAGAAGACTTAGCACACGTTAAACGTGAAAAGAATGGTGCTAGTTTTTTTTTTTTTTTCAAAATACGGTGTGCTGTGCTTTTTGGTACTCTTGTCCTTTCTTCTATTCCACGAACTGAAACACTTGGGTCGTCTGCAAATTCTTGCAAACCTTCATTTTCGTAAGGCAGCTGGGACGTACCTCCTCCGATCATTTGATTCGGGAACCGGCCCTCGGAAAGTGCTCGGTGCACATTAATAAACACGCGGTAATCCGGGTACCACTCTAAATTTGGGTATCTTTCACGATACAGCCTAGCGGCGGCATTCGCGTTACATCTGCATTCGCCATAAATGAGGTACATGTTCGCATATTCCTGTGAAGTGTAGCGCGTAGGCATCGCAGATAACAAGGTAATGCTAACGCAGAACAGTAAAGTCTAAAGAGAGAAGCCAAAGTTGTCAGTACTGAATCGACACGAACGAACACGGAAAGGTGCATAGTAGACGAATGAGCGAAACGTACTGAAGTAGTTCGCTATGCTAGTATAATTCGCTTCGGGTGGCGTCACTATCTGTTTAATTCACACTAGTTAAAAAGGTGTATCTCCGGCTCATTGAGTGGCGTCACTATCTGTCTCGCTCAGTCTCGGCAAATATCAAATATCTATCTATATCCATCTCTTTCATCATTCTGGCTTTAAATTAAAGACCTCCAACCAAGTGAACTAAATTCGCGTAAAATAGGGTAACTTCAGGTTTTTATTTTTTTATCAAATTTTTTTAGTATTAAACCAACAAGTGTTGTACCATTTTGGAATCCGGATTAAAGACGCCAACTTTTGATAACACTTGCCAAAGTGCTCTAGTACTGTTTTTTTAAAGGAGGCCCTGTCAAAGTAGACATTTCAAAAATGTCGAGTTCTTAGTTCAGAAAAAAAGGGTTATTTTTAGAAAACTTGGGGCAATTATGTTATTATTTTTGACTGTGGTTATGGATAAGATTTTTAAGGTTATGGTAACAACATTTGAATCAACAAAAACTACACACATTACCCACAGTAACCGAAAAAAGGTTACAGTATGAAGGCATTTCGTGTTTTTTCTAAATGCCTCTAATTACCAGGGATTATGGGATTTTTTTAAATATTTTTCTGATGATGACTACCATCTATCCCATCGTCCCGTTTCAGCTTATCGTTGAGTTATGGGACACTCTGTATAGTCCTTGGTAAGAAAATAAATAAATACTGGCAGGCATAGCTCCAATATTTGTAATATTAATAAAGAGAAAGTCTTCGACTCTCTTTTTTTTCTGAATATAGTCATTTGTTTGTTTCGTATCGGAATGTTTTCTCGGAAATGGAGAAAAACGAAGTGCGAGCCGTTATTAAATATCTCTATTTAAAAAAGTTAACGACGCAAGAGATTCACTGCGATTTGGAGGCAACATTAGGAGAATCTGCTCCGCCATATTCCACTGTCGCAAGGTGGATTTCTCAATTTCGAGTAGGGAGAACAAGCACGGAAGACAAACATCGTTGCGGCCGCCCATCGACGTCAGTCACCCAAGAAAACATTGTTAAAGTCGAAAAAATTAAGTTACCACAAGAAAGGGCATTTCATTGGAAGTAATCAATCCATATTGAAACAATCTTAGAATATGAGAAAAGTCTCCGCAAGATGGGTGCCGAGAATGTTAACACAG
This sequence comes from Luffia ferchaultella, assembly GCA_949709985.1. Taxonomy (NCBI): domain Eukaryota; kingdom Metazoa; phylum Arthropoda; class Insecta; order Lepidoptera; family Psychidae; genus Luffia; species Luffia ferchaultella. The sequence goes on from OX453244.1 coordinate 9,417,030, forward strand.
TCAGAAACAAAATCTACTTGATATTTCGAAGACATTGTTGGACAAGTTTCGAAGTTTCGAAGACATTGCAAAATTATAGCCTCAATATTTTGGGACTCAGAAGAGATATTGTTGATTGATCACCTGGAGCGTGGAACCACTATTACAGGCTAATATTATGCAGCATTAATTCCCAAAATGAGGAATACCATCAAAGAGAAAAGGAGAGGGTAACTTCGACAGGGCGTGCTGTTTCATCCCGATAACGCTCCAGCGCACAGCTCGGCAGTTGCAATGGCTGCCATTTAACAAGCTGGCTTCAAATTCAGTGACTACCCGCCTTATTCACCAGATCTGGCGCCTAGCGATTTTCTTCTGCTCCCCAAATTGAAAAAATTGTTAAGGGGAAACAGGTACGAAGACGATAACGAGGTGATGGATGCCGTGGAGAGCTTTTTTTTTTTTTAAAGGAATTGATGCCTTGGAAAAGCGCTGGACTCAGTGTGTAGAAAGACTCGGAGACTATGTACAAAATTAATAATTATTAAATATTATTATCAATAGTCATTATATTTTATCTCATTGTCACTACTTTTTTATTTCTCCTCGTAGTCATGTGATAAAATGTGACAGCTGTCATAAAATGTTATTACTGAATTGCAAGCGGAAGTGGTAATGGGCCGGTCACATTTGCCGTAGAACTGATAACCAATGGGGTAGACGAGTGCTCGAATGGAGGCAACGTACCGGAAAGCGAAGCGTGGGACGCCCCCCGGCCAGGTGGACAGATGACCTGAAGCAACATACCGGGGGTAGTTCGATGCGAAATGCGGAAAGGTTGGATCGTGTATGGTGGCGAGCCTTGGGAGAGGCCTATATCCTGCAGTGGAGAGACACGGGCTGTTGATGACGATGATGACTGAATTAAATTTAATTTTTGTTAACCATCTCCAAACTTATATGTTTGCTCTATAGAGTGTAACGAGCGAAAATGATGTTGGTACCTCCATAGTTATAAGTTAGTAAAGGTGACTTTCAAAAGGTGAATTGTCCACTAATAAAAAATTTACAGCAAACACGATTTTCTGTATTGTTAATACTAATTGAGTTAAAAAAAACGCTGTTTACTGCAATATATTGATAACTTCAGTATTGAATCAATCAATTAAATATCATTATTTCGTAGTTATGTAACAACTTCAAATATGTCACAAAAGTGAATTTATTATTTTGTGGAAGAACATCATCACAAAGGTGCATTCAAAAAGTGCTAGTTCCTCTCAGAGATGCTCTTTTAACAAAATTATAAACAATTTTTTAACAATAAGTGCTTAAGGATTAATAATATTGAAACAAACAGATAGGCGAGCGGCTTACACTCATGGATTTTTATCATCTAAGTAATCTGATCTTTTATAATAAGCTTTTACACAAAGCTTTCGTTTTACTGTAGTTTTAAACTTGTTAAGGGGTAGATCTAGGTAGGTAGGTAGTGTATAGGAGTAGATAGAATGTCAACCAGGATCTTATTGTAAAAGCATATACATTGCCTTTTAAAAGATTTTCTGATTTTATTGAGGCCGGCTGACACGGTTAGCAAGTTTATCTTTGTGTCTAGTATTAACATTATGCCGATCAAAATTTTTTTAAATAATACAATATATTTTTTACGTACATCATGTTTTCGCATATATATTGAGATGGCAAACAGTAGAGCTAAATAGCCACTTATTTACTTTGTCAGTCTATTATAGCTGGTATTAATTTAAAAAAAGGGCTACTTGCTCTTTGTTTGTTGATCATTTGTTGACAGTGGACTAGTTAATTTTTATTGAAAATCAACCGGACAAGTTTCTTATTGTAGAAAAACTGCATAAAAATCTTATTAACATATTAAATTTTGTTTTATTATGAAAATGTTTTTTATTTTAACAAGATACAAAATTGCAATTTCTATTATGAATATATTTCTTATTTAAGGAAGACACAAAAAAATCAAATGATATTTGACAATGATACAATCATTAAAAGAGAGATACTACAGTAAAAAAAATACATACTACAAATTAGATGGACAACTTCTATTTTGATTGAATTTAGCAAGAAGTACTTTAAGAACGCAAAGCACTAGTTCCGAAGAGTTTGAAAACTTTGTAGAACAAAATTTTTAGCATGTTTTTATGAGGACTAGTTCCTTTTTGATGAAAAATTCAAATTTACATTAAGTTTTTAAAGGCTTTTCAGTGCTTTTTGATTGAAAATACAGATCGGAAAGGCGAGATACCATAGCAGAGCACTAAAAAAAAAAAAATATTTTGGGATGGTACGGACAAGTTACCTTTTGAAAGTCACCTCCACTTATCATACTGGCCATATTGTAGCAATATTATGTTATACAATTTTAATGTGCAATGTTGATTTCTATTCTTTCTTTTGATTGTGTGTTATTCATTCAATAGCATATTGGGTGAAATAATGAAGAAACATGAATCTTTTACAATATGATTTTCTAGAACATTACTTATTATGACTAAAAAAAATTAAAGCAGCAAGACTGTTATGAACGATCGGTGAATACATTTAGCAAGCTATTCATAAGGATCAGTTTTTAGTTTGTGGAAGTTAAAAGAAGAGGGAGTTTAGAAGACAGGCTAGTATCTGTCACCCTCAAACTGTGATGACCCATTGATGAATGACCCTGATATTACTGTAAAAAATCATTTGTGAAGACCGGCGAATTATATATGTAAACTTAGCCACCGCCCGCGACTTCGTTTGCGTGGTTTTCATGTTTTTTTATAGTTCCCACAAATTTTCAAAATTTTACCCGACCCCAAATATTTCATGAATGAAGACGAACAGGCAGAGAGCAGAAATATAAGCAGAAAATGCCAACGCCAATTGACCATGGTGCTTTGAAAATGAGACAAAGATTCATCGATTTGTGAAAAACACAAAGAAACAAATGATACATTTTTTTCCTGTAAAATGGGTCTTACTACAAGTGTCCTATTAAAGGTTCAGAGAGCAGTTAATCTAAATGATATGCGTGAATCTAGTAAGATAAGTTTACATTAAAATTAATTATGAAACATTACGTTAAGCAAAGAGCCCTTTTAAATCACGGGCATCACAATGTGTTTAAGATGATTCTGTCTGACTACCTAAAAAATTGACATGTGACAAAGCAATGAATAATGAAATCTGTTCCGCACTGAATAATGTGAGAAGCAATCAAAGACAGGTCGCTGGGACCTTTCCTGACACCGCAACAATACTTCATCCCCCACTGCTATTAGAACTGTAATCTATTTCAAAATTAATTTCTTTGGTGTCCAAATAAGAATGGGCAAGTGTTGGTAAAGATAAATATTATGAAAATATTAATTTGTGTAAGAAACAATAATGTTTCATTTTTAAACTTTTATAAAATTTACATTTTTTTAGCAAGACCATCACAACATTTTCAAACGAATAGTAATTATTTTTTAACTGCCTTCTATACAATTTTCTATTTGTTACAAGTACTTGTATTGAGCCATGTTGGTAAATTTAATAAATAATAAGACTGTTTATTTAGATATATTGTTGGAACCCTGTACGTACCTATACCAGCCTTTCCAGGGTGATAACAAATATTCAATTATATAAAAAAACAATTTTTGTTTAATAATACAAAAAATATATATGAGTCATCAAATATATATATTTTTTTAAGTAGGCAATTTTGTATATTACTAACAAAAGATAATTAAAAATTCTTCATTCATACCTTATAAGAACTCACATGTGAAATAGTTTTTCATTTGTTTACTGTTTGCACTTTGTCACCATTCCAAGAGTTTCATGTATGGATTTTTTTCGTAAAAGAAAATGTAATGAAAATGAAAACTGAGTTCATACATGAAAGATCATGTGCAAATCATTGGAGTAGTCATCGCCTGTAATAAATTCCTTAAATAATACTTAGGCCCGCCGAAGTTGTTAACCCTTGCAATTGGGTCACACCTTTAGCAAAACCCTCTTGCAGGTAAGAGGTGCCGGGCCTGCAGGAATAAAATAAATGGCATTAATTACATGCTATTGACACATGAGCCATCGAGTGCTTCACGGCTCGCGGCTCACGGCTGAGTGCGACTTGGTCGCGAGCGTTACACTTAGAGTTAAGACAATATATACTTAACAGCCAGCAGTGACGCATTATGATGGCCCAAGTGAGCTTATTCTAATATTTATTAAAACAAATGCGATCCTACCTTCAATAGAGTGTTGATCTCCCTCAGGGAAGTGATGGGAAAACCCTCTTTTTCCTTTTCCATTTTGAGGCGTTTCAATGCCACAATTTCCTCTGTGGTTTTGTCACGTGCTCTGTAAACAACTCCATAGGTGCCTTCCTCTATTCTATTGAGACACTGAAATTCCTCTACTGATCGACAGCCCTGTAATATAATTCTAATTAGACCTTACCTCACTGACACAATACTTTCAACATACAACATGTATGTTGCACACACTGACATAGAAATCAAATGAGGATGGTGTTATGTCATACTAACTTGAATTATATTATTAATCCATTAGTCTATTAACATATTCTTAAATGTTAATAATAATCTGCCAATCCATTAAAAAATATAAAACAATTACTTATCCTGTACAGAATTTAAAAATAATTATTTGATGGGAATAATTATCTATTCTGATAAAAAAATAAACTTCAATGCCATAAAATTTAACGCATAAACACTGCTAAATAAAGTGATAAATTTAAAATCCTTTAACAGTATACATAGAAGTTACACGTAAAAATTCTTACCTGTAAGGCAGGGAAATAAGGGGGCAGTGAATTTATTTTCTCTTCGTCTATCTTATGTTCTTCTTCATCTTTAGTTTTCTCATCTTCTGTACCGGATTTACCATTTTCACCAGGGGGTGGTGGTGAAAACGAATGTGATCTACTTCGAGATCGTGAATGTGACCTATATAAATCAAAAGCAAAACCATTTTTAGATAGTGTTCTAATAAAACAACAATTTAATATCTACTTGCAAAATTGAAATTTCATTTTGTTTATCTGAACTAATGTTATAAAGAGAAAAGATTTTATTTTCTGTATCTTTGTTTGTTTGTAACGGAATAACTCCAAAACAATGTAACTCATTTTTTTTTAAATTTAATTTATAGAAATCTACATTATCAGGGGCTGGATTTAATTTTCAATAAAGTAATAAATCCCTACAAAAATTATAATTATATGATAAAACCTAAGGTATACATTTTTTTTCCTATAAGTCAATATTCAGCGTGCACTGTGAAAACTATTTATACATAAAATTATATACTAAATGCTTATAGTACTCACCATTACAATGACAATAACTGTTTTGTGTTCAAATTAATTAATCAAAATACAGGTAGAATCGAAAGATGACATTTGTATCATGATATGAATCCTTATCTAACTGTTTCATAATCAAGGTTGATTATGTACATGTAAATTCCTTTACGATTTGAATCGAACCTTTCGTTTAGAAGTTATGACAGGTAAAATTAATTAAAAAAATTAAGGAAAATGCCATGGTGTGAGTGAACAGCCTCACGCTTAGTCTATTACTTTTCTACAATCTTCTATTTGTTCAAACAAAAAACTAATTTAAAATACTAATTTATCTTTCTACCTATCTACCCGTTAGAAACCAGGGCGAATCACTAATTTATGATAAACTGATATACTTTACCTCCTAGAGTCATTTGAAGTTGGACTGCCTCCCTCTGACTTATCAGAAGGTGACCGAGACTTTTCTTTATCTCGTTCTTCTGCAGTTTCTAGCTTTTTTTCTGTGTCCGATCCATCTTTATCAGATTTCTCTTCAATTTCTTTTTCATCTTCTTCTTCAGATTTTGAGTTATCATCGGATTCTGAATTCGTACCAGAACTGTCCTCTTCTGACTCTGTCTGTGAATGTTCACCTGAAAGAGGATATTATACTATAAACATATTAATTTGCGACATTTCAATAATAAAGCAAATACTTTACACTTTGAGGATTTATCACAATATATTATAGAATAAAACCCCCCGCCGCGTCTCTGTCTGACTGGCTGAACATGATAAACTCAAAAACTACCAAACGGTTTTTCATATTGGTGACACCAATGAACAGAATGATTCAAGAGGAAAGTTTATAATTTATAAATGTTTTGTGCAAATTAGTTGAAATATGACGATTATTGTTGATAAGGTCGGAAAAAATCAAGCCAACTGGGAGCTTTCATCGAAAACACTGCCTAATTCCTTAGATAGAACAAAACAATGTATTGAAGAATTGTTCCTATTTTATAGGACTAAAGAAAAGTCCGTGATGGCATATGTCCACCTTTTAGGGATAGCTTACTATGTTTAAAATTATTATTTTTATGTTTAAAAAAAATGGTGCCATATGATGTGATAATTGGAAAGCAATTTATATGGATACAATATTAATCCTTATCAAAGTAAATATATTAGTTAGCTTCAGCATTTCATGCACATTATGACTGCTCTTTACACTACACAATTTAAATTAATATCTTAAGAGTTATCGCAAAATAAAAACTATCACGCGACAAGCGGCTGGGCCCCACACCGACACTACATATCTGATGTGAAGTAATTTAGTTTGTTTTTGTGTTTATATTCTTTACTTTTTCAATTATTTACAGAATAGGAAATAAAATACATTAAAAACACTCCAAGTAGGATAAACTTATGTAACATTTAAATCTAATTAAATCTAATCCACGTGTTCGACGCAACAAGCTCATACGACACTATGACAGAAAAAATACTACGGCATATATGCTTTGCTACCCGTGCGAAGCCGGAGCGGGTCGCAAGTCAAATATAAAATTGAGCACTATTACACCAATAACACATAAGAAAGTGACATAATTTGATAAAATTAATTTTGGTGAGCTCTATCACCGACATTTATTATTCTCTAGAAGGTTTTTTGTCCGCACGCCTTATCTCCCTTAATACATCATTAAAACCAGTTGAGCCATCATTTTGACAATTATTATGTTCACCACTAATGGCGAAAAATAAACAGACCCGGAAACAAGACCAGCAACTACCGTAAACTATTAATTCTCTTCAAATTATATTTCAAAGCAACATCAGTGTCCTTAGGAGCCAAACAATGATGCTGGTTTTTTAAACTTAAGTGTGTGTAAAATATTTACATGTGTTATCTATTGAAATTATTTCCAACCATGACTCACCTTCTTCTTGTTCAGAATGTTCAGATTCACTTTTTATCTCCACATCACTTGCATCAGACACTGTGACAACAGCTTCATCATAAGTAGGAGACTCTTCAGTTTTATTTTTTTTGTTTGTCATTTCATCATTGGGTGAAATAGATCGTTTCTTGCCTCTTCTACGGCGCTCTTCTCTTCTTGCCTCAAGTTCAGTTCTTGACTCAAATTTCCTTTTTTCTTTTTCTCGTTCTGTAATGACGAATAATTATTTTCTACAAGTTTGACCCCACAACAAAAGAAAATAAACTAGTAATATTATTTCCTAATATAAAAAAACAGATATAAAGCCTCTATACAAAAAATTTTGATAACACATAATCAGGTCATATATCTCCCTGCAGCAGCTTATATATATAGCTGAACATAAATAACTAGCTTATACAATAAAATTGTGATTCTAATTTTATTAATAAATTTTATTTAAAACGTACTTAAATATAGAAAACATTGTGGTTAAAGGCATACCTGCTTCTAAAAGTCTCTTTCTTCTTTCCTGTTGGTGTTTATCTAAGCTTGAGTTACGTTCAGATTTAGTATTTTTTTCAAAATATTCAGGTTGCCTTTTAGGTTCTTGACCCTGAAACTCTTTTGATATTCTTTTACTTAACAATCTAGATCTTAAATCTTCTAATTCTTTGTCACCAGATGTTCTATCTCTGTTTTCTTTTTCATTATGATTTACACTATGATTCTCTTCTGCTAGTAATCTTAGTCTAGATTCTATTCTATCTGTATCAACCCGCTGCTTCTTTTCTGTTTCGGTATACCTTCCTGCTCGTTCCCTATTCAAATAGGGAACCTCTCTTTCTCTTTGCACATCTTTGTCCTTATGTATATCTTTCTCACGATATGATTCTTTTTGCCTAGGTATGTCCCTGTCCCTATACATAACATTCTCTCTATACATTTCTCTTTCTCTATAATGACTTCTTTCCCTATAGGAATCCTTTTCTCTATAAATATCTTGTTCTCTATTAATTTCTTTTTCTCTGTACATATCTTTGTCTCTAATTTCCTTTTCCCGATACAAATCTCGATCTCTGACATCTTTGTCTCTAACATCTTTTTCTCTATACACATCTTTTTCTCTCGTGTCTTTTTCCCGGTAAACTTCTTTATCTCTCATATCTTTCTCTCTGTAACTATCCTTATCTCTGTAATATGATTTTTCACGGTACATGTCTTTCGGAAGTTCTTCACGTTCTACATTTTTACTAATTTCTCTTTTAGATTTTTCTGATTTATCACGGTCCCTAAAAACAAACAATATTTATTGTCACTTTCATTTGATGTTAAATACATAGAGCTTTCCTTGAATGCCTCATCAACTAACACGGCTGTCTCAAAGTACAATCATTAATAATGGAACAAAATAAAATGATACTAAATATTTCAATTTTAAATATATTTGGAAGTAACTCATTAAACACTTATTAGAAATACAGTAAAAAGTAATTTTATGTTCTAAACATAATGCCCATGATTTAAGTATGTTTTAATGTCAATTCTGTTTTTAAACTCACCTTTTTCAAGATGCACATTATTAATTCTCAATAAAATATTGATGACCAACCTGTACAAATGCTTTTTTTCTTTACGTGAGATATCTCGATGGCGTTCCTTTGCTGACCGTTTATGTCCTTTTCTATCTCTATGTGAAGGACGAATCACAGCTTGAGGTGGTTTAATCACTAAAGAATCAGGATCTCGATCTTCATCAGATAAGCTAAAAACAAACGCATTTGGTTTAACTATGAAAATGCATTCTACATTTTTGGAAATGATACCAAAACTGCAGTAACATAATTAGGTACAAGCATAATCATATATAGGAAGAAGGGATTGCCTGAAAGGACTATATACCTAAGTAGTATATTTCAAAATTAATATATTAGCTCCTAATTTTAATAATTAATGCATATTTGATGATATAACAATATTGATGTGTAAAATGTTCTTTGAAATGACAAGCAATCCCAGGAATCTAAAAATAGTACAATACATCAAATAGGAATAAATCTATAACATTGGGTAAAACTAGATAATTTTATCTTCACATTACGATATATGAACTCTTGTACAGAAGAATATGATCCTACAAAAATACAAATTAAAAACAAATTATTTGACAGGACAAATCCATTCTTAATATATTTCTTAAAAAGCCTAAGTCTAGCCTATTTCGGACTAAGATTGCAATTGCTACGGAACCGTGAGAAGTATAGCCTCTTCACCTTTGCCTTTGCATACAAACTAAGCAGCTAGAATTTATAAAAACCCATCTCAGACCATTGCATATCTTATTTTTATTGAAATAAAAAATGTTTTTAGCTGCTCAAATTTATAGGTAAAAATTATTTTGCAATATAGAAATTAATAATAATAATAATATGTGGGACAGTTATTCAGTTTGTCTATCTATAAAAACTGACTTTTGCTGAAATTTTCGAAACACCTCAATTACTATTTCAAAATACCAGTAAATAAATATAAAAGCGCGAGACAGGTGAGCGCCACGCGATATTCTACAATTTTTAAAACATTTTTACTTTTAATTTTGCTATGTTGATTAACTGTTTCTTTTTCTCATAATGGGTAGTTGAAACTGGTATTTTTGTATGTTTATTGCGTTTCTGATGCCATATTATGTAAATGAGTATACAATGTCTCTTTATTCTACCTTTCTACAAAATTATGGGTTCTCTAAATCCCTACTGCACAAGCACTACACTCCAACGTGTAGGGCCTACAAAATTATGTGGATTTGAAATTGTAAATATTTATTTTGGTACAGCTTTCCAAAACTACCACTTTAGAAGTATTAATAATTTAGGGGATGGTGGGACGAGGACACAACACCAACTTTCAGAATTTTTAGAAATGCAAAAAAAACTTAAATTAAAAAATGAAAAACACGTACCCGTTACCATCGACATGAATTCACACTCCTTGAATTGACATAATCAAAAATCAATCTATTTCAACATTAAAATAAATTGAAGACAGTAAATACGTTAAGGATTTTCTAACCTAACTTTAGTAACAAGTAAAAATTCGATCTGCATGGCGCTTGGTGGCCGCTCCCGCAGCGCGCTCGCTTTGCGCGTTTTTAATGTTCCTAGTGGGTTGGAACCATGGATTGTTGGAACAGTAGTCAGAATGCCCATATATTCAGTTTTCATTGTATTTTTTTAAAACTAACTAACCTACCTATTCATTGATAAATGGTGGAGAAGCAACCTACCTTGACCGAATTTCTTTTAAACATTCTTTTATACACCTACCAAACCTAAATAGTTGAAACTTATTACAAGAGTGGCTGGCCATTTAGTGTTGATTTTAAGTGTTTTGAGTTTGAAGGCTATCAAAAATGTCTTAGTAGCAGGTATGTACTACACATTTTTAATTTCGTTTTTTTTTATATTTCCGCATTTCTAATAATTCTAAAAGTTGGGTTTAATCTCTTAACCTTGCCCCCCTCTTTCTTATTAGTAATACTTTTAGGGTGGTAGTTTTGGAAAGCCAACCCTAAAAGTGGGGGGGACAAGGACACAAAACAAACTTTCAGAATTTTTAGAAATACAGAAATGCAAAAAAAAAAAAACAAAATTTAAAATACCCATTACAAAGACATTCACCACTCCCTTGACATAATCAAACATAACCTATTGATTGAGAAATAGTAAACAATCTATCTCAATCAAATTTTAAATTTATAGAAAACTTCTTAGGGCTTGTCTCTTCACTACTAGCATTAATAAAACAAACCTAACCTATTGATTGAGAAATAATAGACAATCAATCCACCTTGAGTAATTTTTGTTTTTAAACACTAACATACAATACGCGCCACCAAAGTAAAAGGCTCTCAAGTTAGCACCAGATACTTGTGCAAATACCAAAAATATGGGCAAGGGGCGGTCAGGGCAGGTGGCGCGGCTAGACGGGTTGGCCGCTAGAGCAGTGGCCCTATTCTGACTTTTCACGACACCGAAGTAGCGCCGAATACGTTCCGTTTCAAAAATCTATGACTATGGGCGAAGTACGGATCTTTGAAATGGCGCGTATTCGGCGTTAACTCGGCGCTGTGTTAATTTACCAGAGTACGGTCGCAGGTGGCATCCCTCGCGCCCCGCGCAGACTCCGCGCTGTCTATGTACAGGCGTGTACATCAGTCTCTATCCCACTTTCGTAATTTTAACCCATGCCACGTCAGTTATTAATTATATTCTGTTACCGTAGTTTTAGTGAATTTAAAATTGTCGTTGATTAGTATTAATTGTTTTGTTCATTGTGTTAGATAATACATTGAATACAGGCCATTGTAAAAAACTATATTATATGACATTGTCAGAATTACGAATAGTGAAATAAAATTTTAATTGATTTATTTAATTAATAATAAATACAACAGAATGGCGACGTGGATAAATATCAAAAAGCAATAAAAATATATAGAACACCAGTCACGTCCCATACTAGCTTGGACCTAATTTTTAGGGCATTTATATAAATATAATAAATGGTAGAATCGATAAGTATCTATAGGTTATTAATATTATTGATACGAAGTCAGAAATATTGAATATCTTTAAAAAAAATACTCCAGACATGGCTGTATGGGCACATGAGCACTTCCCCATGGTCCCATTGAGTTGACTCATTAATGGGACCAGGGGAAAAAATTGCCTGTGGTGCCATTAGCTAGTGAAGTAATTAAAATCATATTTTTGTCGAAAGTTTGTATTCATTTTTGTATTGATTTCACTGCCATGAACAACAAAAATAATAGGGTCAGCAGAATTTATATTATAAAGATTTAGGCTTGAATGTGGAGGTCTCTTACTATCCATATTTATTTTTTTAATTGAATAGACTAGCAAATGCATTATGATCAATGTGCATTATAATATTTTTTAAATAGTACCTACTACTAGATAGGATGAATTTTATGGTAACATGCAATATAATAGTTATTTACATTTTACAGATGCCGCCGATAACAACATTTATTAGGTCAATAAAACCAATATGTTTTAATTTTTGCACTTCCAAAAGCAATGTGTCTGAGCCGTTCTTGCGTAATTGTTGCTATTAGGGAATACCCATGATCCGTTTTATTTAATAGTTTACCCAATCACTACCCTCTCGCTGTCAAAAGATCAGCTGTCACTGTGCATCTGACACGAAACAGCCTTTACTGTATTTGAATTGACTAATCAACGTATCCTAAGGGAACCTTTTTCCTGTGGTCCTTATGACCTAGGAATGGATTAAAAACATTTTAAATATTTTATTATAATAGGCTACTTGACTTTTTAAAAAATATATGAGAATGAGTTTTCTAAAAAATATATCATAACAGTAAAAGAATTTAAAAAAAAAATAATTATTAAAAAAAGTTATGAATGTTTAAAATGCACTATTAGACATAGAGGGGGATACCACACGGGTGAATTCCTTTGACTCTATTATTTCAGTTGTTTATAACGATGAAATTAATACAACATTATAATTACTTTCGGTAAAAATATGATTTTAATTCCATCACTAGGTAATGGGACCACGGGGAACTGCTAGTTTTTTTGCTTTCTTTTCAATGAGATAATATGACTGCGCTATGCTTTATGGGTCATTGACATATGTAGTTAAATATTTTTTTATTGAGTTAAAGATTATTGGACTATTACTGGACTATACTTAAGTAGGTACTGCATTGTGGTGATGTTTATGATTAAATAAATAGACTAATTTTTCGTAAACTAGTCCACTTTTATTTCAAAAATCCTTTTCGTTTTTTATAATACATTCTTTTGCGGGAATTTAATTTTTTATTTGGGGTTTTTATTTCATAAAGAGCGGGATAATTGCACGTTTATTGGCGTCCGACAATACTCAATTACAACAAAAATAAAATTCTTTTGAATTTTTGAGGTTATACATATGTACTTACTGAACTTATTTATTTATCATGCTTTGGGGTCGTATTTATGCAAGTAAAACACGGATGAAATGAAACTGCAATTCCTTATTGCTTATTTCGATTGTTCTACTATACAAGCAAACGGAGCAGTAATGTTTTTATTACGTAAGTCTGTTTTTTTTGCCTGTGTAAATACTTCTTTTTTTGGGGTCCGTGTTTATTTATTTTTATTCTAAACAGGTTACCGTGTGCAATGGCATTAGAAATCTACTTAAAAATATTTTTAATCCAGAGTCAAAAAACGAACTAATGAGAAAAAAGTGTACTACAGTGGTCACACTGCAGTTCAACACCCAATATATTCACGTTCCATTACATTCACAGAATTACTGCCTTCACAAACAATTTCATTTACATGAAAGTTTTTTTTAAATTTTTGCCTTCTATTTTTTAGTGTGATAAGAAGTGATTTTTAAATTTTTTTTGTATATGAGTAATTTATATGCATATGAAAAAAAATCAAGTCCATTATGACCATCATTGTTTACGAAGAAGTTAATTTATCTTAAATTTTTTGAAATATATTGTATTTCTATTTATTACACTTATTATGAGCAATTAAGATTGCTTATTGCTTATTATGTAAAACAATTTCTGAAGTTTAAAATAATCAAATATTATATTTGTCTCATTGAATTGATATGTTCGACTGTACCTGCACGACTTCTTGCGTAGCCAACTTCAAGCGGCCTGTTAGATAGGTGGCGCGTATAGTACCTGACCTTGATTTTTTTTAAACATTCTTTTAACTACCATAGCTAAACAGTCAAGTTTTTAGGCCGTTTAGTGTTAGTTTCCATTATTAATATTACTTATTTTTATTTTTTTCCTAGAGGTTTTACATTTCTGAAAATTCTAAAAGTTGGTTTAATCTCTTCACCTCGCTCCCCCTCGCTCTTATAGTAAATACTCTTAGGGTGGTAGTTTTGGAAAGCCAATTTGTTTATAGTACTCTACCACACATGATCTTTACAATTGACAATAACATCCTGATATGACAAAAGCATGGGAAAGTAAGTTGCAAATTAAATGTAATTATGGCAATCATTTTGGATTGTTTTTTGGAACCTACTTGTTTTTCTATTTACGATTAAGTACATAAATGTTCGACGAAAAAATAACCCTGGTCCTTCTTTCGACATCACATTTTGAGAAGTAGGTACCAGGTTAATAATGTAGCACTGACGTGTTCAACGATGTAGGTAACGATTATGTGAAATTACCCACCGAGTTATGTCGAATGAATGGGTCTTAATAGCTTATGCATTCTGACCGATTCATCATTTTATCGAGTCCAGTTTCATACAGTACAAAAATAAATCTAAAACTAGACAATGATTAATAAATGTGCTTTTCTGAAATAATACTGACAGTGTTCGCTTTAGTTTTCTGTTTATAAAAATACGGCAGTCTTATACTAACAACTAAACTGGAGTGTGGAGCGCATAAGCTTACCTAAAATCCATTTCATCCTGTATAGGACTACGAGCTAACTCTCCATCTTCGCTTTGTTCATCGTCGTAGTTACTCATTTCGTAGTTCAGGACTAAAGTACACTATTCCACTTGTACTCGATAATACGAAATAAAAAATTCCACTGTCACAAAATGTACATTGAAATATGTGTGTGCTGTTTCACACGATTCTAACGGAAAACGTGCGATTAAATATCTAAAGCTGAAAGACGCAACAAAGTGAAACCGCCATTTTGTTGATTTTGGTCAATTTTGGTTGAGTTGAGTGAGTTGAGTTGAACCAGTTGAACCATGAACTAAATTACACGGAAATACAACGACAACGCACAAAGCTAGAAACCACAAACGTAGAGAGATGAAGAGGAGAAAAATATGCGTTAGTGGAAATTATGGTTCCTGTAAAGTAATTATGATGACCTGTAGTTTTTTTCCTTGGTTTCCTCGTAATAAAACCTAAATTCACCATCACCATTAGTACTTTGTGGTAGGTACAATATTTTGCAAATTTTATGCTAGCCACCTATCATGCTAGCCACACAGAAGTGGTGTAGAAAGAGATAGGTAAGCACCCGGCTCAGAACAAATACTGACGCATAGAAGGCAGTCTTGTATTTACATATATTTATTTCATTTTCACGTTTTCCACATGATGACTTTCAGTGTGAGTGAAAAAGATGTAAATATATATATGCGGTTTGTTTCAACCTACTTGTACCCCTTTCTCAATGACATTAGTATGACTAGTTAGACGAACGTCGGACCATAGACATACATATACTAGGGTAGGAGACCAATTGACATCTAAACATCGCATGACCGAAACGGAAATGAGTAGGTATGTGTGCAAAATTCACATGTGGTTGAGCCAGTTTTAGTGATGTGCATGGGTGTTTTTTATATTATCGACAGCACGTAGTACTTTCATGATAATGTGTCGTTGAAATTACCGCGTTATCATAAGTCGAAATCGGCAATCCTATTTATTATTTTGAATCTGCTATACTGCAAAATTTTTGTTTTGAGTTACTTTTCCTAACTTTTAGTTTTTTAAAATGACAAAACATCAATCAATCAATTCAAATGCCATTTCCTTTACTCCAATAAATTTTTTTTTGTTAACAGTTGATAATTAAAAATTTGCAGAAAGAAGTAAAGAAAGCGTCAATATCATTATGGAAATTTTTATATTTAGTTGAATACAAGCCAAGTAATAAATAAAACAATATAAATAAACAATTTTCATTTTTAATGACAATACGTCATGTTGCAACGCATAACAACAAACTTTTTGACACTCTTTGTAAACCAAAAAATGAGAATGTACAAAACAAAAACATTTACAATTTAGAAGTTTCATGATGAATATCATATTTAACTCGATAGAATTGAAAAATAAACCAAACCTAATAAAACAGTGAAAGTTTTTTTTTTAATTCGTCAATAAATGACTGAGAAATAAATTATTGATATTTATGTATTTTCGTGCGGTTTGACTGGTGGCTTTTTACTGCCCATGACGTCACATTGCCTACTCGATTGAGTGTCGCGTCGTCTCACTGCACCACAAATTATGTCTTGTGGGCCGTCCATTAATCACGTGAGGCTTGAAGGGGGGGGGGGGGGGGGCTGACAAAAATCACGAAATATCACAAGGGGGGAGAGGGGTGTAGTAAGATATCACGTGTATTTATTTTTTCAAACGCGCTATTTTTAAATCGAAAAGCGGCGTGTAGTGTACACCATTCGTTTATTATTTTTATACTAATCAAAAACAACCTGCAACTTTTCTGTCTAGACATTTTTATTATGATCCTTAATTTCAGAATAAAATAAGATTATACTTTATACCCGTATTTAAGATAATATTCTAAAATATTCTAAAAAATTTAAGAATTCTGTAGATACGAATAAAACACGTGATCTTGGGTGGGGGGTGGGGGGTAGTCTTAAACCTCGCCATGTATCACCAAGGGGGAGGGGGGGTTAAAAAATTGCTTAAAAAAGATCACGTGATTAATGGACGGCCCCTTGGATGAAATTCTTGTATTTCATCCAAGTCTATAATATCTTTTGTTTCTTTATGTAATAGGTAGTTGGGTTTTATTTGATTATAAAAGAACAAGTTTTTGTAAAAGACAAAGTGATAATTTGCCTAAAATTGATATTTTCAATGTGATGGACTTTTTTCTTCAAATCCGTTTTATATTAGTGCTGAAATAAAGGTTTAGGCTCTAAAGTTGAAGGTTCTGGTGAAACATCCCGGTAAACGTACGCTGACACCGATCGTTTGGTCTTCAGATTAACCTGTACAGAAATTACAGTTGGCATAAATGCTCTGACTTTAGATATTAAGTATATACTGCAGCGTTAGTATATTACTTAATATAATAAGTAAGCACATATGAAAAAAAAAAGAAACCCCTATCGGCACAAATTCAGTAGGTATAGATCCTTTCTTCAAAAGTCGTCGGTGATTTAGTTAGACAAAACAGTTTTCCGTAAAATGTCTACTGCAAACCAAAGAGTGTTTTCGGGACGAATGGCGTCCCACCTGCTCTATTTAACATTCTTTTCCATTGTTCTCTGCTAACCGCGTTTACAGGAAACCTTGATA
Organism: Luffia ferchaultella; assembly: GCA_949709985.1. Classification (NCBI taxonomy): domain Eukaryota; kingdom Metazoa; phylum Arthropoda; class Insecta; order Lepidoptera; family Psychidae; genus Luffia; species Luffia ferchaultella. The sequence goes on from OX453244.1 coordinate 9,434,383, forward strand.
TTATGAAAAAGTCATCATTATCAGGAAGCATTTTTTAACACAACAGTTTCCTGGAGGAAAATGAGGTTAAACTATTGTATACAGTAACTTCGTCATTCAAAGTTAAATTATTTACAACGTTCTTAATCAGAGAGCAGATAGAACGTCAGACTTTAAATCTTAATTAAATAACGATTAAAATTATTTGTGTATATATCTTATATTTTCATATGAGCAATTCTTGTATATATATATATCCTATGTATAGCATATATGTATAGATGTCATACTTTCTCTTACAATGTGCTGCCAGGCTAAATAAACCTCCCAATATGTTTAAAAACAGTTAACGACATCTTTCCAGTGGAACAATTGCAATTAGGTAATATTAAATATACAAAATATTTATATTCATATATATATTTATATTTGAAAATATCGACAAATCGATAGATTTTGTGCGATCCCTATGCTAAATTGTTTGATTGTAATTTTACACAATATTTTTGTATCTTACACATAATTGTTTAAAATAACAAATTATTTACAAAATAGAGTGTTTACCGTATACTATTGACGTATAACCAAATAAATTTAGGATTGTTTTTTATAAAAATAAGCATTAAGATAACAGTATGTTATTGGCAGTACTTACATGTGAAATCTCTCTTTATTTGGATTATTATCAAATGTTACAGTGCAATCTAAAACAGAACACGACACCATTGTATTTAACAAGATTTAATTTATATAGTTTAAAATGATTAAAGCACAAAATAGAAAACAAAACTGGAGCTTATTTTGACAAGTCGCTAATGGAGACTAAAAATCTTCAAAGAGGTTTTATAACAAATTTTGTTGCGTTTCTTTCTTGCATGTAGGATTTCCGTAAAGAGCTGGATGTCATTCGCACACTGTGTTCCTCTCTTACGCTAGTATGTATACCTTTATGCGTCGGACTGACGTTTACATCAAATTATAAAAAAAATTGATAATATAGGACTAAATTATTAAATAAATTGGTGCGAAATAAATTTGCCACAAAAATGGCTTGCGTTACAGTAAATAGCAACAATCACAGTTCTTCAAAATCAAAAGAAAATGAAAGAATTTCGTTCTATCGGTAAGTGCCAAATGCTTTTATTTTGTTTTTAAACACTAAGAAATGAACAATTTTATTATCACGTATTTTTAAACAATAACCTACATTACGGTGAAAATATTAAAATTACTAAACTGGGTTAAAACTGCTTAAAAGAAGTAAAAAAATAATTTAACTTCATATTTACATTTGTTATAGAGATTGACACCATACGTTTGTTTTTATCGATATTTTATTTCGACATCTAATTAATGTACTAATTTGGCGTAATAATCTTCTCATAATAACAAACCGGTCAAAGGCAAGTCCGACTCGTATAAACACGGTTCCGCATCAGAAACTATAAAATAATTTTGCATAGATTTTTTTTTTAATATATCGCTTAATTCCTCTGTAATGTGCCCACAATCTCTAACATTTATGTCCCGGATTATTTTAGTTTATGTTCCTGCATGCTTGAAAAATAGAGTGGGTATTCGTCACTTTATATTAAATGCAATTTATTTCCATGACTTCAGTTTCCGACTATGGCGGTGAAAAGTTTGTGCCAAAGTTGTATCTTCTAAGCTACTCCATACATCACAATTAATGCTTACCAAATTTTTGTTGTAGTTTTTCTTTGGATCCAAAGATACGAAGTGAATGGACAAAAGCCGTTAAAAGAGTAAACTAGACGCCAAGTAAACGGTCGTTTGATTTTAAATGGACATTAAAATTAGCAATTTAAGAGATGATTTAGGTTTTGCTTGTGCCATTGAGGGGAGCAAAGTAGACCGAAGAAACAAGCCGGGTGGCTTGTTTCTTCTCTAGGCTCAAGAAATTGTGATTTACCTATAACACATTATTTATAAAATAATTTGCTGTAAATAGCCATATACCAAACGTTTTAACTATGTACTTGTTGAAAGGTTTAGTATATGGCTGTTACGAAACTAGTAAAATTTTAATCTAACTTTAGTAATTTTTTTTGACACATTACATAGCATGGTTTAAAAAGTTGTATATATCCATATTTCCCATAACGTATCCTTTCATTTGATGTATAACAAAATGAATTTGATTTTTTTTCTAATTTGATTTTTTTGTTATCATCAAAACTATGCATTTTTCGCATAACAAGTTTTTTTCATTTATTACATCACACGATGAATGCACTTACATACTTTTTTTTTTTTAATTTTCCATCTGACATTGATCCTCAATATCAAAATAGTTTATTGACTTTATACGTTCCTAATTGGCCCACAAAACTTTCTATTTGTACCAATAATCAAGTTGTTGTTGTCTAATAGATTCAGAGAAAATAGGCTGTGATCGACGGATAAGTATAAACACCAGAAGAGTGGTCCTTAAGGGTTCCGTTTTTTCAAATCAGATGCACGGGATCCTAAAAATTGTAATTTACATTGACACAAGTTTAGTTTAGCACAACTGGCAATGCGGCTGCCGCGGTATTGTAGCGCGTCTGGAATGTTCGCGGAGGCGCGCGTAGACGGCTTTCATGCCATCATGCGCAAACGTTGTGCCTCCATTCTGGCGTAGGTGCGTGGCGGCCGCAACAACATCCTGGACACTATCGCTGATAGTTGGGACTCTCCATTTATGGCCCATTGGATACACCTGCATGTCAAATAATTAATTGATTGTCTAGTTTTACTATTAGTTGTATTTTTTTATTGTTATTATTCGTTAATATTTTATTTTGTTGTACTGTTTAGTTTTAATAGGTACTTGATATGTAAATACTGTGCAAATGTGTAAAGATTACTATGGGGCTAGCACCTGAAAATAAATTATTATTATTATATATATATGCGGTTTGCATCAACCTGCATGTACCCTTTTCTCGATGATATTAGTCTGACTAGTCAGACGGACGTTTGCATCAAATTATATGAATTTACCTCCATTGTTTAAATAAATTGAAATGAATTTGTGGGCTATGTTCTGATCATAAACTGCAATGATTTCGTATCAGCTATCTTTTTCTTTCTAATGCTTTATTTTACATGTTAGAATAAATTAAACTTATGTAAAATTTACATTCCTTCTATTACTTTAGGTAATTGTTCTAAGCGAAATGCACTCTTGCGCACTCTAGTCTATAATAGGTCAACGTCAACACAATCACACTCTTTGGTCAACACCACAGAACAGTTAACGTCAACACCAACTCATCACTCTTTATTTGACATTGACTGTGACATTGACTGTTAATTTACAATTGACAGCATGTATTGGACGGACAGTTATTAGTGGAATTGTGTAAATAAATTGATAATAGTAACACATACATACCTAATGTAGTTTATTATTAAGCTAAAAGAAAATAAGTATTAAAATTCATTTTATAACTTCATCATGTTTAAGGAGAAACCATATAAAAACGGAAATTATGGTGGGCGTACATATATATTCTATGTTTTATATTTATATATTTCAAATGAAACTAGAAAATCTGATCATAAAATTATATTTCATTTGAATTTAAATTATGATAGAAAAGAGTATTCTTTTCAGATTTTTACAACTTTTACAATTATTGACAAAGTTTAGAGTAGTTTTGGGTTTACCCAGCAATAGAAAATCTTAAAATTGAGAAGAAGTAAGATATTTATTGTAGCTCTTTCAAGCTTTTCAGCATCATTTTATTTGTTCCCCCCCTTAAATTATAAAACATGCAATATTAAAGTAAAAGGTTAGGTACATATAAAATTCTATGTAAATTTTCACACTTATAACTTAGGTAACAGAATCTTCAAAATAGAGCGTCTCATACTTCGAAACGATCTAAAACCCGAGCAAAATGACGGACTCTGACATTAAACAAACCATAATCATTGTCATCGTTTGTTTTAAACATTTCATTAAATTACGCATGAAATATAATTTTACAATACTTTTTTCCAGTATGATTTTTGCATGTGCGTCCCACTAAATTCCACTTCACAGTGAATGTGGTTTGTCAGTACATCAAGTGACATATTTTTTTGGTCATATTTTTTAACTGTTCAAATTTAAAAGATGTGGTTTACTTGTAGCAAAATATGTTTTTACGTATTTATTTAACAAACATATTGGTATTTTTTTATTGCCAAAATTTTTTACTTACTATTTTCCTTCCCTTTTCACATTTACTTACACAAACACACACTGAATTTTTGGGACGATTGGTCACTTACAAATAAAAGTACCAAATTATTATGTTTGAAATAAAGTATATAATAATTAATCAGTTGCATTTCAGAATAGCCGTATTCTCCACACAATAGCTAATGTAATTGACAATAAAGAAGAAACTAAGAGAAGTAGAGAAAATGGAAGTAAAACCTTACAAGAACTTCTATCATGTGTACAAAATTGCCAAAATCGTTTTGGAGGAAAGTCAGAGTTAGCAACTGAAGATGATATCAGGTACCAATATTGGTGAACAATTGCGGATTGCTTACTTTTATTTCATATTCTTATTTGATGATGATGAAGAGCATGTTAAGCAGTCGGTCCCGGACGCTGTCAATAGATGGAGGTCATTACAATCCCCAACCCGCAGTGGAGTAGCGTGGTGGATTTAAGCTCCAAACCCCTCCTCACGCTGGGGGAGGCCTAAGCCCCTGTAGTGGGGTAAAATGGGCTGATGATGATGATGATTTGATGATTTGATTTCAGATCAAATAAAAATATGAAATAAAAGTAGGTATATTCAGTAATAGTTTTTTTGGTTGCTCTCTAAGATAGCATAATCATTAAAATGGTGCATCTCATACTTCAAAACAATCGAAAACTTGAGCATATAATAATGACAGACTCAGTGATTAGGCAGACCATGTTATTAACATTGTTTTGAACGATCATTTGTTATATTGCAAATAAAATGTAATCTCCGGATCTTTATTTTCTTGTCCAGTACAAATTGTACGTGTGAGTCACGTAAAATTCTACTTAATAGTAAATATTTCAAAACTGCAAGTGGTTTAAATTTGGTCTGCCATGTATATATTTTTTTTTTCATATTTTTGTTGTAACATACGTATCTCTATATACATCCATGGTTACGCTTTATGTATTTTTATTGCTACTTATTGTCTTTTGCAGGATTGTACAATTATGTGAAAAATGGGAAAAAGTTTTAAGTCATGGCATCAAAACCAATTTATCAAATTCTGCAATACAAAGCCTAGTGGCGGCTGGTTTAAATTTTACTTTTAATATTGATAATGTTGGTTAGTTTATTTAATACCATCAGAGAGAATATCAATACTGTAAAGTTTGAAAATAATATTTCTTACCTAATACCTACATTTTTTAGGTAATTCTTTGTGGAGTTACACATGTTTACATTTGACTAAACATGAAAAAGAAAGATTCAAGATTCTTAATAACATAAATTCGCCACTTGGTTACTTCCGTGCATTTCTACGTGCATCTTTGAATGAACGTTCTTTAGACAGGTATACTTTTATTGACAATATATTCTAATAATTAATCCTGGACAGTCAGTGGACACACAGGTTATTGATACTGTAAATTCCTTTTCATACAGATATTTGCAGAGTTGGATAAGTCATGGTCTGGTTATGGAGTATTATGAAGAAGGTGCTATAGTTAGAGAAACAGAAGCATCACATTTACTACCTAATATGGCTGCAGGTGCGTTCCTAAATGTAATTAATGTTAATACTTTTGTCAAGATTATATTGAATACAGCACATAAGGCTTCCAAAATTATTTTTTAGGTATGACTTCCATATTGTTTGCATTGTCTATTGACAGAATAGAACTTAATGATTCACAACAAGCGATACATTTAAATAAATCTGAGCATGTCATACCATTGCCCTTGCCGGTCAAATCATCAGCTGGTTTGAAAAGGAAACCATTAAGGCAAGTTATATCTTTTGAGAAAAATGAAGAAGCTAAAAATCCATATATGGATAGAAGAAAATCATGTCAACCAATGACAGATGTGGACGATTCATCATGCAAAAGTGCACCACCCACATGCCTTAATTCGCCAGATCCCAATAGTGCATTTCAAAATGCTACTTCTTCCATAAGTGAACCTACCAGTACAGATTTTAAAAGTATCAGACAGTTTTTTCCTGATAGTGTTAAAGGTATTGAAAGTCCATCACAAATTCTTTCAAGATTATCCGAACGTGCCAAAGAAATATTTTCTTCTTCTAACAGTATAGATGTAAATAATCCAGTTAAAGATGATGTGTCAGATGTGAGCATCAGTAATCTTAAGATATCAGAGAGTGACAGTGAGGAAGTAGCTGGAAGCATTGATGGCAGCACTTCTTGCCTTGAACTCTGCTTTACAGAAGATGAGAGTGTTCAAGATGACAATTCCATACAAAGTGTGTTAGCAAAGAAAGATCAAGATTATATGGCTCTGCAATTGAAATGCAATCAAATTGAAATTTCCAGTAAAGAAAAAATAAAGAAATTGGAAAAGATTATCTTAGATTTAAGCAAGTTAGTACTCATACAGTTTTCACAAATAGTAACCCTATTCACATTTAGATGATTTAGTTTATGTCATCGGTTGATTGTTTCAGGGAAAATGATAGATTGAAAGAACAGTTGAAAAATTATATGTCAGCAGTCGGGACAGGTATGGCATTGAAGGTTAGAGAAGGTGATAGTGAAGAAGTTGGCCAATATGAAAAAAAATTAGTTCAGGTGAACTCATATAAATTATTCACTTCATTTTAATACTAGTGTTATACCTCCAAATGAATCTGGCTAAAATTGAGACTATGGTGGTATTTATATTAATGGCATATACTTGATATTCTTGGATCCATCAGTATGGAAATTTTAAGGATATATTGCAAAAGATAGTGCCCATCCATATGGACCTCTATCCAATGTTGCACCAAAATCAAACTTGTTCATATACAAAGTATAGTTATTACTACACACAGAGAGAGGTCCTATTAGAAATCATAATCCTCATACAAAATTATTTAAAAAACCGGGCAAGTGTGAGTTGGACTCTCGTCCTGAGAGGTCTATACTATAGAGACCTTGTTTTTTCCCTTAGGATCCTAGGCCCACAGCAAGTACGTTTTGGTGACTGAATTTGCGAGTATCAAAATATGACATAAATAGCCAAATCTTTTTAGAATTTTAGATTTTTCACACCTATATTGGGTCCTAGGTCTTAGTTTTTGACATTAATTTCAATTTCATACCTCTACCTGTTCCTAAGAAAACGGGTCTTGACAGATGGATGGCTACAACAAAGGATCCTAATTCTGGAACCCTATGCAATTGAAGATGACCTGAAACGCATAATTATAGATTTTTTAATATGATGTAGTAGTTGCATATTATAAGTTTTTTGGCGCTATGTGTCTGTTCCGAAAGTTTAGCTCAGTAGAACTAGCCCGATAAACACACCATCTGGAAAAAAAAAATTTGAAGACAATACGAAAATATTAACATTAGGCGTGATTGACAATCAGTTGAATGAGAATTACAGGATATCACGTTTCATCAATTAACTTATTCGTTAAGCCGCCCTAGACATTCCGCGAGACCCGTCGCCAAGAGTCTTGTCACTTACTAGCACTGCTTACAAGTGGTTTAAAGATGAACATTGCTGTAGTGCTTATAACTTCAAACTGAGACAACGCAAGGCAGGACTTGCCGAGTACACCCTCCACACATTTGTCAAATCTTGTATAGTCTCACTGAGATTGTGGAGCTGCATTATTTTTATCAATCCACATTGTCCAGAACTACCCCAGAAATTATGTTATAAAGTTAATACCTTGCTCAAGTTTTAAAGTCATAAATTATATTTTTCAATACATTTGCTATTAATATGGTCTTTATGACATCGAAACTTGAACCATAATGTTGTATTTTACAGTACTAGGCCTTTTCACTTTACATCAATCACATACGCGCGTTCTGTTTGTAACGCATGCGTATACCGCGAAAAGCAGCCCGCACCCGCCATTATTACATTCGAAGTATCTACCAAATTTTTATCGTAAATGTATTAAAAAACGTCGTATGATGCTCGTGCTCAGTAAGCTGGCTATTATAGTCATCGCTTTATTATAAGCACTCGACTTCGCCTCTTGCCTATATACCTCAAATATAATATGCAGCTTACCATACTTGCATCATAATGTACTATTATTTTAGAAACAAATAATCACATTTGATCTTGTTGCATGAAAATTTGTACCATTTATGAGCATTCTCTAAATGGCTCTGAGATTATGATAGTACATAATCCCACTGTGGGTAGTAAGCGAGTAGATGTTAATCAAACCGCTGCCCTATGGTATTCTATACTCGTTATAAGTAATGCCAACCAACTTGCAACCAAGATAATGGAATTTATCACATAATTTTACTTGTGTACTCATCCAGAATTTAAAATGCCAAGCTGTATTTCATTAAAATATTTTTCAGGTTGCTCAAATGCATGCAGAGCTTATGGAATTCAATCAGCATTTACAGAAACGGCTTTTAGAACTGGAGAATGCTTCAAATCCAGAATTTGACTGTCCTGACTCCAACGTGAAAGTTTATATTCCTACTGCTTTTTTAGTTGGAAAGAAGACACACTCATATCATGTCTATCAGGTAGCAATCAGTTTTATCATAGAAAATCAACATAATGCCAATGCCAATTTGGGATTTTTTTATTGAAGCATATAACTAATAATATTTAATAAATATAATTTAATTGAAAGACCTTGTAGTGCTTGCAGTATAATTTCCATAGGCAAAACAATATTAAAAAAAAATTATGATGAGAGGTAGTACAGATAACTGTAAAAGTATGAACTAGAAGCCCACTTCTGCGTTTACCGTCTAGCCACTCATACTCTAGCTGGCTCGTGTAAGATGGCGAGTTTTAGTCCCAGTTTCATTGCGCAAGGTGCTCGCGCGCCGTTTTTCACCCCCGTGAAATTCCCGCGCGCCGGTCTTCAACCCTACAAAATTGGGTAATGTCACTTCGGTACTGTGAAGTGACATTTATGACTATTAAAATCAAACGCTGCTAACAAATTAATTTACTCTATGAGGTAACCGTTTTAGATAGACACGTCTACTACAGCGCCTTTTGTTGGGCTATAACCGTAACACACGTCTAAGTTTTTTGTCCGAAGATACATCTACCTGTGTAAACCAAAAATACACCAAAAAATTGGCCTAGCTATTTTAGGCACACAAATCTACTGCAGCGCCCTCTAGTGGCCTATAATAACAATAGAAAGAAAGAAAGAAACACATTTAATTACGGCTATGGATACATAATACACAGCAGACAAATACCAATGACAAAACACAAATAGAAGTTCTCCGCAACCATGATAGGAGCTGACTCAGCACACGCTGCAGGTCTTAATAATAATATAATAACGTTTATTTGGAAAAAATACAGCATGATTAACTTTTAAAATGTGAGTCCCCAAACTAGGATTATCCTGTAATTTGGGGAACCACTTTGTATTTAAAATAACAAAAATTAAAATTGTGAAACGTGTCTAAAAACTGACTTTGAAGTAATGTCTATCCAATACAAAACCCGACTCAAAATCGGCCCAGCTGTTTTAGAAAATACGTAAACTGCAGCGTCATTTAGTAACCGAAACTGTAAAACATATGAATACATACATATGCATCTGCTCTGAAGAGATACCTATGCAAATAAAAAAAACGCATACAAAATCCCAGCTATTTTAGAGAAACACATTTATTGCAGCGCCCCCTGGTGGCTATTACCCGTAAAAAATACCAAAGAACTTGATCTGAGGTGCTAGCCACGTAATATGAAAAACGGCTTCGAAATTGGTCTGGTAGTTTTTGAGGGAAATGGTAGCACATAATAATATGCACAAACACAACTCATACCTCAAACGCATATACCGTCTCCGTCCTGTCATCGTGGGTAACAAATAGTCACACGAAGCTGGAACATGGCATGTATTATAATATTATTACATGCCGGGTTCCAATTTATCCTCAGGTAATCTGAGGCCAACTTTGAAAAAAATTGATGCTTAGTCAATGCAATAAAAATATGACGTATATCGTTTATTAAATATAATTTTGTATGAATAATTTGCATGGGCTCCCTTAAAAGTATTAAAAGTATGTTTTAGACATATTTTTATATAATATGTAGGTAATATTTTTTTTTATGAATTAGTTTTATAGCATAATTTGAATGAGGACAAATTGTTCAATTAAACTGGCATTAAAGGAGAAAGTTAACTGTAAACTTTTTTGGTTCCAGGTGTTTATTAAATTAGGACAAGAAGAATGGAATGTTTACCACAGGTATGCAAAATTTCATGAACTACACATGCAGCTAAAGAAATGTCATCATAATATAGCAAGCTTTAAATTTCCACCAAAGAAAACCCTGGGAAAAAAGGTTTGTCTAACTGCTTATAATTAAATAAAGTTATAAACAAAAAAACAAGGACTAGATGAAATAAGTATTCAAGCATCCAATACAAAACGCATAACAAAACTAAAAGAAAAATGTTAATCATAAAAAATATAAAACGTTATCATAAGGGATTTTTAAAGCTTTATCATTAGTTTGATGACTAAAACATTGTGTAGTGTATGTTATGCTGACACTTCACGCTCATCGAACGAGGCGGGCGCCAGAGACAGCGCTATGCGAGTAAAAGAGAAGGGGGAGTTGCCTTCTCTTTTACCCGTATAGCGCTGTCTCTGGCGCTCGTCTCCTCTCGCCGAGCGTGGCGAGTGACCGCGAGCTTGTAGAGGGCCCGCTCTCGTGTGGGCACGCTTCGGTTGTCTCGTTCTTTGATGTAGGCACACGTCATAAAATTTACTTAACATTATTATCTTATAGATAATATCATCATCAGCCCATTTTTACCCCACTGCAGAGGCTTAGGCCTCCCCCAGGGTGAGGAGGGGGGCTTGGAGCTTAAGTCCACCATGCTGCTCCACTGCGGGTTGGGAACTGTAACGACCGCCATCTATTGACAGCGTCCGGGACCGACTGCTTAACGTGCCCTCACGCATGTCAGCACGCGTGAGGGCACGTTACGGCCCTCACGCGTGCTGGGCAGCACGGTGTCAGTGATATTGTGTACTTAAGTCAGAAAAACTCATTGGTACACGCCCGGATTCGAACCATGGCCCTATGGGGCCTTATAGATTTGAGACAGGTTCGTTGCGCTCTGGGCTATCGCGACTTCTTATATTATAAATAATATTAAAGTTTTTTAATTTTCTTTTTATGTTGTTTTACGTTCCTACATTTCTCAGTGGCTGAGCCTCACTTAACTGATCACAACAAACTGACAATATATGGCTTAAAATAATATTTTTATTTTACATATTATAAAACAAAAGTTTTGGAATACATTTTCAAGACCAATCGTTGCAATCTTTTGATTCACATGAGACTCAGAGCGTCACTCGCGTCACCTGCGAAGCCGCCACTCACTCTTCTACATTTATTTAGTTAATTTCTTGTGTTAAATTGAAATGGTGTTGTACTTATAGGACGCTCGCTTGGTGGAGCGACGACGATTGGAATTGCAGTCATATTTACGACACGTGGTATTGGTGCTGCCCGAACTGCGGAACTGCACCAGCCGAACTGCTTTAGTTACGCTGCTTCCTTTTTTCGGGTAATCTATATAGTGAATATGAATCATTTTAATTTCTTTCGTGTAGCAGTCTCCACGGTACCGCCAATCATACCACGAGTGGTACAGTGGGGATTTTTTAGCCTCCACCGTACGATCACAATGCTGTCGTATGTAGCTATGATCGATGCTCAGTTTACATATATAAAGACTCTTTAGGTCAGAAATTAATGTGTTTTCTCAGGTATTCAATGCAATATCATTTACGTACTTATGTCAATAGTTAATAGCATTGAAATAATTTTATTTAAATATTATAATTTTAAATAATGATGGCATTGCTAGAACTCAAAAAAAAATTAGATTGAGAATAAACTCTTCTTTGTGATATATATAAACGACACAAGTCCTACAAAAATGGATCATCTGTGTGTAAGTGTACATCAAATGGGAAGATTAAGATGTTGTGGATCTTGGACCATTCGGAAGGTACTTACATTCCTTAAAAATTTAGTTGAAACATTGACAACCGTTATTTTTAATTTGGTAATGTCTGCCAAAAGATTGTCAAGTATTACTCAGTCGCTCTCAAGACTGATCTCAGATCAACGGACTGGATCTTCATCTCCCTAGTGAATTACATATATAGAGCAGTTAATTAGATTCACTAATGCGTTATGGCGATTTTGATTTTTTTTAAAAGAGTAAACCCCTGAAAGGACCATTTTGTAAAATTGTGTTTACGGTGTACCAATATGTCGCCAATAATAATACTTTGGACATCCCACGCAGCAACAAAGATGAGTTCAGCATAAGAGAATAGTAATATTGAATAGTTAACTGACAGATTAATAATTAATATTAATAAAAGCTCTAATGAAGAAATGTGGCTTGAGACTTTTGACAGCGAGATAGTACAAATCGAACCATTTAGTCCTGGACAAAAGATTTTTTATTTATTAATTAGGGTTCCATACCCAAACGGTCCATCCATCCATATACAGTTTGGATTTCAATCGTCCAGAGTCCCGTTATATTTAAAATCTGCTGCTATTTAATAACAATTTCGCCGAAGAAATATTTTTATTTGTAGCCGTTTTCGAGAAAATCAATTTTTAATATTACTTGTTTTTCAAATAACCACGCAGCCCTGATTCACGAATGCGGCGCATACGCCGACAAGTGCCGACAAGTCGACAACAGCTTTGAAATCGTTTAAAATTTGCCGTCAGCAGCGGGGTGGGGTCAGGTGGCGGGGTAGTGTAACTGTAAAGAGTATACGCGAGGCGGTGCGCGCGGCGATTAATTAGTCGCATTTTGACCGTGGCCGAGTAAAGCTTGTGCCTCGAGTCGGTGACCTCGAGTGTTTTTAACATCAGCTATTTGCTGTTTATCGTGTTCTTTCTTAATGCAGTTTATCTATACATTATATTATAAAGCTGAAGAGTTTGTTTGTTTGAACGCGCTAATCTCAGGAACTACTGGTTCTAATTTAATTTTTTTTCTGTGTTGGATAGTCCATGTCTCGAGAAAGGCTATAGGCTATATATATAAAATCATACTATCTGTCTGTCTGTCTATTCGAGCAAATCTCCGAAATGGCTAGGCTATATATATAAAATCATACTATCTGTCTGTTCGAGCTCTATTCTATTCGACTATACTATTCGAGCAAATCTCCGAAATGGCTAAACTGATTTTGATAAAACTTCACAGATATGGAAAGGAAGTGGTCAAAAGTGACATTCACTACATTTTGTATGTCTGTATGAACATCCATCTGTCTATTCGAGCTAATCTAAACGGTTAAACCGATTTTAAGGACGCAAACACAAAAAGTGACAGCTCGAAAATAGGTTTCACTTGACAGCTTGCTTACTACTACACGCGCATCTCTGCACCAGGCAACACATACTTGGCGTTATACCAGAAATAATTAGTCTTGATCATTATTATTTTTATTTATTTAAGAATAAGTTTTCTTTTATGTCAGGTTTTTAATGTTGCTTTATTTTAGATAATAACTAGCGATCCGCCCCGGTTTCGCACGGGTAGCAGAGCCATAATGTTTTTACGGTCGTAGTGTCGTATCAGCTTGTTGTGTCGAACATGTGGACTGGATTTCATTAGATTTAAATGTAACGCAAGTTCGCCCAACTTGGATTATTTTTAATGTATTTTATTTCGAATTCTATAAATATATGAAAAAGTAAAGAATAAATACCTAAAAACAAACTAAAATATTTTTTTGTATACAACATTGATAACTTCAGCCTAACCACGCGTGTCGCGTCGTCCGGTATGGCTCCTAAGAGAATTTATTTAAATTGTGGAGTACAAACGGCAATCATAATGTTCATGAAATGCTGAAGGTAAATATCGTATTTAATTTGATAAGGATTAATACCATAACCGTATAAATTGCTTTCCAATCGCCTCATCATATTACATCATAAAAATAGTATAGTACCTAAGCTATCCATAAAAGATAGATATATGCCATCCTAGACTTTTCTTTAGTCCTATAAAAGAGACACAATTTCTCCATACATTATTTTGTTATATCTCAAAAGGATTAGGCAGCATTTTCGATGAAAGTTCCCAACCGGCTTGATTTTTTCCGACTTCTTCAACAATAATCGTCATATTTCAACAAATTTCCTCTTAAATCACTCTGTCCATTGATGTCAATAATATGCCAATCCGTTCGGTACTTTTTGAGTTTGTCGCGTTCAGACAGACAGACAGACGCGGCGGGGGACTTTATTTTATAATATGTAGTGATAACAATAATACCTGGGACATCCCACACAGCGCTATCTAGTCCCAAACTAAGCAAAACTTGTGTTATGGGTGTGGGTTAAGATGTCTTTTAATGTTCTATAAAAAAAATTATTAGACAATACTATACTGTGCCACAGTTATCGTATGAGGAGTTTTGCAATACGAGTGCATTTTGTTTGTGATACGTGGCGATGGCGAAACCGAGGTCCCATTGAATGAGGTGACTTTTCAATTTCCCATTTCGTCAAATTCTACTATTTTTTATTCTGGACCGATTGTTTTAAAAATCAATGTCTAAGAGTCTGTATGGTCTTCGATCACGAATCTGTGCTTAGAACTAAAAAAAAAATACTGCTTTTGAATCTGTTTTCGTTTTTGAACTGCTTGCTTTCAAAATCGATATCTATGGGTCCATGTGGTCTCCCTTCACAAATCTGCGGTCAAAACTGAAAATAGTGTCTGCCATTTTGAACTTCTTTCTTTCTGGGCCTAACACTACTAAAATAAAGTCTGTTTCGTATAGATTAAAATTTTATTATTATTTGGTCCACATTACAAAAAAAAAACAAGTCTGTATGCGTTATTACAACAACGATTAATACTTTTGTCAATACATTTACTATTAATACGTTCTTTATGACATCGAAACTTGTACCTTAATGTTGTATTTTACATTACTAAGTCTTTTTACTTTACACCTATCACAAACGAGCATTCTGTTTGCAACGCATGCGTGAACCGCGAAAAGCAACCCGCTCGCGCCCTTAGCTCCCACCATTATTTATTTCTATAAATAGAGAAACCGTGCGAACACCCCTGTTTTGACTTACTTGCATTATAGTTTAAAAAAACTAAGGAACATGCGCTTTAATACCAAATCGATCTATAAAGAAGAAAATAACTTTTAGAATAAAAATAAAGTGTTTAATGAGGAAAAATAATGTAATTGTGAAAAAGCGTGGGGTCTCCGATATCAGTTGTTTTAAATATTTCATTGCACTCCACGATTTCTCACAATAACATTAATTTTCTATTTTTTTCTTCTTCTTATTTTCTTTTTTAAAGTTCGATTGTCTATCAAAGTGTAATTTATAATTTTTTTTATCATATTATTTTTTTTCTTTTTTTAGTCTTAATATTTTTTAAACTACATTCCATCAAAATTTACAAACATAAAGGTGGAACTCACAATTACCTATAAAACGATGAAATGATACAGACCGATACAAAGCTTTATGTCGGTGCGAACCTAACCACTGACGAGTTCCCTCTTAAACAAACTATCCTGGTACATCATCAGTTCATGGTGAAAGTCATGGTTAACTATTAGAATCCAACCTATATACAAAGTTTGTATTCATGCTATTAACCGTTGAGGAGTATCCTCGAGAGGAAACAATCCTGGCTGCAGCATCAAGTTATGTTTATCCATTTTAGTGTATTGTCATCGAAGTTACATACATATTTTGAGTTTCAGCCCAATATCTTCAGTAGAAGTGGGTGGTAATCGCGTTTAAAGATTCGATTACATACAAGTGTAACTTATAAAAGCATATTAAAATAAAAATGAGCAGCGACTTTTTTTTTGTGATTTTTTGTTTTTTTTTTTTTAAATATATTATATCTTAAATTTACTTACCTACTTCGCTGTTGCCCCATTTAGAAATTTCTAAATTAGATGTTACCATTGACAACGCTTAAAAATTCCAAATTGTGGTCATTAATAACATAACTTTCAGCGAGCAAGTTTGAAACCAAGCCTCTTTACCAATGAGGTACGGCGGCTTGGGAACCCACAAAATTTTAAGTGTCTTTACCGGCTTTTCTATCTTCGATCAATAGTACTTCTGACCTCGCTGATGAAATTCTTGAAGCCCTTATGGCAATAAACTGCAAGATAGCGTATTTGGATGAAGCTACAAATACCTGGCTAGCTGGGCCGGGTCTAAATTTACCGCCCACGCCTAACATTCAAAGGGCCTGCACTGCATCCTTGGCTCCCCTTAATTCATTAGTAGAAGCTGCTAGTGGTAGACAGCGCCAAATTGCTGGCAGTGTCTAGGCCTCGGCCAGACTCTGATCACTGATTTCATTCCTACCCGTTCCCCAAAACAGGCACTTTTATGGACCCTAACACCCTGCGCGTAGCGGTCGGCCTTCGACTCGGGGTTAAGATCTGTACAGATCATCGCTGTATTTTTTGCGGAGTTGCTGTTGGATGGCCTTGGCCACCATGGACTTGCCTGCTTTTCCGGCGCTGGCCGCCTCTCCCGCTACGCCACACTTAACGACATACTGAGAAGAGCTCTCGTCAGTGCCAATGTCCCGGCGACACTCGAGCCACGTATCATTCGAGACGATGGAAAACGGCCTGATGGTATGTCATTAATACCCTGGGGAACGGGCCGTGCGCTGGTGTGAGACGGTACCTGTGTCGCCACACTAGCTATTTCTCGGCAACCGCTAGGAAAGCCAGTGCGGCAGCGGCGGCGGAGGCTCGTGTGTGTCAGAAAGTGGGTAAATACAGTTGTCTCGGCTCTTCATATGACTTCGTTGCATTTGGCTCTTGGGCCATGGGGCAAGAGCACATGAGCTCTTCGCCGAACCCAGCAGAGATTAAGTTAGGCAATGGGTGACCCTCGCGCAGACGGTTTTCTTGCGAAAAGGACTTCCATTGTCATTCAGCGCAAAAATGCCATCTGCGTAGTGGGCACCTTTCCACGAGGACCCCACTTTTTACATATGTTTTAAGTTAATATTTTTATTATTAAAAATTTATCAGTCGTTAATGTATATATACATATACTGTATAATTGTACATACAGTGTAAGATTTTTATTTTATGTCTAATTGCTAAGCTATCTGCTTGGTAACAAAAATAATTAAAACTAATTTAATTCATAAAATTATATTATAAATTTATCTATCATATAAATTTACAGTTAAGTCTCAAGATTGATCGGGTTCAACTTTAGCATACGTACATAATACGGATGGAAAAGAAAAAAGTTATACACCCGACCTTTCGCTAGCGCTGCTCACAGCGAACTGAAACACGATATCGTTTTCGCTTGTCACTGAACTGTCAGCTCATACAAAATAGTATGGCGAAATTTTGATGAAATTGCATATTATTGATAATTTTTTTCTGCCACTTTTACGTTTATTATCAAAATTTCCTCTAACAGAAAGAAAAAATGAAGTATTAACAATATTTAAATGATTTTTTAATCTCAAAAAAACTTGTGATGATGCTGTAATATGTACCGAAAAATGTTCATTTTCCGAGATTTCGGCAAAAGTGGGTTACAAAATAATGTTTTTTCATTGTGAAAGAGTGAAAAATATGCAAATGTTTTCTGACACGATTGTAAATTAAGAACTATTCTTTATTTCAGCATAAGGTTTATAACGATATACCTTTCCAAACTTCCTAAAAATGTACCTAAACATGCCGTTATTTTGTATATGCCCCCTTAATGAAATTTCACAGGTATGAAAAGGAGGTGGTCAAAAGTGGCATACGCAACTTTTTGTCCGTCTGTACTTCTATGGGTCCATTCGAGTTAATCTCCTAAACGTCTGAACAGATTCTAATGAAACTTTGCAGACGTGACGTTGTCAAGAGTGACATGAGCTACTTTTTGTGACGTGTTGTCATGAGTGGCGTAAGCTACTTTTTGTCTGTCTGTTTGTCTAGGTACGTTTATGTGTCTATTCTAGCGAATTTCCAACGGCTGAAAAGATTTTAATGAAACTTTGCAGACGTGAAAGAAGGTTGTCGAGAGTCACATGAGCTACTTTTTGTGACTGTCTGTCGTTTGTTTGTAGATAAAGCCGAAACTCCTAAATCTAGGAAGCTGAAATTTAAAACAGAGGTTTATTCTATAACGTATTAATTTTTAAGAAAGGATTATTTAGAAATTTTAAATTTAAAGGGGGAAGGATGAAGGGACTTTTTATGAGTCTTTGTTCTTTAAACATCAAAATTTTTGCATATAAATAATTATGTGTTTGAGAGTTTTTGGATTTCCACATTTTAAGAGTGGGAAACGGGAGGTGCAAAGTATGGGAGTATCGGTTTTCTTAAATGAGTGGGGGAATGAAGATTGAAAGTTTGAATGGGTGTAACCAATATTAGTTACAGCAAAAAGTACCTACGTATAAACCATATCGAACGTTAATAGTACCTACCTATAACAATAATGTGTCGTCTACGCAAGCGAAGTTACGGGCGGTCGCTAGTCATTTATAATTGTGCCACGTACTTCACGGGGAGATAATTAAAGGAATAGTCTATCAAACGGAATACACCACTGCAGATCAGCAAGGTTACTCAACATGCCATTCGTCTAGGCAAGTTGAATGCTCATATTTGTAATACTGTCTAATTGCATAGTCATAATGTCTTAGAATAGTGACGGGAGTGCGGAAGGTTTTAACATGAAAGTGATCGTGAGGCCGCTGGATATGCTGTAAATGTTGTTTAATATTATGACGAAGAACCTAATCCGCAGCCATACGATCACTTTCAAGTTAAAACCTTCAACTAAATTCAAGACTTATTGCTTGGTAGTACCACGGGCAAGTAAAAAATAATTATTTATCTTTCGTTGTCCAACCAGTTGGTCCACGGGCAAAAAAATCCCCGTGGACCAACCGGTTGGACAACGCTGGTTGGACCACGGGCAAGTCATGCAATGCAATGGACATCATGTAGGTAGAAAATTGAAGAGCCATTCGTTCCTTCACGCGGCATATTAAAAAAAATTATTTGTATTATTGTATCATGAAAATTTAAACATTTATTCCATTAAATACTTTTTTAATTGTAAATGTTCACCACTTCAAACAAATTACAGAATAGTAAATACGTATCCAAAAAGTTAATACGAACGACGACGTTCATAACTGTGAATTAAACCTATGTTAATAGCGTGTTCTGTGGATTATTGTGACTTCATGGTACACCATTATGAATGAATCATTCATCGTTCCTGGTGTTTGCGTTACGTTACGCGTGTGCAGTACAGGGTTGACAAGACTGGAAATTAATTACTTTTTTCATGTATGACCTTTTTTTGCACCTGTTCTTTAAAGGTCAAGAAAACAATCTGTACAACCTGTTGGTTTTGGGACAAAAATGATATATATCCATAATGTATATGTCATTGTTCTCTAACTCGTAAACGGAATTAGGTTCAGGCTTTTGAAATTTGGATATTTCTTGTAAAATGTTGACCCAAAACCGAAAATGAATATATATAACATACAATTAAACTATGTTTCAGGGAAAAAGGAGCTGAAAAAAATATTTTCATGTTTTAACCTGACATGTAGGGACTACTCCTCCCCATTACGGTGGTATGGTTACAATATTTTTTTTCCATCTTTTGGATGTTTATGATAGATCGCGTCAAAATCTTATTCGTTTTAAATGAAACGAGTAGCATCATAGTAGGACAAATGGATTTGCATTAAAGGGTCGAGAGCGCGACCCGCATTATTAGTGATTATTGGATAGTACTCCACTGACTTCCGCGAAAATATATTTAATGTTTCGTCACTGTTACGACACCAAACATTAGTTTAGCAATCATTACCAAAAAATGGCGTTATGTACTATGTAAAAAAACGGCAATCTGGTATGTGAGTGCCATCACACTCATCTGTCTTAATACTTTGCTTGCTGTCATTAGAAAAAGTATCGCTTTCATAATAATATAGAGATCTTGACCAACTGCTTCAACAGTATGATGGGCACAAATATCAAGTAGTTATTTGCTTTACATACCCAGTATAATTTTCTTCCAGTTTCTCATCTACGAGCCGTGAAAATGGAATGGTTGACCAAACATTTGCTTCCAGGCAGGCCAATGTACAAGAAACGGTTCCTACATATGCAGCTCTATGATACATCCGTACGTAGTGTTCACTGTATATGTTGTATGAACATATATGGCACCACTTGATGTAAATATTTATAGTTTTGACTGTCAGTGATGATAGTGTTTCTTAGACATAGACGATGTTACTATAAAATTGTTATCCATTAAATTACCAAAACCCAGTAGATATAGTTCCCAGTATTGCAGTAGCAAAGTATTGCAGATAAAACAACTATGGCTTGATATTGTTTAACAGTAGATAAATAGATTTATAAGCTATAGTTGTTTTATTTGCAATACTTTCATTTGACAATGTTGTTTTATAAAAGTCCTCGCGAGTTTTAGGCACATCCTATAGATTAAATTGTATTCATGGTTAAGAAACACTAAATCAGATATTTCAGTATACCGCATTGTCCTCTTTGATTTCAATTCGTAAAGATATTTTAGATATTTTTTTAAATATTTTGTTCATGCAACTAATTTCGACATTTTTTTCCAGCCAGTAGTAATTTTTTTTTTTAAGTTTAGTGATGACGTCACAAAGTGGGCTGAAGAGTATGCATCCAGAATCAAATAAAGATATACAAAAAGAAACGACCACCAACTACAGACAAACCAAGCAACGCAAATGACAAATTACTTTTCTGTTTTTCATGAACAATTTTCTAAACACTCTCTTCAGCCTACACATCGTACACTCTAGCTAAACTGTGGAAAATATATTGAAAATTGACTACTGTCTGGAAAACAAAATATTCAAATTAGTTAAGAACTTCAAATACCAAGATGCATTAAAAAAATACCTTAAAAATATTTTACATATCCAATTAATCTTACAAAAGATTTTTCCATTCTGTTTTGTGTTGCATCCATGTTGCATCATACAATTTTTAAGATAAACTATTTTTAGGAGTTTAGTAAATCAATATCAAATCTCTTTTTTATGGCCAGTGGTAAACAAGAAATGTTAAAATAAATAATAAATAATATTTGATTGTTGTATAGTGAGGATTCTTTTATTTACGTTATTGTTTCTCATTATAATGCAATATTTGTGCTTGTATAAATATAATATTATCTTTTGTAACTTGTAATAGATTTGTATAGAAAATATAGGAATTAGTGACTATATAATGTAATTGTGACATGTATATTATACACAAGTCATATATTTAATTAATATCCATTATGAAACGACAATGTATTTATTTTCATTAACACATAAGATTTATTTTCTGTGATATTGTAATATTCCATTTTTCAAGAGACAAAATGCCTTTTTATGAGCAGACAGACCATAGGTTTTGCACATGTTTGTAGTTAAAATAAAACAAATATTATTTCACATCTATTTTATAGATATTTCTTTAGTGTTTTTACTTGTTGCACCTCAAATCGTAGTAGTCGACATATCTCAGTTATATAGTACTTCCAATGACCCAAGTGGTACATAAAAAATGTTTCTTAACTATATTTGAAACTCATATAGTCTAAGAGCCGGTGGGAGATCGACCTTCACCGATCTGATAACCAGATGAGACATATTTTTTATAGAATATAATTTATAAACAAATATGCCTATAATTACTTGCCTATCTGAAAGTGCTCATGGCTATTTTTAATTAAATTAACTTTAATCGATTTTTTTTCATCACTTTCATTCTTTTGATAACCAAATGAATTTTATTTCACTGTTACTTTTTAACACACAGAATATGCCTCAGTAGGCTTGCCTACTCATTTTTGTGTATAGCTATCTGGCAAGCCGATGTGAACAGGTGAGTCAATATAGGTGACTCCATCGTACTGCTAACTTATCGAAAGTTATATCAAATTTTAGATTATTTTATTACAAAATCAGTCATATAGACTTGCCTGCAAAAAATCATACTTAAAGCACTGTTGCCTAGCTAAAAACTTTTAGAGTTTTAGCCATCTGATAGGTGCGAGAGAGAAAGTGGAGCGTCCGAAGTCCGTGTGGTAGAACAGGACACAACATTAAAATAAATGCTGTCTCTGTCACTCACATGTACACGAGCATGCGCACTCGGATACATTCAACGGTCAGGTAGCTTGCAGCTGCTATGTTGTGTCCTGTTCTACCACACGGACTTCGGACGCTCTACTTTCTCTCTCGCACCTATCGGATGGCTAAAACTCTAAAAGTTTTTAGCTAGGCAACAGTGCTTTAAGTATGATTTTTTGCAGGCAAGTCTATATGACTGATTTTGTAATAAAATAATCTAAAATTTGATATACTTAACTTTCGATAAGTTAGCAGAACGATGGAGTCACCTATATTGACTTACCTGTTCACATTGGCTTGCCAGATAGCTATACACAAAAATGAGTAGGCAAGCCTACTGAGGCATATTCTGTGTGTTAAAAACTAACAGTGAAATAAAATTCATTTGGTTATCAAAAGAATGAAAGTGATGAAAAAAAATCGATTAAAGTTAATTTAATTAAAAATAGCCATGAGCACTCTCAGATAGGCAAGTAATTATAGGCATATTTGTTTATAAATTATATTCGATAAAAAATATGTCTCATCTGGTTATCAGATCGGTGAAGGTCGATCTCCCACGGTCTCCTCTACTAATAGCTATTGATTTTATAAATCAATGTAGAGTTTTTGCACACAATATATTGGGCAGTACTTTTTTTTTATACATGACTGTCTTTAATAAAATCACTAAATTTTATTGTATTTATGAATTTCTGAAGAAAAATATTTTCAACATTAGTCAGCTACCATATTAAAATGAAAAGTATAGGTTATAGCAAAGCAGAAACAATGGTCAGACCGATCCTTTCGAATAACCACAAGTAATGCTGCTTATGAGATTGTATTGGGTTGGGGGAAAGGTTTCTTCACATTTATATGCAAACTGAAGAAATTTTTTTCAGAGTTTATTTACATTTAATTACAATATATATATGTGTGCCAATTTTTTCGATAACTGTCTGCCATTTTGTAGGTAATGACATGATCCCGTCGCTGTAGAAATCTTGGGACTTCTGATCAAAAAAACGCGACAAGTCGTTTTGGCAGTCCTCTTTTGATGTTAACCTGATACTGTCTAAAGAATTCTGAAGAGATCGAAACAGGTAGAAATCTGAAGGTGCAAGGTCAGGGCTATATAGCGGACGCATTAACACCTCCCAGCCACACTCTCTTAATTTTTTCTGAGTGACTAAAGATGTGCGAGGTCTAGCGTTATCGAGATGAAAGACCACTCCCTTTCTATTGATTAATTCCGGCCGCTTTCTTTCAATTTCTTGCTTTAATCTCATCAGTTGTTCGCAGTAGAGATCCGAATCGGTAGTTTTGCCCGGCGGTAAAAGCTCATAATAAAGCATACCCTTCCAATCCCACCATACACACAGCATCACCTTATTGCGAGTTAGCCCGGGTTTTGCCACAGTCTGTGAAGCCTGATCGACCTTTGACCACGACCTTTTCGCACGTTCTTATACTTGATCCTTTTTTCATCACCAGTTATCAATCTCTTCGAAAACGGTTCGGTTTCAATACGTCTTAATAAAGAATCGCAAATGAGTACACGGTTCATGAGGTTTCTTTCAGTGAGCTCTTTGGCACCTAAATATCGAGGTTTTTTGTATACCCAGCTTTTTTTCAAATGGGTCAAAAATGTTTTGTGGGCAATTCCCAAATCTTTAGCTATGTCTTAACTACTGATATATCGATCTTGCTCCACTTTTTCAAAAATGGCGTCCATTTTACCCGTGACGGCGACCACAGCGAGGTGCATCTTTGACATCAAAATTCCCGGATTGAAAACGTTTGAACCAACTTTGTGCTACTCTTATTGACACCGCATTAGAGCCATATACATCATAAAAAAATTTCGAAGCTTGCGTTGCATTTTTTCTTTTATAATAAAATTTTAAAATGTATCGAATTTCTTCATTAGATTCACTCATTTTGACAGAAAAAAAAACAAATGAAAATCGGCGGGCAACAATATTTTACTAAATTGTTTCCTTTTTTGAAATATAACTTTTTTAATGGTATCAAAACCAGCCAGATACGACTAGTACAGCCAAAGAGATTTTTTTAAAAGTATATACAAACTATATGCGAAAAGATTTTTTCCCTGACCTAATATGTCTGTTATTATTACACTATGGCAACATTGGCTCGGTCAGCTTTTCAATCAGCCCAGTCAATCACATTATTGCACTCTTTCAATGTGGAAGATTTACATCTTGTAAGTTATGTTTTATAGTAAGATAAAATTAACAAGTAGACCATATTAGTAATGTACGCGCAAGCGTATTATTGCCAGTAGCCTTTACAAATATATTAAGTGTAACTAAAATATTCATGTAAAGTTCATATCAAGAATACATTAAATACTTCACAAATAAAAATGATAATGGTACAATTTGACTACAAAGTATGATACAGTTTAAATTATTAAATGCAAGAATTTCAGTTATATTTTGTATTGTTCATTCATGTATTCCATCGAAATAAAATGCACTTTTTTTTATAAATTATTTACTTTTATTAGAGACCATAAACTTCATACAGAATATTCAGAAAAAAAAAACAACTTTTTAGTTCTGAATAGTTTTTTCTTTTTTTTTTACAAAAAGTATATATTAAAAAAAAAGTATTTAAATGTTACTTTCAGCTGGTGATCAAAAGAGGTAATATACATGACGGAATCAGAAGACCATTTAGCAAATTAAATTCATAAATTTATTTTTTATAATAAATAAAATCAAGAAAACGCTCAAAGTGAGGATTTCCGATATATTAAATACATCATACAAAAGAAGTCAATACAAACTAAATCACTTGGTGCAAAAGGCAAGCCTGTCTGTACAGGGTCCCCCGAGGCGCGCCGGGGCAGATTGTTCGATTTAAATTAGCCTCTAAATTTACATTCCATCGATATAACAAAACAAGCAAACTCATGAAACAACAAAGATACAATCTACCTTCAGCGGAGTGCATCTTTGTTACACCACCAATACAAAATGAAAAATATGTTTCGTTATAATTATAAAAATTCCGTAAATAGAAGTATATAAAAAAAGCGTAATGACACTTCATAAGTGAACGAGAAATAAATTTGGTTTTCGACAAATACTAGAAAATCGTTAGAAATAAATATAATAAATCGAATATCTAACTTAAATAATTTACTATGATCTTTACAACTACTAAAGTAATATAAATGTATTGCAACATTAGAAGGAGCTTTGGAACCGTCCAGTGAAGTGAGTGAGTCATTTGAACGAAATTTCGATCATGTCTAGGATGATTCAGTTTGAAAACACTTTTATCTTTATTTATCTTTGGTTTCCTGGATCTATATTCATAAGTGCAGTTCCATAACCCCCCCACCGAAACGCAGACGCGTCCGTTCAATAAGTACTAACATAAGTTACAGATCTAATACGAAGCTAGATTCGTGTGACAATAGACTTGACGTCACGGAAGTTTATGTTACGAATTAAAATGAGAGTCATGTTTTTGTTATCTTAGTCTTTCGTTTTTCTACTCGAACGAGAACTAATCTAGTGATGATAATAATTTAGATAATTTATTTAAATCACTAAATAATAAAAAGGGCTAATCAATGCTAATAATAAATTTCATGTTTCGAGACAAAGCGTAATGACGTCACGTAACATTTAGTGCTCAGTTGCGGAGGCCGAGAGTGCGCCGTTTGAGAGACACGACATTGTAACGTATACGAGCAAAAAGAAATTTAAACATATTATTCTATAATCTAAAGCCTACTACTTATCACACGACGATCGAGTGACCGTCATCGTATTACGCGTTATAAGGTTCATCGTTATCAGATTAAAGTTCCTAGTTGAAATAGATTTTCATATTCGGTTGGTGAATATAAAAATCACCCACTATTTATTGATTTCCAGCCGTTAATGCTATACCTTTTGGCTTAGAACTTGCTAAGTGCAGCAAGTCGCCCAGGCACACCGCCGTATCGGGACCGCGCGACGCCGGCTCCTCTCAAACGCGCGCTCGAGAGCGTACCTTCGATGAATTTTAACTAATTGAACGCTCCCATCTCCGCATAACACTTATCACAATATATAAAAATATATATTAACGAAGCTTAACTACAACTACACATCAAAAGATGCACACCGGTTTGCATTTGCCACCACACGTGACCACTACGTCAAGCCGTTCAATAGAGAAATGTATTTGTGCGGCAGCAGATGCACGTCTGCAAAACGTTTGCAGCATCATCTTATTAATAATACACATATTTCATGTGGTGTCCACACTTCGCGGCGCAGTGTGCCGGCGTGCAGGGTGTACGAAAGCGCGGGAATCGCCGCAACAACAATGGTAACTGGCTCTGGTATTTGTACTATACGGCCTGTTCGGCCACCGCGATGTCACCTCGCCCACCGTTCGCCGGCACAGTTCGCAACGAAAGCTAAATCGTGAGGCGCGTTTAGGCATGAGTTTACAAATTAAAATTTAATATTTTGTCACTTCATAAAAATAGTTTTTTTTTTTTATAAAATAGCAACGTCTAGAAACGTCCGTCAAAGCTTTGGAATCGCTTACAATATAATACTTTAGCACGTGAATCAGCGACAAGATGGATAACCTTACACAAAACTGCCACCAACTGCCACTGGTTAAGTTGCAAATAAGCCATATTTATGTTCTATATCAATGTGCATTTATCATCGTTAATATTAGCTTGATACTTTATGCCTAAAGTTCTACAATTCATTGTTTTTTTTTATTCTCTTTGTGGCTTACATTTAGGCTTTTACAATAAATATGAAGTAATTATATAATGGTTATACACGTTTCACTCAATTATTTTGCTGATATTCTTGGTACATCTATGAAGTTTATTCAAATTATCTAAGACGGAGCAGCAATCTCTTCAACTCTCATCTGGAATAAAAAAATAAATATTATATAGCTTTTACATATTAATATGAGGACTGCTATTTATGGGTCTGGAACTGGCCACTTAAAAAAATAAATTCAAAATTACATTTAACTACTCTTTGGCTGTAGAATAAAGTTTCTTTCATATAACTGTCAATCGTTTTTCCATTGTCGCGTCATTTTGAAAATTGTGTCTTTTTACATTTTTATGCACCGTTGACAAGAGCCTGCTTTTGATTAAATGTAAAGTTGTACGGAATTTAACGTAAACAAGTTTTTTGAGTGAAATGAGCTGTCAAACTACGTCAATCTATATAAAAAAGCGAGTGTAGTAATTTTAATATTAAATTTAATTCATAAACATTTTATTTGTTTCATTTTACTCGTAGATGTAGTATAAAGTAGTATGTATCACTCTGGAGAAAGTGCGATTCTCGCTTCGTGTGTTCAAAACCCTCCGCCTGTGTTATCGGGCCTCAAATGCACACTCAGCGGTAATCGGTCACTTTCTTCCCTCGGTGAACAATCTACTATTCCATGAAATTGTCCAAACTATGGAAAAAAAATTGCAATAGAGGGTAACTCCTGTATTTTTGAAACAGTCTCTTGTGCAGTGCCTTATTGCGAAACAATAACAGGGAATATCGGTTGACCAGTCAAGGCTGTTTTTAATTTTACCAATTTACCGGTTGCTAATGGATCAACATTGTGGGCATGCTAACCTCAAACCATGCTACTTATTATGCAGTAGATTTACATGAATATGCTTCCCTATTAATAGAATGTAAAAATTAAATTACTTTCCTAGCTACAAGCCATTTTCAACATGTATACTTTATATGTCATAAAGGGAACTTGTAGGCTGAAGAACTTAGGGTACTTTACACCCCATTAAACACATTTAAGAAAACAATTCTGTTGATGGCTTGTCTTTTAGCTCACATGCAAGAAAAGGATGAAAAAAGGTGGTGATAGACATGAAGTGTTAAAAAACGTCCTCACCACGTCCACCAACGATGATGGTCTTGCGCTTGATGTCCTGCGGCGGGGTGGAGCGCACGACGCCTGGAGCGCCGCCTCCCACCAGGTGGCCGCCACCCGCACGGATTGGTTTCGCTGTTAGATACGATAACCAATTAATTAAGAAATAATTAGACAACACAAAATTTTTATAATAATAGTAATGTAATACATGACAACAATGTCTAGGCCCCAACTTAGCATTAGCTTGTGTTTTGGGTACCAAGCGAAGACACCACATACATATAACAACCAAGACCCGGTACCAGTATCAATCATCATATAAATACTGAGCCAACCTGAGATATGAACCCGGGACCTCCAGCTTCGTAGGCAGGATTGCTACCCACTAGGCTAAGCGGTTGACAATTATGAATCATAAATTAAAAAAAGGGAAAGAAATATTAGTGTTAAGCCACCTTCAAAAAAAATTATGAAATCGCCTTAATATAAAACAAAATCAACAATACAAATTACCTCATGAGGTACTAAATATTTTTAGTTTTGGAAATTGGTTTGTACCCGTTTGCAATAAATACCTTATGATATGCCAATACCTTATAACATTCAAGTCATATCTATGTGACAGTATATTTTATTATTCGCTTTAGTAGGTATCAAACAAAAAAAAAAAAAAACGATCGTACGGTGCATTTTACATTGCCCAAACAAATTTCTTTGAATTATAGAGCTCGTTTTTCTGTTTTCAGTCAACTATTTTTGATGTAGTCGGGTTTTAAATTTACTTATATTTCTGTTTTCTTGTTTATTTAAACTAAAAAAGTGTTTTTAATTTAATTTATTAATAACTCTTAGTGTTTTTACTCGGTTTAGGGCTAGAAAAACTTATTTTCACAAAAAGATGTAAGCTAATATCAGGATTGGACCAATCCAGTGTGGTGCTTTGTTTTGTAGTTTGTGTTTAAAGTGGTGGCATAAAAGTGTTATTATTTACTAGCTTTTATTTGATACAAATATTATTTAACGATTTGTCACTGTCACTCCCAAAATTAAGAAAAACTTAACGACACTTCATATGTTAAAATATATCAAACCACTCGAAAAAAATTACCCTCCATGGTCGAGTAAAACGAAATGATAGGTTCTCAACAATTTTTCACTCAAAATATATATACTTAAACAGAAGTTTACCAATCTGTGCCTGTGGCCCTCTCCTGGCAAGATTCTTGGCACGCACAGCCTCCTTGATTCGATCCACCTCGAACTGATATCTTTTGCGATCGCGCATAGCACCTTCTTTAGCCTCCTGCACAAACCATGACAAAATTATGTGTTTATTTTAAATGAGACACTCGTAAATTAATTCTATTGCCAACAGGGTTACAGTAATTTTTTTAACTTAACATTTATGATTTTTTTCTAGATATATGCCAATTATGATTTAAATCTTGTAGTGGATAAACAACATTGCCCATCTGGGATAAGAAATTTTGATTCAAAAATTTGTAATATTTTTTATAAGCGCGAACCTTAAGGGCAGTCTCGAGCGCTTTGACTCGCTCCATGGTGGCGCGTAGTCGCTTCTCGAGTTTGGGCAGCTCACAGCGCAGATCGGCGTTGTCGCGGACCAACTGTTTGTGAACTTTTGTCAGCTGCTCTAAATTGTTCTCCAGGAACGAGATCTTCTGCTTCTGCGCCAGAGAGCCTCCCTCTTCTTCTGCCCCTTCTTCCGAATTTGTTGATTTCTTTATCCTAGCCTGTTTTATTATTAAAAAGTGTTATTTATTAAGAGTTTGTCAATAAAAGTGAAAATATCGAAGCTTTCATGGCGAGGTTTATAAAAATTTAAAACATATCTTCGACATTCGTTCAAGAATTTTTGAGATAATCGCGAACATAAAAACCAAAATATATGTATATATATATATACATATATAATATTTATAATGCTCGTTTGATAAAATGCCATTTTAGAATTCATAGTTTTTTATATGTGCCCACCTGCAAGTCCTGCACAAAGAGCTTGCGTAGGTTGTGTAGCGTCTGCAACTCCTTCGCTACCGTGTCCTCCAGGCCTTTGAGATCGGCGCGCGCTTGTTCGCGTCGTTCCACGCTTTGACTGTAAATTATCATTATTTATTCTCATTAATCACTTTTGGTATACTACTATAGCATAGAATATATTCAAATATAAATTTTAAACTGAATATAGCAACCTAACAATTACCTTGAAAAAGGTGAACGCGGCCGTGAATGGTACGTAGCGCGCACGCATCCATCCATATCCATCGCCGCTCCGGTACATCGGCCAATAAAGCTCCGAGCGCCCGACCCCGGCACCATGAATATGAATGGATACGTGCGGATAATGATATAACAAAAATATTTAAGAAGCGCAAGGCGTCACATAATGTCACTACTACTACATACTGTTACTACCGGTGGCTGGTCAGTACGCGGACGAGGCGCGACCACGACCGAGAGCGCTTTTGTTACGCTCCGGCTTCGCTTGCACCTCACGTATATCTAATTCAGCTTAGTCAATCACATTATGCCACATGGACAGTCAATCAGAATGAATTTCTGCATGGCGTAACCTGATTGCCACAGCAAACTACAGATTGTGAGCTGATGTGGCCATAGCTTATAGCACATGTTGCTACTACATTAGTGCTTTATTCATAAATTGTATTTATTTATACATTCATTCATTAATTACATATTAGGTGCAGATGAAGCCAGAGCATTACAAGCACAACCATTTCATCTAGGTTTCAATTTCATCACGTATAATGTATCGAAAGAGCTTGGTGTCAAGATAAAAGAAATATGAATGTGTAACATTTCAGATAAAAACATTACGGAATAGACAGATACTATATATCGGCCGTCGAGAGTATGCGTTCCTGACAGGTCGTAATCGGCATAGCGATCGGATGGTTGATGTGAATTTGTACTGTCAGACGATTCCCGTTTTCAAATATTATCGTTTACATGCACGAATGACATAAAATTAAATTAAAAATTATATTACGTCAAACTCACAACAGACAAGATGTTATGGCTATAAATCTTATGTGACACGAACGCAAATTCTCGACGGCCGATGTATAGTGATATATACAATAAGGGTCGGTTGATACAATAGAAAAATTTAAAGATCTAATATGGTTCCACATAAATTTTCTAGGATCAATACATTTACCATGTTGTGCACTAAAATTTTCAGTTCTCTCAGGGTTTTTATACAAGCGTAAACATAATGTATGTGGGAAAAAATTTTTGGAGCATCAAATGTAAAGTCTAATTTCAAACTAATAATGTAGAACAGAAATGAAATATTTTCATCAGTAAATATTTCAAGCAGCCAAATTAATTTATGATAGTTTTAAAGTAATTTCAAATCGAGTTCACTTTAAGTCATTTTAACCAGTGATGAAATGATCGCACAAGACGTTACAAGTACCCTAGACGACGGTCAATCTCAGATGCCGTGAGTGCATTGACTAACGGGACACGTGTGGAAATTGCAGCAACATATAACACCGCACATAAAAACAACAGCTTAGGAAAGGAAAGGACTTCAGGAGAAATGCATTCTAAGACTAACGATAAAATGCAAAAGAATAACATAACCACAACCAATCACAAGGATAAACGAAAAGGAAATGACACTAATTTAAAAAATAATTTAATTTTTTTTCTTCATTTACTTCTAAAATATTGAAATTTGAGCAGTTCTCGTTTCTCAAATACTATCATCACTAGTATTTCCCGTATTCTTATTTACCCCATTTAGCTAAAGAAGATAAAAATTCACCGAAAGAAGAATCAATCATATTTAAAAATATGAGATTATACTTTAAAATCAACAAGACCATGACAATGCTTATACATCAAAGAACACGAAATTTTTCATTGTTTGGCAACTTGTAGGTTCACATCCATACATATAACAAAACCGTAGAATTGGCATGCCATAAGCTGAATATTTACCAAAAACAGATTGAGGGTGATGTAAGGGTCTTAAATTTTTGCTGTCTTTTTAAACATGTAAGAAATTATTAATGGATTTTCATGGGGTTTTCACAGTCGAATTTTGCTGTGCTCTGGCCAATATTTAGTAAGTTTTATTTAATCAAAATCGGATGACGAGAACGAAATATATCCTATAATAATGTTTAGGAATCAATCTCCACAACAATAAGACCTTACGAGCTGAAATTGGAAATGCATATTAATTTTGCTATGTAGAAATCAGCCTAGAGCGAGGGTCAAGTGTTCAGCTGAACTCCCCGTATAATATACCGCGTGTTCGGCTGAACAAAGTCCAAACTTATAGAGCGTGTAGAGCTTACCGAACTAAACAGAAATTAAAATGAGAAAATGAAACTTAAACCACGTTTTTCTCGGTGATCGTTAGTTTGCGTCATCTGCTCACTATTTTTTTTTTGTTTTGTTCAGTAAGCTCTACACGCTCTATAAGTTTAGACTATGTTCAGCCGAACACGCGGTATATTATACGGGTAGTTCGGCTGAACACTTGACCCTCGCTCTAGGCAGATCTCTACATAAGAAAAATAATATGGATTCTAAATTTCAACTCGTAAGGTCTTCTGTCTATAAGTTTTGACTACGTTCAGCCGAACACTAGTTATATTAAATTTTGCTTCTCACTCGCGTGGACCACAAATTTGTACCGCAACCGCAAAAGGGGCGCGACGTGCCCCAGGCCATTGTGGGGCTTTCCAGAAAACTCTCAATAATTTACTTTTTTAGTTGTTATTTTTCAAAGAGCAATATGCCAATGATATAAGCTGATAATGATGAAAAAGCCGTTTTGAAGGAACATTTACTGCAGTACCCTACGGCGGCTTAAAACTGCAAATCAATCTAAGTATCTGCTCTTAGGTGACAGCTATGTAATGCAAAAACCCACATTAAAATCGGCCTACTAGTGGTAAAGAAAGACATCTACAGTAGCGTGCCCTAGAGGTTCACAACCGCGATACGTGTCTTAGAACTTGCTCTTAGGTGATGATGCAAAAATTACATTAAAATCGATCTAGACGTTTTAGGAAAGCATATATATTGCAGCGCCTTTTGATGGCTTGAAACCATCAACTTATCTTAGAATTTGCTTTGAAGTTATTGCCAATGTTATGCTAAAAAATCGCATGAAAACGGCCAAATTGTGTCAAAGAAACGCAACTACTACAGCGCCCTCTGGTGGCCTATAACGGTAAAACCTACCTAAGAATCTGCTCTGAGGTGATACCTATGTAATGCGAAAATCGCATCAAAATCGTCCAAACCAATTTAAAGAAAACTACTGTAGCGCCGCCCGGTTGCCGATAACCGTAAAACCTAGAATACTGAATCTGTTCTTGGGTGATACCATGTTATGCAAAAAGTTTCATCGTAATCCGAGGAACGGTATAGGAATGCATGCGTGACAAACATACATAACTTGACTTCAGTACCACCTATCAAGGTTGAATTGTTCAAAAGTTACAAGATCACAAACAGACGCCCAACGATTATATATAAAAAGACAAGTGGTCTCACTTAACATTTATATCTTACCATACCTTACCTAACATCAAATACTCCAGAATGTGTCCCATATTCACAAATATTGCTAATATTTATAAGGTAATAAAGATATATTTTAATCTGTTATTACTTCCTTATTAATGTTTACAATTAAATGTTACTGATACTTGTAAATATATTTTTTTGCACGAATTATTTATACATCGTAATATACTACGATTTTAAAAAATTGTAATAAAATATAAAGTTACAGTGTTTTAGTAAATACCTTTTGTCTTATTTATAATTCAAATTATATTCAACTACAAGGAAGCTAATTATGATATAGGTAGTATTGACTAAGCAGCAAAATAAGTAAGGCAGTGTTTTTTTTTTCTAAAAATATAGAAATATTACTTTTAATGCCTTCTTATTATATTAATAAACCTCTTTAACTTGACTATTTACAAAAAAATAATTATTACCCTCAAAAATAGATGCTTTCATGTAATACTCTGTTTAAATACTTAATACTGTTAAAATAAATGCTTATAGACTACCTTTACTAACGAAATGCTAACAGATAACAAGGCTAAATAAATAAACTAAAAAACTAGATTTATCTCAAGACAAATGCTACACATAAACAATGTTCGTACAACAGACTAGATCCCACTGGCACAACTTTCAAATGACGCACAACTATGGTGCTGTACTGAAACAAATGCGACCGAACACATGGAAGGCAAGGCACTAAAAACATATTGTCAAGAGTGCGCAGCGGGAGCTCACCGAGGCTTATCACAGAACAAAAAAGGACAACACAAGCTCAAACCAAAACGACTATTTGCGGGTAGCGGTGCGTGAGGAGGATCATGGTGACCGAAATGAGAAGGTGCAGCTGCAAGGGATGGAGGTTACAGGAGTGGCGCGCCATCAGCCCGGGCTTGGGGGCTGCCGAGATCGCCTTTTCATTAGTCATTTTTTTCTCGTCAAGGCGCTCGTATTTGTAATAAGAGATTTTGTCATTGGGTGGCCCCATGTGCCCGTCGACACTGTGCTCGTCTTTTAGCGCGGTCAGCCGATTGGCGACCTCCTTCTCGGACTTGTCGAGCGTCCGTCGTGGCGAATGAGACACTAACATGAGCTCTTTCAGTTTGGCCGACTTGTCCGCTTCGTCGCGTTTCAGTTTCTCGTAGTCGTCTTGCAGTTGCTGTCTCGCCAGCATCAACTCTTGATATGAACTGAAAACAAACAAACAAAAGTCAAAATAAAATACACGCGTGGAACACTAAAACTAGCAGCAAAGTACTTTGACCCCAATGTCACTTTATTCTGATATTAATAATATGTATAAAGTAGTACAAAATTGAAGTAAATAATTTAGACAATTAAAAATAGAGTATACTGACTCTTTGAGTTCCTGGTGCTGGCGTTGTACCGCCGCGAGCTCGTCGCGAAGTGCGCTGAGTTGTGTGGCGTGTGTAGCGCGCAACTGCTCCAACTGGGCTTCTAACGCACCACGCAGCTGCGAGCCAGCGCGCTCCTCTGCTGCTGCTGCATGCACACGCTCCGCCGCCTACAAATTTACACGTGTTGGCCATTAATTAAATACACAATAATAATATAGCATCATATTATAATAAATATAGGCCATTTCCATTTGAAGAAAAAGCTAATCAAGGACATGGATGAGATATTATTGCTGCTTATGTACACAAGCCAAGGAATAAATCATTACTTCAATGTTATATAGTATCTAATTATGGGTCCTTACTATAAATGTACCGCTTCTTTAATTTTTAAACATTGAATATATCTAGTCAAAATATAACAAAGCACCTGGAGTCTTGCACACTCTTCGCGCAACGCGTCGGCAGCTTCTTCCAACTGGCGCTTCTTATTCTCAGCCTCACGCATCGACTCCGCCAGCGATGCACAACGCGCCTCATGCTGTGAGATCAATAACCGACACTCGCCCAGCGAACGCTCATACTCCTCGATCTACATAAGAAAATATTAAAAAAAATTGCATAGAAAGAAATATTATATTTAATTTTGTATATTGTATTACTGGATAAACTTGTAATTTCATTTGAATTGATGCAATGAAAGATAAAATTTTTGTTTTTGCCATCACGCAACGCCACAGAACCAAGAAGTTACCATAAATGTCACTTTCTTAATAATACTGAATTATTTGTAAATTTTATTTTGATTTTGTTGTATTATTGAGTTTATTGTGAATAAACAATGTTATGTGGTTGAAAATGGTAACTTTAAAAGATAAATAGCGACGCTCGCGTGGTACATTCATATTAATATAAAAAATTTTGTGGACTGTTTTATATATCAGTCCGGCAAATAGTTCTCAGATATACTCATTGCCAAAGATCACTTGTTACCATGTTTCTGTTTTAGTATAGAATATCTAATTAAGCTTTATGTAAGAATGTAAATATACTACACCATAGAAGTTAATAATTTAAAAACGAAAAAAGACCGGGTAAGATGCAATCTTTTTTTTCTAATTTTCTAAAATAAGTCCTTTGTTGTTTTGTTTTTACAAGTGACAACCCTACCTAGCCGCACGGGCGAATACGGGGGGAATGCGCGGTGCAATGCGCTGTAGTTAAATATTTGTCGGCATTTCACTTGGCAGACTGACAAAAGTAGATTCCTTTATAACACCACACAAGTGTCTTTTCTCAGGCTTATGGTCATACCAATAAGTTTACCTTTTGATTTGCGTCTATATTGGATGTCTCAAGGGAATGACAGCGTTGCACGATGTTTTTGATCTCGCTCTTCATCTTGCTGATGTGTAAACGTGCCACGGTGAATTCTTCTTCAAGCTTGCCCACAGTATCGACATTGAGTTTCAGGTCGAGCTCTGTACCACCGACCGCTGCACCAATCTCCGCCAAGTCGCGTAACAAGTTCGACAGTAGCTCGGCGATCCGTTTGCGCTGGTGCGCAGACATGTCGCGAAGCTGTTGCAGCTCGGCTGTCGCATTCGCTAACGCACTCTGATACAAAAACGTTAAATTAACACATCATGTTCATAGAATAAATGACAGTACACATATGATTTTATAAGAATCTGAAAACATTCAATTTTTATTTGACAAATGCACAAACAACA
The DNA here is from genome assembly GCA_949709985.1 of Luffia ferchaultella. Taxonomy (NCBI): domain Eukaryota; kingdom Metazoa; phylum Arthropoda; class Insecta; order Lepidoptera; family Psychidae; genus Luffia; species Luffia ferchaultella. Next base: position 9,471,338 of record OX453244.1, read on the forward strand.
GATGTGCATGCAAGTCCAATGCTATAACAACTATTTTTTTTTTCAGTTTGGACTAGATGTATGAGTTGTCCCAGATATTTGTTTTGGTTCCAGTTAACTTTTGGTACTGTATCAAAACAACTTTCATGTATCGTTTTGAAAATAAAATATGTTAAACTGATGGGCCTCTATTTCAATAATTTACTACTGCATATAAGAAAATTAAATCCTGAACCATCCATCCAAAATGATCCATCATACCTGTTTGGCTAAAAGTTCTTCTGAGAGCTGATCACACTCGCGGCTCTTGCTGTCCACCTCTTGCGACTTCTGGTCATAGTTGACTGCGAGCTCCTCGAGTGCTTGCAGCACTTCCTTCACCTCCTCTTTTGCAGCTTCATTCTCTTGTTGGATGCGGTTCATGTCGCCTTGTAACGCTTCGTAGTCGCGTCTGAACATCAATACGAAAAGTAATGTAGTTTAGAATTTATAAGATAAATACCATATGTTAGTCATTGGGTTAACTTTAACTACACTATACTTTTATAACCCTTCAATATTTTCACCAAATACAAGACAAAACTAACCGAGTGCATGCAATCAGCTCCTCCTGCTCCATCATCTGATCCTTGAGCTTTTCGACAAGTTGTGACTGCTGGTTGATTTCTTCATCCTTGTCATCCAGCTGCTGATAAAGGGCTTCCAACTTGCCTTGCATGGTGGCATCTTCCACTACGCTCGACACAGCCACTGGTACAGCCTGTGTTGGAAAATTTTTATTGGGATTTTATAAAATCTCTTAACAATCAACAGTTTAAGTTTTAAAAGATAAATAAATATTTTAGTATTTTTTAACCACAAGAAGACAAGTTGAATTCAATAAGACAACAACACCAAGCTCAGATAATCTATAGGATAAAGTTTTTAATATTTAGCCAAGTAAGCATGAACGCAAGCACAAAATATCGAGTCTTTTGTCATTTCATTATCAGATAAGATCACTGATAATGATAACTTGAGCATATGATATAGTATTTTAATATTGCTGATAGAATTAATGATTAAAAACATCTTATTATATGTTACATGTATACTCACAGGGACAGGTGGTTTTTCCTCGATGAATGATGTGACAGGTGTGACAGCTTCAATTTCTTGCAGATTAACCTGTTCTTCGGGCCGTACAGTCTCGCCTGAGCGCCAGCGACTCAACTCTGCCTCTAGTTTTTCCACCTACGAAACAATATTAAAAAAAAATTTAAATGAAAATGATGTAGCATTTGACTGTTTGTTATTCAATCCTAGTCAATAAAATTTAATAAAACCAATAACAATAATCTTACCAACTCAAGATCCTTTAAATAATACATACAAAGTTCTTGTTCATTATTTGAAATATGAAAAAGTAATAAACAGATAGATCTACATTTTTATATTAGTATGGATGGATCCACTAGATATTCTATCTGAGCAACCTAGACCAACCGTTTCTGAGACATATGAACTAAGCTTTCAAAAAAGATGTCAAAAATAATCTTAATAATTGCAATATAAGCCTGGGTGAAGACATGAAGCAGACTAATGGCGAAATTAGATTTAAATTAATCGAATAAAAATATGGTTATCATTCGATAGTATATGGAAATATCTACAAAATATTTATTATGAGCGGAATATGAAAACAACAAACAATTTCTTGTATTTGTGTGAGCAATATAGTATTAATTGTTGGAATTTTATAAAATTATTAATAAATAGTGGCAATCATAAGCATAGTAGCCCAGTTGTCACATGATACATCTAAGTCATTCATAAATTCAAATTATATTATATGAAGAACTAACCTTTCCCTTCAGTCGACCCACTTTTTCTTTTTCTCTCTCGTAGCGGCGTTTCCATTCTTCTGCAGTGAGCTCCTCATTGACACAGACAACATTCTTGACAGTCTTTGCTCTGAAATTTATTTTTATAATTAAACATATTTGTTATATATTGTTTTATATATTTGTCATATATTTGTAATATTTTATTGGCATTATTAGATTTTCTATGAATCTCCTTTTTACATTATTAATAATTATTATTTTCAGTTTAATTTTAAATACTTTTTGTGAAAATCTATACACATTATTACTCAAAGCATTTTTTTTTGTGGGGCAAAGTTAATCTCCCATAAATCTTCATTAAAAATAATGATTCAAACATCATTTTAAAGCTTATGTTCCCTGCTATTGATGAAAAATAGACAACTATCTATATATATTATTTTATAATTAAACATATTATATATAGACACTAACTTTTTTTTATTATAACACTAATATCATGAACTACCCTTTAAAATAAAATATCTTTTAATCATAAATACTTGCATCTACTTATTCTTAAATTATTATGGTACTGTGCAAAACATTCTACTGGGTCAACTAGTATTATAACTTTACATAATGTTGTGTAAAATGAAAATGTTATAATAAATGAAAGAGATAGTCATATTTCGTATGTCTGGAGTTGTGATCGAACCTTGGTTTTTTATTTTTTATATCTACAAATAAAAGTGAGCTAGTTTTCATTTTAACATTGTTTTTTAATCAGATCATGGATTTAGATTAAATTGTTTTCAGTTTAGATATATTAATGTGAAAGATGCAGCTCATGCACTCTGGTTGCTTTGCAACTGATAAAATAATGCCATCTATGAGAAAATGGCGCCAGTCCAACACATCAGTAGCTATAACATTGCTGAAGAACTAGATATTAGTAACAAAACAGTGTTAAGTCATTTGCAAAAGTCTGAGTACAATAAAATGATTGTTATTTGGGTGCGACATAATATTACAGAAAGAAAGCTAATGAACCCATTTTTGTAACGATTGATCACGAGTCACAACAAAAGGATGTCTTACGACAAGGACTAAGGACGTGCAAAATAGATTGTTGTCATAACACAGACAAGTTCTATAAACAAAAAGTAAACCTGGCTTAAAATTAAACAATGTGATGTTTATGTGTATGGTGGGATTGGAAAGATTAATTATCACTCATTGTATTTACTGCTGGGAGATACCACCAAATCAGATCTCTACTACCAGCAACCGATTATATTACATAAGTGATTGAGACAAACGGCCTGAGCTGATAAACAATATCATGATAATATTGTAATCATTGTAATGTTGAGCAAAAATTTAATTCTGAATGCTATTGATACATCAATTTGTCATATTTCTTTAATGATTGAAACTTTGTTGGATTCAAAGTCGGCCTATCTTTTGACTATATGATCAAATTGAAAACACACACAAAAAAAAATTGTAATGACGCATTAATAATGTCTTATAAAATGCCTCAAAATGGTTTCGAAAAATGTTTGCCATACCTAATTTGATAGTTTTGGTTATGAATAAGTGAATAAAAAATATGAAGAAACTTTCATTTCGACCTAAAGATATAATAATATCTATAAGATAAAATTTTGTGTCCAACTACAATCTGTATTTAAAATAAAATAATTAATTTAATAATTGCACATTATGTGTAAATGGAGGATCTTTGAAAGATGTAACAGTAAACCACCCATTAAAGATGAAATTTAATATAAGTTAAAAAGCAATTTTCACAAGTTTATTTTGATACTTAGAAAAACAAACCTTTTGCCAAAGTCAAGTGTGCTTTTTGTCTCACTTTCATTGAATGATGCAGGTGAGCAACAAATTACTATTGTAGTTCTAGCGTTACCACCGAGTGACTCTTGTAAGATACGTGTAAGTTTGGAATCTCTGTAAGGTATATGAGATTTGTTTCCATCTGCCAAAGCAGATATGACATTGCCAAGAGCCGACAACGATTTGTTAATATTTTTGGCCTCATCGAGAACTGTACCCTCAGCACCTGTTTTTGAAACCTATAAAATAAAAAAATTATATGATATAGTACTCATAGAAAAATGAAATGTAAAAAATAAAAAATGCTGTGCAATACCTTTTCAGAACCGGCCAAGTCCACAAGATAAAGTTTCCCAGATAATTTCTTTTGATTTTCCAAATTCTCTTGCTTCACGTTTATGAGGAAGACAGAATGAGATCGAGATGAGTGTTCATTCATATCTGAGGAATCAAATTACTATTAAATTTCTTTTTTAGTTTCATATTTATAGTGAATTATTTTGTCTTTAAATTAATCATTTTTTAAGATGTCATTTATGCAGCAACAATGATAAAGTTAGCTTGCAAGAGCAAATCTGTTTCTGGGTGTAATACACTTGTTGCTTGTTTATCAAGGAAAATACAAAATAGAATCCAGTCAGTTAGACCATTTATTGTTTTAACATGAATAAATAAATGCCTTGTGATTAATAGCATATATTAATAAATAAATAAATAAATATTAAATAATTCTTTCATTTTTTTACATTTTTGAAGAGAGTGAAGAACTGATGAATAATGTCTTACTCTCATTAGAAGATACATAATATTTGAGGGCTTGGAGGGGGGTGATAAGTACTGTTGTCCATTGTGAAATGTGTGATATAGCACCAATTTTTAGCCGATCGTTGACTTAATCTGCTGGTATCCAATTAAGAAGTCATCAGGCATACTTACTGGTTACAGCTATATGACGATTTGATTTGCCTTCCTCTATCACCTCAAACACTTCCTCAGGGCTTGATACAAATCTTTCTGTAGCACCTTTCACAAATGGAACTCTGTTTTTGTCTTCATGCACACTGAGGTTCACTTTTGATACTGTAAAATGCAACTATTAAGTAAATTATAATGAACAGTATTGGTTGTAACGAGAAATATCTATAAAAATATTGAAAGCTAATGTAATTACATTATTTTTAATGTATGTACTGACCATCTAATAAGTCCCTAATTTTATCCATGTATATTTCAAAGTAAGAGACTTTAATATGAAATTCCAGGTTTTCTTCCATTGCATAGATGTGATTGAATATATCATTTACTATCCTTGGAATGATACCCTGTTTGCCTGGATCACCTGAGGAATAAAAAAATTTAATCTTATTTTTTAATTATAATTTAAAGTTATGTAACATCTGACTTGAAAATATATCTAAATATTACCTATGACACCTTCCATGGTATGTGTTTTGCCAGAACTTGTCTGTCCATATGCAAAAATTGTGCCATTGTATCCAGCCAGTACATCTGACACAATACTTTTGGCTGCTTCATTGTAAACTTTTTCTTGTGTTGCATTTGGTTTGAATACTTTATCAAACAAATATACCTTACCCTATAAAAAATTTCCCCATTTATTACATTACCAATTTTTTATACATTAAATAATAGTCAATAGGTATCTAATTTTTGCACTAGAAGTACTCTGATCTTAAGTGACATTCTAATGTGTTGTAAAAGTGACACTCTAAAAATGAATATTACCTATGTGATTATAAAACAGCAACAAACAGAAAATAGTTTAACAGATAGATGTTTGGTTACAATTTAAATTTTACTGCATGCCTCACAACGTGTTACACTAAGGGTAGTCCTGTAATCTCACTATTAAAAACACTTCTAATTTCCTCATATTCAATTATACATAAAAACATGATAAAAAGATAATAAATCATATGGTATTTGACAGTCCATTTATTGAGAATTACTTTTGATGCATTTTTGAGTTGATTCATTTGTATGTCAATTTAAAAATAAATATTTTAGACCAAAAAAACGGGCTCTGTTACTTATATTGTATGAAACTTCAGAGTTAGAACTTTCAAAAAACACTATTAAACAGTCTTTTTTTTTTAAATAGAATGATATTGTTGTGTTCTTTATAAGAACCCTATCGAAAATGACCATATCCTTATTATTTTGGATTTCCATTTTTTTTAATAATCCCTTATACTTTACACTTTAACAATCCCTAATAATAAATCCAAAAAACAACATTTTTTAAATCATAGTATAATTAAAAATCATTTATTTAAATTGCTGTACCAAATAAAATTTATAATTATGTACATGTATAAAATAACAATAAAATTTATCTCATATAATATAGTAAATAGAAGAATTTTGTTGTGTATTATTTTTTTTTTTTAATTCAGGTAGAAATTTACGAGTTAAAACAATATGGTAGAATTGATGAGGGATAGGTCAAGGTCGAGAAAATGTTTGTATTGATTTTTGGAAAAACAAAGACGTTTGCCTATTAATACAGATGCCTATAAACGAAATTCATAATACGTCTTTATCCTTTCAATCATAATCATCGAAGCGGATAAAAAGAAAGGCGACGTCGTAGCAGGTGAACAAGTCGTAATGTATTAGTCATCATGGTCTAATTTAGGGCGATGATAATGACGGGCAGTTAGACATTAAAATCATTAGCCATCTCTTCTTACCGCTATAGAAATGCAGTTATCATCGGGTCCCGAAGGAAACTTAACAATGAATTTGGAACCAGCTTTTTCTTCCGAGTCATTGAGAGGTCTAAAACGGCACACGACTCTAATGCTGTCTTCTGCAGCAATTTCACGATCCGCTGCCATTTTTTCGTTATAAAATAACTTACACTAATCGACTTCTAAACGATTAAAATTAAGATTATATTGGGAACTAAAACCGTGCATGAAGAACCGCTACAATGTTAAATTTTCATGTCACTGGAAAATCTTCATGACAGCAAATCAAAATGTCGGCATGTCGGCCATATTCACTCACACTGAAGAAATTCTCTAGTAAATGATTATTATTGGTTGGTACTATAAGTACAACCAATATGATAAAAAAAATCGATGAAATGCCAACTTACAAATTAAAAGTGCGTTCATACCATGTTCATACATATTAACACTTTTTATTTTTAATGAAAAATAGTAAGGTATAATTTATTGATAGATATATTTTCCGTCCGTCCGTCCATGTGTTGGAGTTCTTGAGTTTTATTTTCTTACGGATTTTTTTTAAACATTTGCATTTTGTGTCATTTTGACCGTTAGCATTGCAAGTATGTAGGTACCATTTCGGAGTTGATTAATTCTATTAAATTAGAAACGTTTATTACGTTTATACATTATTTAGTGTAAAATTTACTTTATTGTACCAATTTTGAACTGGAAACATTATCAACAATTTGTCTTTTGGATTGCCCTGTTGTTTTCATCATAGACTAATTAGACCAATGACCAAAAGACTAGAATAGAATCATGTTAATCCTGCTTGTATGTTAAAATTATTGTTCTGTGTAGGGATGTAAGAAATATTTATTATCGAAATATATGTTGAAATAAATGTCGAAACCAGATAAATATCGATGTTCAGTATACCGACCGTTATAAGCCAAACATATCAATATATAACAAAAAAAAAAAAATTCAAGGATGCCTCCCGCACGTGAAAAGTGAGGGCGAAAAATAATTTATACATGTACTTATTTTTGTTGGAATAGTTATAATATCAGATAGGTTGAGTTTGTATACTATTTGAAGTGAAGTGTATTCGTTTTTTCTTTTATATCACTTCTGTCACCTCTCTTATGTTTTACTCCCGTTTTTACTATCTCAATGTTAATATGTTAATATATATATTTAATAAATAACTTTATTAAATATTAAACCATTGCATGTTTAACTAATCAACAGGTTATGGTCGACAGCACTACAATGTTAACAAATGGAGATCGTATTGCAAGCATTGACTTAAGTCGTGAATCAGGTATGCCATCACTAGAGAAACTGGATGGAATTTCCAATTATAATACCTGGAAGTTCATGATGGAGTTGTATTTAATACATGATGATATTTGGGAGTATACGAATACGACTCCGGCCGCTACGGACGTACAAGCAGTTAAGAAGGATCAAAAGGCAAGAGCAAAAATATGTCTTATGGTGAAATCGCACTGCTTAGTGCATGTGCGTCAGGCAAAGACGGCAAAAGAAGCCTGGGAAGCATTAAGCAAGGTAGAGTCTTGTTGAATAATAAAATTATTAATGAAAGAGACTTTCCTTAATAGTTCCGCGACATCAGATTCCATTTGGGGATGCAAAACGTATTTAATATCGATATACGTATTGATATAAATATCGAAACCAGGTAAAATATCGATGTTTTTATTCGGATAATATCGATATTTCTATATATCGTTCAACCTTAGTTCCTGGTTGTTTGGTAGCACAGACCAGTGACTTGTCTGTGTTTGGTAGTAAAAGTCAGTAAGAGTAGAATTGTTCTGTTCTGTCTGTGTTATTAAAATACTTAAAAATCTTATAATGTCAGATTCAGTGAACGGAAAACGGAACGGTGAGCTAAGTAGTCAGTTTGGTATTGTTATTTTTAGTAATTAATTAGTGAATAAATTTGTTTCTGGGGTGCATTTCAAATAATCTACTTTTTCATGTAAAATGACTATTGTTTCAACGGTTACGTTGCTACTAAAGAAATAAATTATGTAAGTAAAATATAAGTATCACCTTTTGCCATTTTTGGAATTGGACAGTGTCAGTTCAACCCACATTCGGCCTGATTAAATCACCATTGTTTTAGACGTTACCCACTGAAAGTTACTTTGATTTTCAATATATTTGTGGTGTGTAATTCTTTTTAGTAGACGCCTTTCAATTCTTCGAGAGTGGGTTCAAATCAGTTAGAATGATTCACCTGACACATTTTATTCTTGGCCATAGCAAGCAATATATTAAATGATTTTATTTATTAGCAAATAGATAAGATTTAATTCATTTAGTTCACTGTGTAGACAGGAAGATTTTATTTTAAAAAGATAAAAAAATCTTTACACAACACTAAAGGTGTTGCGGCTCAACTTTTGAAACAGGGAACCACATATATGTTTGACTAATGACTGTACTGAATGTTTTGACCATATCATATAGTTGGCTTGACAATGCTGCATAATGAAAATTGTGTTCATAGCAATGATCAATTTGAAATTTGGCCAAGATAGGTTTCATTTCAATTTATTGTTGATATATTTATATTGATATATATGTATATTTCATAAGATTCATTTAAAAAAATTAACTAGGTTAGGTTTTGGTTGTGATAATGCAAAGAGCGAAGTAAAGCGGAGAGATGAGCCACTGAGAAATTAAATTTTTTTGTAAATTTCCATTTAAAACTGTGTGAGGTTCCTGCAACCCTGCCCTATAAGTCCGATTAAATGTTTTTTAACTTTCCATCAGGCAACATTACAAAGCGCTACCATGTTATGTCTATTTAATAATATTTTTTGGAGAGGGAACAGTTATTTTGAAAAAAAAAAAAACTATTTACAGTTTAGAGATTTATTTGTGTTTTTTTTTTTTCAAAGTCCATTGTTTCTGTAACACTATGCACTTTGACGTTTCATTTAATATAATAAAAAAATTTAAAATGTGTCCATTCTTCTTCTTTTATTCGGATAAAGTGTTAATTTTATAATTTTATAATTCCATTAGATTGCTAATGGTTACTACCTTTGTGCTTTGACATGGTTGAGAAGTTCAGCTATATTGGATTGAGATTGCATGTTTTTCATAAAGACAAAGAAACTGAGTTATATTACTTCATTGTTTTTTATTAAGATAACACCTAAGACTTGCGAAAAACGAAAAAAAAATTAGAAACTGAATATATGACCACTCTGACTACTGTTCCATTCTACTGGGAACATAAAAAAACTTTACGTAAATAAAATTTTCACATATTACTAAGTGAGGTGTGTTTTTAATTTTGTTTTGATAACTTTTCTTATCTGATAGTTATTTAACTTCTTTTACTATTTTAAATTCACTGTAATGTTGAAGTCCTGTTCCCTCTTTGAAAAGTTGATCCTCATCTAATTGTCATCTATCTGCCCATCTGCACTACAAGTTGTTTTTTCTTTACTTCTAAGTCCAAAAGGAAACTAATATGACTGCCTACCTACTTGTTTATTTATCCATCCAGCCACTGCCTTCTATAGTTACAAGTCGTGCTATTAGATTTGACAATGTCACATTATCTGTCACATGTAGACCGATTTACATCGTCAGCTCACAAGAAGTCATAATTTAACAACTGAAAATATGGGATTTAAATAACTAAATATAAAATTATAGATAGTATTTAGTAGAAAATATAAATAAGAGTACTCTCTCTCTCTCTCCTGCCCTTATCCCACTCTAGGCGGGGTCGGCCCAACATGTTTTTTTCTTCCACTCCTCTCTGTCACTCGTCAGTTCATCACTCACTCCTTTCACTATCATATCCTCCTTCACACAATCTATCCATCTCTTCCTCGGTCTTCCCCTCTTTCTACATCCTTCCACATTCATACTTAACATTCTTCTGCCTATATATTCATCATCCCTGCACATAACATGACCATACCATCCAAGCCTATTACTCCGCAGTCTCTCTGTCACTGGTGCTACTTTCAAAGTTCCTCTGATATATTCATTTCTTATATTATCCTTCCCTGTCACACCACACATCCATCTTATAATAAGAGTACATATTATATAATACTAGCACCTGCCCGCAACTTCGTTCGGATTTTATGATTAGAATAGAATGATTGTTTATTATAAGTATCTCATTTCGGTTAGTGTTATGGTTTTGTGCATTTATCACAGGCTACTTATATCTTACAAACTAGTTTTATTTTATAATGTTCTATGGGGATGTTCCTTTGCAGTTTTTTCCTCTCCTTGGGTTCTACGTTATCATTCTCTGCTGGTGGTAGCATGCGGTTAAAGTAACCAGACCATGACAGGTAGGTAGATATAAGTATAGTTCCCCGGGATCCTCCAGACTCCATATTTTCGAACCTACTTGAAAAATGACAAAAACTTACTGTAATTACCACCCTAACATGTCAAGATTGTGACGTGAAACGAAAAAGGATTGTGGTGAAAATATCAACTTATCTTGCTAATTACGAATAAACACGATGCAACAAGTAGTTTTTAACACTGACTCATTATTTTCAATGAATATCTCTGTTTATGTAACGTTTAAATGGAAGAAAACGCCAACTAATATAATAACACTAATAATATATAACAACTAATAAACGCCTGACTGATTCCAAGGCTCAGACTACACGCAACGTTGCCAAATTTCAATAGCATGGCTAGTAATAATAGAAGGAAGTGATCCAGCCTATCACTTTCTTTCTCACTGGTTTATATCCAAATCTAAAATATAAGGGTGGATTTTGCATATAATTATGTAGTTGTTCTACAAATTCTTAATTGTTAGACATGTTAAAATCTTTTGTACTGACCCATTTAAATTGAGAATCTGAAGGGATTTTGACTTAAGTCAAGGCCTTTTGCAAGATAGAAATGTCTGAACACTAGAAACCCAATTTAATCATATAATTTTTTTGTTGTTGATTTCATGTCATGTAAAGAAGTTGCTCTTTAGTCTAAGGAAATTTATATTAAAAAATGATTGCCCACCAAATTCTTAAATAAATACATAATACTTGAGAGTATTACAAGAAAAAGCATGGCAACATTCTATTTTGAATTATTATTTACATTAATACATGAACTTAGCAATATCTGAACGTAGATTCTTGAAATAACTACCGATACATCCCCAGTTAGTCAGCTGATTGTGTCAGCTGATTATTCGTCAAGTTGAACATATTCATACCGTAATAAGTTGACTGACCACTAGGACGCTGCGAACTTAGCACATACTTATGCGGCCACCAATGCAGTTACTCCATTTTGACAGGAACAGGGGATAGTGACAGGGAGTCTAGAGTTTTTATTATGTCTATATATTAGTATAGTGTTTCTGTAAGGTATGGAATAAATTCGTTATAAATTCAAGGGCTAACTTTAGGGAAAAATGTTGGAATCGGTCAAATTTTCTTTGTACATATGTTTAAATATGATTAATACATACAGGTGATTCATGTAAGGTCATCAATGTATTTTTAGTGACAACCCCATATTTTTGTTATGGTATTTGAAGGAGTATATTAATATTATTAATATGAAATTAAAATATAGCTTATATGAAAAATAAGGAAAGAATAACGATTTTGTAATTTTAAATTTTTATGCTAATGATAAATTAAAAAACAACTTAATCAAATGTTCAAATTGTGCACCGTTAGCCATCCACTAGTAGCAGGATGAAGAACAAATTCTTTTTGAACATTATCAATAACTTCAGGAGGTATAGTTAACTTATTTTTTGACTAATTCTTGCTTTTAAATATTTTTAATTCTCCGGCCCATTAACATATACTTTAATTTTTAAGTATTCTTATAAAAAGTAATCTAAGGGTTAGATCTGATGATCTGACTGGCCACTCGATCGGTCCTGTTCTCTCTATCCAACGATTTGAGAACATCTCATCTAGATAAATGTGGAAAGACCCTACATAGTGAGGTGGTGCAACATCTGGGTTGAAAGAAAAGGTCACATGTCGGAATATCTCGTTCTTCTAGATCAGGACATAATGCTATTGGTGCAGGTGTGAGATCTTATCGAAGGAAATCCAAATATCTTGCACCAATTGGATCACAACAAAGAATTAAGGTCCCGGAATTTTTTCGTCAACTATGCCTCACCACACATTCACTTTCTGGGGCTTTCGTGTGTGATATTCTATCATCCATCGACAATTCTCAATAGTCCAATAACAGAAGTTTTACCTATTGACGTAGGCCTCTCAGAAAAAAAAAATTATGCAATGGTTTTCGTTACTGTATAGCTGATGCATTTGATAGAAGAATTGATTTCGCCGAACGAAGACATTTTCATAAAGTTTATGGGTAAGACATACTTTATAAGAATGGTACTCTACTTTTCTTATAACTTTGTAAACTGCAGATACTTTAGAAACAGTGTGGGTGATGATTTTTTTGGATTGCCTTCAAAACATTAAGCAGATCGTCTTCTAGTGGTTAAGATCGACCAGATTTACATGTCCAAATTCATGGTATTTACATTATATTTACTGACCGTGCTTTGATTAATGGGTAGTCAATCGGTATGAGTTGCATTGAATAATTCAGTTATGTATTTTTGAGAATGTTTGGATCTTGTCTCCAGATCAGTTCATACAAAGAATTTAAATTGTTTCTTATTCTATAAGTTTGAACATGTTTTTCATAAAATGACAAAGTTATTACTTAATTAACATTTCAAATAGTTTTCGGCTAATAGAAAAATATTTTCATAATGATACAAGTATAAACAAGAATTAAAGAAAAAATAAAATTAAGCAAGACAATTGCTTTAAAACATTATTTTATGGTAATTTTAAAAGTCAATTTATTACCAACCAGTTACAGATGAAATTGCAAATCGTTATTCTTTATTTTATTTTTCATATGAGCTATACTTTTAATTATCTTTTCATACATATGTAAAAAAATTCTTTTAAATACTGTAGCAAAATTGTTGTTAAAAAAATATTGATGATGAATGCGACATGAATAATTGTGTATGGATTAATTATATATCTATATAAACATGCACAAAGATTAATAAAACTAGACAGGTTTGAGTGTTTTTTCCAAAAGTTATCCTTGAATTGGTAACATTATGAAAGCACTGTATAGTATATAACAAAATAAATAACAAAATTATAATTATAAGTAAAAACACTTATTATTTTGTTATTATGTGATCATATTGATTGAACGAAACTGTCAACAAAATAGGAGTTTTTAACATGAAATTAGTAATAAATGGCCCAAGCAGTCCTATACAATTTGTATGATGACTTTAGATTTTACTTTAACTATGAAACAGTTAGGAGTAGGATCTCATTTCAATAGCAGTTATTATTTATTTTGAATTAAGATTCATTTCTTCATACCAAAGGACCTGTAGTGTAGTACCTATACCAAAATTACAAAAGCTTGCTTGTAAATAGGGCAGAGCGAACCAAGCCTAAAACATTATAGGGGTATAATGAAGGTTATCAAAAGGCCTTTATAAAGTCCAGGTACATCGTTTAGTCTTCGCGGTAATGTATCATGTATAAATGAGAAATATAGATGTCAATTCACTGTGTACAAAATAAACACTATGGCTTATTTCATTCTGATATGAAGCCATTATAACATGCCGGAAACAATTTTTGCTACATGTTTGTTATTTAGTGCAATTGATATTCGAATAATTTCTTATACTTTTTTGTTGTCAATACTATTTTATATCTTCGTAAAAGGCTGTTCTATATTATAAAAAATAAGTAAATAAATGTGAATACGATATAATTTATTAAATAAAAAACATGGTTGTAGCGATCACACAAAATCCAGAAGTTTCTGAGACCAATAACTTTTAGATAAAACTGTTTTCTTTTAATGTAACTACTATATCTAGTAATTATGATAGGCATATACAAGGCTTATTTAAATTTTAATACTACAACTAATAGTTGTTGAGTAATTTTACAATTACGATTGTTTGGGTATTTGAACGTCTAGCGGGACCTTGACGACGGGAACTCATAATTTTATATGAGCATATAAAGAAAAACAACTATTCTGAGCGTTACTTGAGGTTGATCATTGCTTAGTGACATGGCGGCGGCTATTAGTCAAAATCTATGTATTGCAAAAAACCGCATCAATTGGTTCACCCGTTTTAGGTAAACGTATCTAATAAGTACTGCAGTTATGGGCCAGCATCCTGTAGTAGCCCATTATGGCCCATAACCGCAGTCCTTATCTAATAACTTGCTATTAGGTAACATTTATGTAACACGAAAAACCTCGTCAAGGTCTGTCCAATCGTTTTAGGGACATATCTATTGCAGGGACCTTTGGTGGCTCATATTCTCAAAGCTTATGTAATAGCCTACTCTAACCTATCTAACGCCCATTAACGCCAATAAACCGCTTCAAAATCGGTTCAGCCGATTTAAAGAAACATTTTTATTGTAGCGCACCCCTAGTGGCTCACAACCACGAAACTTATCTAGTAAAGTTATCAGACCTATGAAACGCAATAAACTGAAGCATGTTCCGCCCAACCGTTTAAGAGAACAGTGTAAAAGTGTACAGTATAAAACATAAACACAAACATTAATTTCTATATAAAAGATTTCATTTAAACTAAATAAATTCATATGGTCGAATACTCGCACCGCGATATTTAGAATTCTTAGACAATTCAAAAATAAGAATCAAAATAGCCGATTGCCTTGAAAAACGCAACCCTTATAGTATCGTCATATTTGTCTGTCCTGTCTTGTTTTTAAATTTTCACCTTTGGAACATCTTTTTTCTGTTTTTTCCATCAAGTTAGGTATCATTAGAAAGGTCTTTTAAAATAGGGTTTCGGTAGAGCACTTTCTGTTTTAGTCCTCGATTTCTGAAATATTCAGTTTCTCTCATTTTAAAGGAAAGCATTTAAAATTATGGGTGATATTGATTATTATGTTCGTCAAAATTGGTTCCAGAAGTAATTCTGCCGTTAATCGTAATCTGTTAGATAAAAGCGTCCGCCGTCATAAAAAAGTAGTGTACATACATTGGCGCCTGGCGCCCGCTCCTTCACCCCTTCCCCGCCGCGCCCTTTACGGTCAGTGACCCGTCGCGCCATATCAACCCCTGAACCGTTATCTACGGTATAAGGAAACTTGCAGAAGGGCATCTAGTAGCTTACTGATCACGTTCAGTTAGTTTAGTGGAATTGACGCCCATGTAGTGATTTCACTTAGACAATATTTTCTTGTTTTAATTAAGACCGGTTTATTACCCAATCATAGTAAAAGTGTCTGTTATTAGTATTATTCTATTATTGCGGCACTTTGATAGGAGAGATCGTCTAATATAAAATTACGCGTCTCACCACTTAATAAAATTTATTCAAAATATAAATTTATATGTGTTTCGTATCATACGTTCGTATTTGATCTGTAATTTTTAAATTCTGTTATATGGTTTAACTTGCATCATTGTCTGACGTATGAAACATAAATTATTAAACCTAATATTACATATTAAAAAAAAAAGACATTCACTGGAGAGGCGCGCAATTTTATTGGGTTGGGGAAAAAGTCTTTTCGTAGTTTAAATACAAATTAGAAGCCTTTTTTTCAGAGTTTAATCACATTAATTAAAGTATTTCATTTTCGATCTTTTTTTTGTATACCCAAACTTTTTCCAATGAGTCAAAATTGTTTTATGGTCAATGCCCGATTCTCCATCAATTTCGTAACTACTAATATGCCGATCTTGCTCCACCTTTTCATAAATAGTACTTTATCGTAGCAGGGTGACGACCAAACTGAATTGTACCTATCTTTAATGTTAAATTTCCTGATTGAAAACGTTTTTAAATAAGCTTTGTTAATAAAATTTCAATATGTGTATCGAATTCTTGGACAGATAAACAGTTGAATAATACCACGAACAGTTTTTTTTTTCGAAACTCACCTTTGTAATGGTATTATAACCAGCCAGTTACAAACAATACAACCAGAGATTGGATTACAACGACAAACAAATACGAGAAGACTTTCTCCCTAACCCAATAGAGCAGACAATCTCTGTGCAAATGACATTTAATTATAAATTTTTGTTAAAATAAAGCTACAATAATCCAGGAATGCGTGAGATATTCTGACAGCGTTATTTTTTTCTACTAATTTTTACAATTATTTTCAAGTTCGATGAGTTAAGAATAATAGTTCCCTGCTACGAACGTTTGAAAGAAGAAAGTTTCAAAATATATATGTATATATAAAGTATGACGTCCCTTATTTTTTAATTTTCTTTTTTCAAATGTTAATTGATTTTTCAATAACATACTAATTACACCAATTAATTTGAAGAGTGCAAGTATACACTCAGGACTGCCTGCACTCTGCAAGTACTGTATTGCAGGACTTATCAGTTATCTCTCATCAATCAAGCAAGACGCGCACGTTAAATCTTGACTAGTTATCAACTTCAAATATGCCGACAAATAGGTCGATAGACATTACATTGTTTTTGGAAGCCAAATTTTATAAGTTATCCAAGTTAGATGTAAAAAGGTCGTCGTACGGAACGGAAATGTCGTGATAGCCCAGAGCGTAACGAACCTGTCTCAAATTTATAAGGCCCCATAGGGCCATGGTTTGAATCCGGGCGTGTACCAATGAGTTTTTCTGACTTAAGTACACAATATCACTGACACCGTGCTTCGGAGGGCACGTCAAGCAGTCGGTCCCGGACACTGTCAATAGATGGCGGTCGTTACAGTTCCCAACCCGCAGTGGAGCAGCGTGGTGGACTTAAGCTCCAAGCCCCCCTCCTCACCCTGGGGGAGGCCTAAGCCCCTGCAGTGGGGTAAAAATGGGCTGATGATGATGATGATGATGATGTCGAACGGAGACCACGCATCATCAAACGAAATGTTGGGTGCCTTAAACCAGATGGACCAAAAAACCCTGAAAAAGGAGGGACTCACTGGATGGTGGAAAATCGTGTAAAATGGCGTACATCAAGGCGTACCTATGTTCAGCAGTGGACTAATTCAGGCTGAAATTCATTCATTTTCAAGTAACAAGGGCGCACCGACTGACGGTCCACGCCAGACAGACAACAAAATCTTATCATAAGGAGTGAAAATTTTTGACTCACCGCGAAGTTAAACGGTCGTCCATGATGTAATCACGCGACCTATAGACGTACCGGTTTGAGCGGATTTTAACACCGCCGCGGCATAATAATTACGTATACATATTTTTTATCGTCATAACTGTGACCATATGGTTTATTCTGGTTATGTCAATAGACCTTTTTAATAACTTAAAGACAGCTAAGTACTAATTTACCTATGTTTATTCCCAATTCGACGGCGCAGGTACAGCTCTAGCCAAACTTCTAGGCTGCTCTGATGTTGACACGGGTGCGTTTTGCGCAAATACGGGCCTCGGTCTCGACCCTCTCGTACCCATTTTGCCTACTGCGACGTTACTCGCTTCGACTTCAAAGCGAACTAGAAGTTTGGCGCGACCCTGTAACAAAAATTAAACTCGAGACCCCAAAAGAAGGTCTTGACCTCAATGCCTCGTGTTTCCTCCGTTTTACGTTGGCATTAAACAAACTGTGGGTAAGACATCGATTGAACTTGTTAAATATAGGTCGAGGGAGCTCACTGATTTAGACTACAATACATGCTCGTGTACGAACTTATTGTTTAGTATATATACAGGCTGTCCTAAAAACCAACTATCAATCTTCGAATACTGATGACCAACATTTGTTCATCAGTATTCGAAGGTTACCATACAGTTGAAAAATGACTCCAGGAAACACCTAATAGTTTCTAAATAATTAAAATTCTTTGAAAATCTCTTTCTGAGGTTAATATATTGCGTATATACCACAACTGCAAATCTAGGTATTTTATAGTTTTGTTTTCTGATAGATAATAAAAAACTGTCTATTTCAAAAACGTTTATTAAGACGCCGTTCAGTTAAAATATGATTTGTCTCTTTCTTTTGACCTAAATCTCACAGTCGAAAGATAAGGACAGACATATTTTAATTAAACTGGATCTAAATTAAGACTTCTGAATTGCACAGGGAGAACGTAGTTGTCAAACCTAATGAAAAATTGTATTATCAGATTTCGATAATTCGTACTGTAAAAAGTATGCTAAGGCAAGCTGGCGATTTGATTTAAGAATTTGCCCATTCAGTCTCGATTTAAAAAAGTACCTATCGCAAATTTAAAAAGATATTGCTATTTTATTGTCCACTAGCGAACGCCCGCGACTTAGTTCGCGTGGTTTTCATAATTGCTTCAGTTTCTCAAGTTTACGCAGGAACCCTAAAAGTGTTCTGAAACTAAAACTAAAAAGTAGTCTTTAATATTGTCTAAAAAGTCGTCTACCTGCCAGAGAAAACCTCGTTGAAATTGGTTCCGCCGTTTCGGAGATTAATTCTGATAAACAAAAAGATACACAAAAGTGTATTATAATACTCAATTGCGCGTCATGAAAGCATAAATGATAGAAATTGCAGATTGGGTTTGATAATCAGGTTGTTCTTGAATATTTGTCTGTGGCTGAGGTGTGGAAAATAGTAACCTCGCAGGTGGATATTTACATGATTTTCAAAAAAGTTTTCATAACTCTAAAACAATCACATGTTTACACTGTTTACTAAGGTTAAGATTCGTAATTTTATTGGTTTTTGGGACAGCCTGTATTTGTACTACATCGTTGCATCTAGACAATAAAAATTTACATGATTTTCTAATGGGCACATAGTTTATTATGATCTAAAAAGTGTTGCGATTCACGCTATCCCACGAATATTATTGCTATGATTTTATTCTGTTTGTCATTATTGGTTACAAATTATATTGAAAAATCAGCGTACCTATGAAGTAGAATTTCTGAGAACGGGCGATGACGCCTCGGTGGACGGACAGCGTATCGTGGCCGAGGTTATTTTCTGTTCGATTAGTCAGCGACAGTCAGCATCCGCCGCGGTCGACTACCGCTTGTCTCGACGCGAAAGCTGTTTTTGAGTCAATATTTGACATCGATAATTCGATACAGTGCTGTTCCAAAAATGTTTCTGATATTATAGCTTTCATGTGATAAACACTTAGAGAATAGAAGGCTTGGAAATAATGTAAATTTTCAGTGCTATAATTTTGTGATAAAATACTAATTTATGATTCAAGAAAACTCGTCGTTTGCTTCGTTAAAGTACAGGAAGACACGTTTAAAAACATTTGGTATGTGCCTGATGAATAAATAATGTAATTTTCAATGTTAATGAAAACAGTTAACACATTGAATGCCAGCTACGGATATCTCGTAGCTGATTTCTTCTCAGATGCCACATACGAGATATATCGTAGGACTTCCGTGGTCATTTATAAATAAAGCATGTAGTCTGGCACCATACGATCGGCTCGAATTTGAATATTGGCATCTCAAATAAAACAAGATATTAATACAAAGTAAGATTATTAATTAGAAAATACTTTTCGAAGAAATTAAAATAACGCAGTCTCTTTTTTTTATAGTACTTAAATTAGTCTTAATTCAAATTAGAAACATATTTAAAGAAAACCGTGGACTATAAACAACCACAAATATCAAAGTATATTTCAACCATCATAAAAAATAAAATTATTTTACTCTACTTTAGAATCAAACTGCGCACACATATCTCGATTTCTTGCGCATTTTATTCCGTGTAAATATACGACAAGGTTAGGTAGGCAAAGCCTTTTTCCTGAGCCAGAAACGGTATCTAAATTGTGGAACTCAATAGTTGGCTTTGTGGGTTGAAGTATATAATTGAGAGGACCGATAAGATGCTTTATGATTTCTTCTGTAAATTTTAGCAACCGCATTATTGTAATCTATTAAGTTTTTGATAATATCCTGATATCACCTACATTTGTAACTTCTGGAAGATTGAATGATGCGTGAGTAGTGAAGGCGAAATTCACTTGAAGGCCGTGCTAAACCGGATGACCACTGGTTCTCGGGGTCACAAGAAGGTTAGTCTTGGACAGCTGATACAACATTTTTTTCATTAGCGGCAGACTTATTTAATGTTGTAGAAGAAACTTCGCTCTCATTATTATGTTTTGAGGGAACGTATTCATCTGAACTATCTGCTGAGAAGTCATCTTCGCTTTCCGATTGTAATACTTGAATAGTATGTTGATCATTTCAAATCGCATTACGCAGTCTATTTTGTCGTCGCCGCATTTTGACCATAGACATATATATACTAGCGTAGGAGACCAACTGACATCTAAACATCGCATGACCGAAACGGAAATGAGTATGTGTGCAAAATTCACATGTGGTTGAGCCAGTTTTAGTGATGTGCATAGGTGTTTTTTATATTATCGATAGCACGTAGTACTTTCATGATAATGTGTCGTTGAAATTACCGCGTTATCATAAGTCGAAATCGGCAATCCTATTTATTATTTTGAATCTGCTATACTACATAATTTTTGTTTTGCGTTACTTTTCCTAACTTTTAGTTTTTTAAAATGACAAATCATCAATCAGTCAATTCAAATGCCATTTCCTTTACTCCAATAAATATTTTTTTTTGTTAACAGTTGATAATAAAAAATTTGCACAAGTAAAGAAAGCGTTAACATCATTATGGAAATTTTAATATTTAGTTGAATACAAGCCAAGTAATAAATAAAACAATATAAATAAACCATTTTTATTTTTAATTACAATACGTCACGTTGCAACGCATAACAAAAAAATTTTAACTCTTTGTAAACAAAAAAATGAGAATGTACAAAACACAAACATTTACAATGGAGAAGTTCATGATGTTCAAAATACACAATTTAACTCGATAGAATTGAAAGATAAACCAAAACTAATAAAACAGTGAAAGTTTTTTTTTTTTAAATTCGTCTTGGTACCCAAAACACAAGCTAATGCATAGTTTGGGGCCACGACGTTGTAATGTGCACGTTATTATTATTATTATGTATTTTCGTGCGGTTTGACTGGTGGATTCTTACTGCCCATGACGTCACATTGTCTACTCGATTGAGTGTCGCGTCGTCTCACTACACCACAAATTATGCCTTGGATGCCTTGGACTAGTCTATAATATCTTTTGTTTCTTTGTGTAATAGGTAATTAAGTTTTATTTGAATATAAAGGAACAAGTTTTTGTAAAAGACAAAGTGATAATTTGCCTAAAATTGATATTTTCACTGTGATGGACTTTTCTTCAAATCCATTTTATATTAGTGCTGAAATAAAGGTTTAGGCTCCAAAATTGAAGGTTCTGGTGATGTATCCCGGTAAACGTACGCTGACACCGATCGCTTGGTCTTCAGATTGACCTGTACAGAAATTACAGTTGGCATAAATGCTCTGACTTTAGATATTATGTATTATTAGTATATTACTTAATATACTTAGTAAGCACATATGAAAAAAAAGAAACCCCTAACGGCACAAATTCAGTAGGTATAGATCCTTTCTTCAAAAGTCGTCGGTGATTTAGTTAGACAAAACAGTTATCCGTAAAATGTCTACTGCAAACCAAAGAATGTTTTCGAGGAGTCCCACCTGTTCTATTTAACATTTTTTTCCATTGTTCTATGCTAACCGTGTTTACAGGAAACCTGGATATTAAGAAATAGTCATCATTATCAGGAAGCATTTTTTAACACCGCAGTTTATTGGAGGAAAATGAGGTTAAACTATTGTATACAGTAGTTTTGTCATTCAAAGTTTAATTATTTACGACGTTCATAATCAGAGAGCAGATAGAACGTCAGACTTGAAATCATAAATAAATAACGATTAAAATTAAATAGAGCATCAGATTTTAAATCATAAATAAATAACGATTAAAATTAATTGTATATATATCTTATATATTCATTTGAAAAAGTCTTGTATTTACATATATACCCTATGTGTAGTATATATGTATAGATGTCATACTTTCCCTTACAATGTGCTGCCAGGCTAAATAAACCTCACTTTTATGGAACCTCCTTTGAAGGTTTCATAAATATGTACCTATAAAAAGTGTATAAAAATAAGATGTCATGTTTGACATCTGTCTTCATTTTTCCATTATTAAGAAATATAGTATCGTTTCCATTATTTTATTATTTTAAGTTTATTTGGGGAAGACGAGATACGTAAGAGGGAAAAGTGGACCCTCCTCCAAGTGAAACCGATTTCTGTACACTCACAATATGTTTAAAAACAGTTAACGACATCATTCCAGTGGAACAGGTGCAATTAGGTAATATCAAATTTACAAAATATTTATATTTGAAAATATCGACATATCGATACATTTTGTGCAATCCCTATGCTTCATTGTTTGATTGTAATTTTACACAATATTTTTGTATCGTACACATAATTGTTTAAAATAACAAATTATTTACAAAATAAAGTATTTACCGTATACTACTGATGTATAACCAAGTAAATTTAGGATCGCTTTTTATAAAAATAAGCATTAAGATAACAATATGTTATTGGCAGTACTTACCGGTGAAATGTCTCTTTATTTGGATTATTAAGATATGTTACAGTGCAATTTAAAACTGAACACTACACCATTTTTATCACAAGAATTAATTTTTGTAGAATTCAAAATGATTATAACACAAAATAGAAAACAAAGCTGGACCTTATTTTGACAAGTGAGTAAAGAAGACTAAATGTGTTCAAAGAGGTTTTACGTCAGATTTTCTTGCATTTCTTTCTCGCATGTAGGATTTCCGCAAAGAGCTGGAATGGAGCTGGATGTCATTCGCACACTGTGTTCCTCTCTTACGCTAGTATATATACCTTTATGATTTTGACGCAAATTTTGCGTAGAAGCACACGTACGAGATATCTCGTACACGGGCACTGTTAGTTAACTTATTAATGGACACGCCAGCTACGAGTTTTCTCGTATAAGCTTACGATGTATGGTGGGAACTGAATTCAACTCCTTGAAATTCTTGGCATTCAATGTGTTAAGTAAGAACCTATATTTGCCGATACTCAATTCTATCAAAATTTTAAATAAAAATTATTCATTGATCACTTTAGTACACGTATTATATATATATGTATTTTAATTTACACAATACGTGACCGATTGAAATTGGTTTACTTTTTTATTTTAAATGATCTACAGATGATTTATACATAGATATAGGTAATATGAATCTGATACATGACATAAACAATAAAACCCCTCAGTGAAAGAAGTACACGCACCGTCATTGAATTATTGCCTTGTTACTTTAAAAATCACGAAAACTTAAATATTTTTATCATTAATAATACCAATAAAATAATTTGTCATCCAAGGAAAAGTATAACTAGTTTTAAGAATCTGTAATTATCACGTGTAACAATGATTTCATGCCATGAATAATTGATGAATAACAGACAAGAAGATTGACGCATGCATTTGATGATCCACAAGAAAACAGTTAAAATTATTCACACTCAAAATCGACAGCCATTTTCAATACTTTTTTTTTTCTTGGTTAATTATTTAATGATATGCAAAGTACTACCAATGTGAACATGGTAAATAAAGAGTTACATGATCAAAATTCAATATTTACGTTTTGCCTATTTAAAAAAGTGTTTCATAACTTCGTTCTTTGTTTAGTTTGGTGAACTCTTTAGCTTTTATTTCGCGTTTGCGTCTTTCTTTTCAATATTTTCTACTATTTTCTTTTTTTTTTATCTTAGGGAAAAACCATTCGAATGCGAGTTAATTCCAAGCCAATTGCTCTGTATCGATCACCGGACGATTTTCATTGTATCGTATTTAGATTATCTTTCAATGTTTGAATTATACGTAACTTTTAGTAATTAGCGATATTCGTTTATTCAACGTAGACATTATTCTATATATTCACTGACCTCCAGAATCACTCCTACGAAATCTCTGATCTTTAGACTTAAGTCCATTTGATCAACTATTAATTAGGACACTTAAGATTCAGCTTTCGACCTCGAACAGTGTCGTAGCAAAAAACAAACGAAAGGTAAACTAAAACAGAATATATATGTATATATGTTTTTTGCGTTCAGTGTTTAGTATTTAGGTGTCTATTACTTCCCAGCAATATTTTTTATAAACATACATGATTTCGTTTCAGTTAGATAATAATAAAGCTGACGTAGTAAAAGTAGATTATCGTAATGGATAGAAATGAATGAATTTTATCGAAAAAAAAAGTCGTTGTCCGATATAGAAAAGTATGTCGATACACACGGTGACCTCATTCGGGTGTGCGTGGGCGGCGCCCTTTCCCGTACAACGCCGCCCACAGGTGCGCTTGCTACTCAGTCAAAGCGCAAGCTATCGGATTGACTATGGCCTGTGTAATGTTTTTTAAATGTATATTTCGCAAATAATTAGAAGTTTATGTAGTAAACCTTTCTTCCTTTATCGTGCCTCTGATTAATAAGTACTGTTAGGTACATTATAAGATCGGTATGGTACTTTATCTGTCCGTCTATTCGTTCCCGCTCTGACATCGTTCCAACAGATTGTTTCGAAACTTTTCACAGAGGTTCCCTTTGACCTCTATATACAAAGAAAATTCCAAAACGACCGAGTTTCCATCCAAAAGTGCTTATGAGTACAGTTTCATGTTCCCGAACAGTGCGAGCACCGAAGCGGATACAAAAAAAGTTCATGGGTATATATAGTCTCGTGCTTCCGAACAGCCAAAGCATTTCCATAATGTTTCAAAGCATGTCATATGCTCGCTTCTTTTTTTAATAATATTCATTACCTGGATACAAGTCCTTTAAGTCAAATTATATTTATTTTATCACTTAATATAAAAACATCCGTGTGTATAAATAATATTTTCTTAACTGTATTATTTATAAGTTTATTGGGAAATAGTACTTAATATTTATAAGTAATTAAATAAAACGTCTTATCTTAGTCTGTAATAACCAGTCTTCTTATGTGTAGTCCATTGATATACATAGAGATACCGCGTTGTGATCACAAAAATGTGAGCAAAAAATTTACGCCACAGCTCAAATTAGGCCTCTTGATGTTTTGACATATTCACTGTGAAGTAGATTCTAGTGTGACACACATGTAAAATTCATACTGGGAAGAAAATGAATATTCTGAAATTACATTTCAAGGGTAATTTAACAAAATGTTTGCTTATGTATGAGACTTTTCATTTTGAATATAATGCTATCTAAGTTTTCGTCAATGGAAATTTCCATTGCTATGTTATTACATGGATGCGGCATCACCATAGTTGCACATGGTCCGCAAATGTTTGTGACGAATGGTCATTTAATTAACAGTCTGTACCATACATAGCCTTTTTTTGTTTTTGTTTATATGAAACTTGGTCCATGCCTAACTATTGTGACAAACCGACCTATACGTAGTGATTTGTATCTATGGTTTCTTTTGACTCATGGATCGACTCCACTCGTAAACTTGCATTTATTTACAAAAAAATTATAACTTCCATCCGAAAAATGTTACCTCCGCCCTAAAAAATTCTAAATGACTCTCAAGTCGCGCCCAAAGTAGGTTTACTTCAATAATTAAATTAATACAATGCTGGATAATGTAATAAACATTTTAACCACATGACGATGCTTTATGTGATAGAGAGGCCACATTAAGTCTTAGATAAAAAGCCATAAATTTTTAAGTAGGTACTTGGTTTTGAGATGTTTTTGTAGTCTTTTTTGTTTCTAAACGGATTACAGTTACAGCATATCATAACTAATCGTGTACTAACCGTCTGTGTGTGTATGAATTATAATCGAACAGTTAAGTGATATTTTACGTTTTTGGCGCCGAAAGCATATATAGAAATGTATAGATAATCAAAGCGTCGTGCATAACTGAAGGATAATAATAACAATAATACATAGGACTTCCCACACAGCGCCATCTAGTCCCAAAGTAAGCAAGTATTATACTTGTGTTATGGGTTACAAGACAACTGATATACATACTTAAATATTCTTTTTTTTATAATATATACATATATAAATATTTTTGCGAAGACACCACATACATATAACAACCAAGACCCGGTACCAGTATCAATATTCATCATATAAATACTGACCCGACCTGGGATTCAAACCGAGACCTCCAGCTTCGTAGGCAGGCTCGCTATATACCCACTAGACTAAGCGGTCGTCAAGTTTAAAGTTTTTAGATATGTGATTTTAATAATCGCGAACTAACTATTGATGCACAGCACCCCTAGTAAGTCGATTGCTATGTATGCACGCGTCAACTTGAACACACTCATACCAAGTAAGTCTACTGACCACCAGTACGTTCCGAAGTTCCACTCCCACATGCTTACGCGGCCGCCGTTGCAGTGCTTCTTCATTGGTTGTTCAGTGACAAGCTTAGGGAGTCTAGAGTTTTTATTACGTTTGTGTTCTAGACAAAAGTAAACAATATTTATATCTTCTGAGAAATATAATATGTATAAACGCCAGAATGGTTTCAAAATTTTACAACCTGTTCACTCATACTATATCAAATTATGCTGTTATACGCTTACCGAGATACTGAAATGTTTACGATTACAAATTAGAGTGACGTCAGCGCCGAAGTGGCTCCGTACACGCTTCCTTTCAAAAATCCGGTCGCTAGGGCTGTGATTAAGAAGCGTGGGTCAATCTGAAAGTCCTTACAAAATAAAAAATTGAGCACACTAGCAATTTTTGTTATTATTGTGTTTCAAAATAGTGTCCGTTGAAATCAATTCATCGCTGCATGGAATGGAACCACCGAGAGAAACACTTTGGCCACTCGTATTTAGGGGGCTTTTTAAGCGACTTCAAAAAAGAAGGAGGTTACTCAATTCGACCGTATATATGTTTTTTTTTTTTTACATGCAGCCACTGCTTCCTCGGCGTTCGTAAAGCACTTTCTTCGAAGTTTTTTTTTTAATTCAAGAAAATAAATAAAAATCATACCTAACGTCCCGAAATAGTTAATTGTTTGTTTGGCGGTATGCGGTGAAGCAACAATGCTTCACCACACCACACTTCAAGACAACATGATGAAGGAGAATCCTACTGCGACGTTGTTTTTACCGAACTTTTTACAAAACAAAAGGCAAACAGTTATTTGTGAACCAGTCTGCAGTGCTTTTATGCTTTTATAACAACTATGGGGATGACAATTGTATATTTGTTAGTATCATTTATTTCTTTTCTTTTGACATAAAATGCAAAATGAATCGATTAGGGAAAAAATACTATGTGGGCTGTGTCGTTTACTGCGCTGATTATGTCGTAATTGTCGTGTGATGTGGTGAGTGAAGATGACGCAATGGGGCTACCACGCTTGAGTTCTCCGATCGAATGCGTGGATAGGTCGTTAAAGCGATTTAAGACATAAATGATAACGAATTGCTCGAAATCAGTGGTTCGTAGTGCAACTTCCACCGTGACTCGATGAGGATAAAACGATAAACCTTTGTTTAATATAAACTTGAAGCTTAAAAATAAGTCTATTTTACATTCGTCTTACCTACGTCTCGCGTCAACAATTATGTTTTAATCATGGGTTTTAATATTCTTGTTACAGAATAATTGACTAAGAACGAAAATACAGTCACGATGATATCGACTCGAGTACAGTGGCAGCTCGGCGCGGTTGTAGCATGCGCGTTAGCAGCCGTGTGTTGGGGCCAGCTAGCGGAAAGACTTCTGGCACAGAACCCCTGCTCCAGCAAGAGCTCATGCAGCGAATGTATAAGGACGTCGGGGTGCGGATGGTGCTACGCACCTGATTACAACCGACCGCGGTGCTTCAGTCCTGCTATGGAGGGCGGCTATGGCAACTGTAGCGAAGAATATATGATAAATCCCGACAACGTGCGATCGATATATCCATCCAGGGCATTGACTAGAGGTATTTACTGTACAAGCTTATTTTTATAAAAACTTAGATAAAATTCAGTCAACACGGAATATCAAAATTTCTATTTTCCGTCAGTAATGTTTAATATAATTAGCACACTGCAAAAATATTAGAATATTTATTTTTAAATCTTTGGATATATTTTTAATTTTCAAATTGCCCAATAAAGGATTTTTTTATGCAGTGAGCAATACAGAGATGTTAAAAGATATATAGACTTTAGAATGGAGGTCGGGATTATGTGCAAAAAGGAAAGGTATTAATAAACGGGATGTGTTTTACAGCTAAAGGCGGAGGCCGAGTCGGCTGGGGCTACGGGGAGTCAATGAGTGAGAGCAGTAGCTTCGAAGCTAGTGCCAGCTCTAGCAGCAGCGGCGGCGGCGGCGCTTTTGGCGCCTCCTTCGGTGCGGCCGACGAACTTGTACAAATCAAACCACAGAGAGTCAAACTGCAATTGAGAATGAGTAAGTTCTTATTTAAATAGTAGAGAGTAAACTCATTCACGTAGAACTTAGTTCTATTAGAAATATGTTGGAAAATACTTGACTAACTTTCAGAGTGAAGCTCCTCTTAAGTTTGTATGCTTTCCGAATTCAGGAGAAAGTGTTAGTAAAAAATAAATAATTTGCCTCTAAATTCACTTGATAGTTGAATTGATTTCAGTGCGTGTTTTATTTTTGTTTGATAGCTGGTTCAGGTGGTTTTTTATCCTTACGATTTCTAAATAGATTATTTTAAAAGATTAATTACAAATAGTTACCGCTTTTTTGAATAAAAAAAATTAACAAATGTTAAGTCTGCAATATTACAGGTGTAGATATTAGTTTTCAAATTATTTTAAATCCGAAAAGGCGTCGGTAAGTAACTTTACTACCTCAGTGTTGCGAGTAGGTATTATGTAACATCACACTTCTCAACAAAATATAGGTGGTCAGGTTAAAGCTTTCTTAGCGATCCCGGACGCCTTAAAAGATCAATTCAGATAAATTCAGACTTTTTAAATATTATTTTATTTGTGTTGGGTGATTTTTTAAATTTTGCATT
The DNA here is from genome assembly GCA_949709985.1 of Luffia ferchaultella. NCBI lineage: Eukaryota > Metazoa > Arthropoda > Insecta > Lepidoptera > Psychidae > Luffia > Luffia ferchaultella. The sequence goes on from OX453244.1 coordinate 9,500,742, forward strand.
TATTTTTGAACTTTTTGTCCTTATTTTATTACTTTTGCCCTTGCTTTTTCCGCATATAAGATGTGTTGTAGAGTCAATCAGTAAACTTGTATTTTTATTCATTATGTATATTTATTAATAACATCTGAACATCCACAGACCAAATGCAAGAGCTCCACATCGCTTATTCCCAAGCCCAGGATTACCCAGTCGACCTTTACTATCTTATGGACCTGAGTAGGTCTATGCAGAACGATAAGGAGAAACTCAGTTTACTTGGTGATCTCCTCTCAGCCACCATGAGGAATATTACAAGCAACTTTCGACTTGGCTTCGGCTCTTTTGTGGACAAACTTGTTATGCCATATGTCTCCACAGTGCCTAAAAAGTAAGTTAGTTAGCTTTTAGCATTGATGTATTATTACATACACACAGCATCTCCATAGTTTCATATGTTCCCTTAATTTTTAACTCCATAGTTCATAGAGATAATAGAATAGAGTAGGCAAAGCTAGTCCGAAATGCGGCCCTCAACAGAAAGAGACAGAATAAGAGTACCATGATTTATACAAAATTATACTAAGTCTATCTCTTTTCATTTTGAGCATTCAGAGTTAATAGCTCATTTGTTAATAGCTGTGACCGTTGTGACTGTCATATTAGTGTAAGCACTGCGACTTTAAAGTAAAATAAGAGTACAACCAAGTACAGTTATTTCCATCCTTTTTTCTCCCATGCCCAACCGTTACATACGGGCTTAATGGAGCTTGCCTACTCTAGTTATTTTATATCTATGGTTCTAGTATTCTCGTTTATAGCTTTGTTTTGTTTGAATGAAATTAGGCCAATACTTAAATGGTGACAACCAATCTATATGTAGTGATGTATGTCTATGGTTTTTAGAGCAATTTTTGTTTAGTGTTATGTATGTATTGTGTATTACAAAATAATAGAACCTGCGTCGTGTCTAAAATAGTAACGAATTTCATTGTGGTTACAGTATGTGTGATCACGAGAACTTATAAATTAAGTTTAATTTTATGATCTGTGCTTGAATAAGAATTTCAAATGTTAATATTTCTTCAATAACAGCTTGATCTCCCCGTGCGACGGTTGTGCTGCCCCCTACGGTTATATTAACGCAATGTCGCTGAGCACAAATTCAACGTACTTCACCGTGAGTAAAATATTAAAAAAACATTTTTTTTAAATTTCCTTTGGTATTACAAAATTATAGTTACACTAATAGATAGTATTTTCTAGCCAATTTAAGCTTACGTTTTGCTTACGTGGCATATGACCTATTGATTTCATGAATAACAAGTAGGATATGAGTGCTACATAAGTTTTTCCCGATAATAAACCATTACGTACAATCACTAGCTATGGTAGTAATATTGTAATCATGAAATGCAATGAAGTGCACAATTGCACATCCTACATGCATCAAAATTGGATTTTTATGTTTTTCATCAAATTTTTGCTTGTTTTTGTAATAGACGACATTCTACTGGAAAAAATAGTTTGACTCCACACTAGTTCTTCAACACTTCAGCCTTTAGGGATACTAAAAATGTTCCCTACGAAATTGTATTAAAAGAAGTGGTAAAAAATTAACTATAAGACTATAACAAATCGACAAGGGTTCCTATTGGCTAAGCTCCTCAAAAATTACTGCTATAACATTTTATCACAAACGATGATTACTAAAAGCCGGTTCAAACGTATGCAATGTAACGTGTAAAACAACGACTTTACGTTACATGTCACCTTATATGTTACACACGTCTAGACCGGCCTTAAAAGATCATTGAACACATTTCCAGTTGCTCTAACTAAATGTTGGCCCTTTTAATGAGCTCAAATTCGCTCAACATGCTGTGATTAGTGCTTGGAGTTCCTCTGCTGAATATAATTCGTAACGAAGAAATTCGCAAGAGAACTGGAGTGGCTGACATATCTCACAGAAGTAGTAAGTCGAAGTGGCAATAAGCAGGCTGTTTTTATCCCAATACATTGTGGATAAAAACAATAAACACCGAGGAAGAAATGTTCTCGAGTGGCGATTACAAATCGGAGCTGTAGCGCAGGTTGGTGTCCCACTATCGACCAATTGCCATTGACGACCTCATAAAAGTAGCTAGTAGCCAATAGTTCAAGAAACGGTCTTGGGCCACCTGTAACTAATTACAGGTGGCCTAAGACCGTTTCTAGTGGAGGTATAGAGTTTGGCCCTATGTCCATAATGGATGCCGGGGGCTGGAATATTGAAAAAAATTATGACAATTATGATGAGTTCATCAGAGCATTTACATGAACCCCCGATTTATGCATTTCTAGGAAGCGGTCCGGAACGCGAACGTATCTGGCAACTTGGACGCGCCAGAAGGCGGTTTCGATGCAATAATGCAAGCGATCGTGTGCAAATCGGAAATTGGGTGGCGTGAGCAGGCCAGGCATTTGCTCGTGTTCTCTACTGATGCTGGATTTCACTATGCGGGCGATGGAAAGGTGAATGTTCAAATCCTTTATTCGAAAATAAGTATACAATCAAATTTGTTTTTGGATCTTGTTGTCGTTCCGTTCATAAAGACTAAACCAATCTGAACATTACATTCTTTGATTTTTTATGACTGCTCTAAATTTTTACTTGTTGATCATACTAATTTTATCTCTAATCTGTAACGTGTAAAATTAATGATTTATTTTTTATAATGTGAGGATGCGAGCTCGGCGTTGCCAACGCGCGTATCGCAATATGACGTTACTTATTTTACAAATTTCATAGTACGATGTATTTAGCGTGTCCTGGAGTGAGTCAAGTCAGCAGATAAAGAAACAAGGAGGTGTCGGGATGTTGTGCGCTAGGCGAGTGAAAGTAAAACTCAGACCTTACTAGGTTAAAACATGACATTTACTTTTCTTTTAAGTACGTGTTCGTAAACATGGATCGTACCGTTTGACGTTGAGCAAGGAGCACTGGCGCGATGTAGATCTGCTGTCAGCGAGACGACATCGCCCGAGGGTCGGTACAGTTGGCTTTTTCGCCACCCCGCTGCCGGCCTCGCTGGACCACCGGGACGTTTCTTCGGTTCTTTGGCGATGCCATAGATTTCTATACTTAGATACAGCGAACCCTATACGGAGACGCGTGTGAAAAGGCCAACTCATATTTCGATTTTTTATTATTTACTTTAGCTATCTGCCTGATTGCATTTATGTGATTTTAATGAACTCGGACACTGGTCGCACCATCCGGGATGCCACGATCCTCGAGGCGGATTTTTGTCCCATGTTATCGAATCAAGTTCCTATTTTTTTTGCTACTCTCTACTACCCCCAGATCTAATGCTCTTATCCTAAATTGACGTCAGCTGCCATCCTTGTCGGCGGTCCGTCTCTGAGTGTCTTTTTGTCGCGCTGGCGCTGGTGTTTTTAGTTAGTATTACGAACCTCGCGGTGTACTGATATTTCATGTACTAAACTGCGCCATCTATTGTCCGCGGCGTATGTCGGTGTTAGTGTTTTGCGGCGTGTCGTCTGTTAATTGATGTAGCGCGCTATCGCGCGTGTAGATGTCGTTATTGGTGTATAAAGCGAGTTTTTGTTAAGATGTCGCTTTACTATCGTTTTATTATATTTTGTGAGCGTTACAAATCATGAACTTTATTATTCATACCAAGTAGAGCAACAAGTAGCTAGGTACATAAAAATAATGGCCTGTCCTATTCCAATCCTACATAAAATTGGATTGGAATAGGATAGGCTATTACAGGCTAGGACAGGCTATTACATTACAGACAGCTACATGTTCATAAATAAAATGTAGTTTATTCAGTTTTATTTAGACACAAACAATGATTTCCGACACTCATGATAGCAAAACATGTTCTTTTTGGTACAGTTATACATGCAAACAAACATTTTTAATTCATAAATCAAGGATTATTCATAAATCAATTAAGGATTGATTTATAGTCAATAACCATGACTGGTTGAATATAAATTTTGCTGTAGATTTCGATAATACAGAAATGTTCGAATCCGGGCGTGTACCATTGAGTTTTTCTGACTTAGCTACATTATCTTTTATGTGATCGATATTTATTCAATTTACAAAGAATTATCTATGTTACAAGAAACAAACCAATATCCACCCTCTGTTCTAAACAAAGGCGCCAGTTAGTTAAGAAACTTAATCTGCTTTTCTTTGAGTTTAAAATTACCAATCTTCAGTGTGCTAAACAGTAACATTAGTTGAAAACTGATATTTATTTTTTGTGTCAGTTGGGAGGTATCGTCCAACCAAACGATGGTATGTGCCACTTGGATATGGCGGGAACTTACACGCACTCGACGATCCAAGACTACCCCAGCATCTCACAGATTAATCTCAAGGTGATGTACAAAACATTTTTTTTAAATATAAACGTAGTTTAGGTCTCATCGCTAAAAACCGGCCAATTGCGAGTCCAACTCGCATCCCGAGAGTTCTGTACTTTTACATAACGTATTTATCGGCGATTTTCGGATTTTTCCTTTATTTGACCTTGTTTTTTGCCAAATTTTATATTTCTAGGTCAACAGAAAGTACCTTCTAGGTTTAGATTTTTTTGCGAGGCAAAAATAGGTATACTTTTTATTTGCCTTGACTTTTTTACAGCCCCAAGGGACCGTAGACTTAAGTATTCGATATTCGTTTCAACTTGATACTATCCGCGTTCCTGAGAAAAAGGTTCTTGACAGACAGACAGACGAACAACGAAGTGATCCTAGGGTTCCTTTTCTCCTTTTTAGTAATCTTCCGCTCACCAGATGTCATATGCTGTAACATTTTATCATCTGTTATGGAGATCTGATGTGGTGATGCTTAAATCTCAATGTAAAGCCAGTCAATTTCTTCAGTGTGTGTTAGTACATTATTTTTAAATCATTGGTGTACATTATTAACCCACAGGTTAAAGAGCATTCTGTGAACTTGATATTCGCGGTGACATCGGAACAAATCGGCGTTTACGAAGAGCTGAGCAAGCACATCGAGGGCTCCAGCTGGGGCAAACTTAGTGAAGATTCTAGCAACGTCGTGGACCTTGTTAAGGAGCAATACAGCGTAAGTAAATAAGATCGTTTAATCTAGCGTATTTTGTACATCTATGACAACCTATCATTAAGCACTTTAGTCTTTTTGGACACTGCTATAGCGCAGTAACCAGGTTTCGGAGCTGGTTATCAACCGTTTAAATCGGTTTCCATGTAACCGGTAGGTCGTTTGGTGATTTGGTGCGTCGGGTGTATAAAATGCCTTGACACATTAAAATAAGAGTGAATTTTTAATACGTAAACACCAAATGTAATGGAAAGACGCGCGGGCTGTTGCCCCCTCTACTAGGTACGCCGTATTCGAGCAAGGGGCGTGTTCCTTAATCACGCGTGTCGCATACCAGCGCACAATTGACAACCCTTCCCGTATCGGCGTTACGCGCATCTAAGTTCTAATGCCGTGTTTACATATATGCACCAACATTTACTATTTCTTGGCTCCAATGGGCAACACTATTACAAACTCGGTAGATTTTTGGCTAAAATTGGTTTTACACATGAAATTGGCTCAAATTCGACTTAAGCATATATGTATGTATAAACGCGGCATAAGCCAATCAGGTACTCGATGAATTGTGGCCGTAACAGTGAGAGCGTCCTCTTCAACGAAATTATGTATAATATCATACACTATTTCACACGCCAGATTATAACAAACTGATGAGTAATATAATTTTAGAATTTTGGGAAAATACCAATTATTACCGGATATATAACAAATCAAAGTTTGTGTTTTTACGACTCGCTTATGACGTCACTCGGTACAGCTACGTACAAATTATCCACGTTAGCCCATAGTAATGTAGCCGAGTGATGACATTTGCTTCAAAAATATGTTTAGCTGTTGATTATATTCTTACACAACAAAGCGTAATATATCTCAATAAAAATTATTGAATTCACAGAAAATCTCATCAGCAGTGGAAATGAAAGACAATTCTTCGAATGCCGTGCAGATCGTCTATAAATCAGCCTGTTTAGGTGGCAAAGATGATCTCATTGTGACCAACAAATGTGATGGTTTGAAGGTATTTTTTATTTTACTATGTTACAGTTCCAATGAAACTTTATGGCGGATGTGAACATAGGCACAAGTCGCGTCGCAGTAACCAGTTTTAGGTGTAGCGGGACGCAGTGGAACGAGGGGCATATCACTAAAACCTGCGCAAGCACGCATATAGCGTTGTATTCCGATCTGCCATAAAGTTTGATTGGAACTATACCGCGCTGTCAACTGTGCTTTCGCTGAACTTTTAATTTTTTTTTCGGCGTCATGTTGTAAGTGCAATAAAAAAGCTACAAGAATGAAATAGTATTATGGATACAGAAGGACAGGTAATGAAAGAAGTATCACGCAGAATTATAGATCATTATTTTGAAACGAATTTAAAAAATCGCTAATACAGTTTCTTGATTTTATTTTCGTGTCCATGTTATAATATATTTTCAGTGACAACTATATATTTTCTATGGCTTATTTAAACAATAATTTAATATTACCTATTAATATAGATACCTATTAATATAGATACCTATTAATATAATATAGAATATAGAAACCTATTAATGAACAATTTTTTAAAACTAAACTCCATTTAAATTAAAAACACATTTTTTTTTACTTTTCCATTTTCGATGAAAATTCTAATTTATTTTCTTTGATCTTGTTTCAGTCGTTAATTTATGATATAGTTGATAGTTTTATTTTTCAGAGCTAACGTCGCTTTCATAGCTTCTTTGACAATTAAAAAGAATAAATAAGTACTAAATAATTACTATTATCTTTATAGGTTGGAGATGTAGTACAATTTACGGCAGAAATAACCCTAAAGGAGTGTCCCAAGGACCCTAAGGAATGGACGCAGACCTTCCAAATATACCCAGTCGGCGTATCTGAAAGTTTGATCGTCGAACTCGAAATGATTTGTGACTGCCCTTGTGAACATCCTGGACACCATGTAAGTTGTTTACTATGTTCTGATGATATATATGTCGCAGGATGATTTGATAATTCGAATTTTCGTGAAAACCCTAGGGATATTGCAAAAACACGGATAATTATACAATGGTGAAAACATTTCTCGATCTTACTGGAAAAAGTTAGAGTTTTTACAAAAACACTAGTCGCTATAGTAATACTGCAAAAAGAAATGTTAGCTATTATGAAATAAGAACGCTGATTGGCCCGTCGGAGCCCCCAAATCGAGACCTCCTCTGATTGGTTGACGTTTTAAATGTCAATCATTCATGCACATTGTTTTGTTTATGTTTTTGAGAGCAACTCAGCAGTCTTTTGTTTTAAATGTGGTTAAAAGTGTGCAAAAGTTTTTATAAATCGATATTGTTATTTCTAACCCTTCATAACTCAATATCTAATACTTCTAAGCTCACAGTGTAAAACTAATAACCAATCAAAATAAGATTTGGTCAATAAGCAAAAATCTAGCCAATCAGAGTTAAGGATATTCAATGTTACTAGAGCGACTCGCGTTTTTGAAAAAACCCTATCTTTTTCCAGTACGATTTACAAATGTTTTCGCCACTGTCTAATTATCCGTGTTTTCGCAAAAAATCGAATTATCAAATCATCCTACGACGTACACAATGTGTTAGGGACGCTACTTTCGATATTTTATTGGCATAATATTTAGACTATTTCATCAACAAAATATTCTGCAAGTGGAAGTCGCAACCAAACTTCCTTAAAATGGCCGCCATTATATATAGTGTACACTACGAAATATGTTTAGTTTTGATATTTTTGAAAAATAAAGTATGTTTATTGTTAAGGCTTCCCTAGTCATTCGAACCTCCCCATACAATCGTAATTGTAAAATTGCTTGATAACTATTTGTTGTGATGTTAAAATTTAAATGAGCATCGTTTATGGGCATCATAATCCGTTTTATACTAGACTTACTTTCAAAGAAATCATTTTTATCTAAAAGTTATTGCTTTTAGAAACTGGTCCACTTTATGCATATTCGTCAAAATCTTATTGAAAGCTTACAATAATTATAGTTGTAACTCTAGCATAACATAGATAATTTTATGCAGTTTAAAAAACAACTGAATTTTCTTCACGATTTCACTATAGCTGAAAACCATTTAGTTGGTTTGGCGACTCTGATTTCATACATATTTTATTTCCGTCGCGTTACTCTTTTTTGCTGGTCGTCTTACTCTATGTTTCAGAAGATTTATGGCACATGATAGAGCATGCATGTGTGCTTGTTCCTTCATGTCGTAATTTAGGTAAGAAACGACGTAATTTTTCGTATTCGTAGCACGACGAATAAGTTAAACTTATGTCTATCCTTTTTGAAGTATCTTGTGGGATTCAAAACTAATCCAGGTTTAAAATGTATAATGAGCAAAACTTCGAGTTATGGGATGGTTTAACATTGGCACTAGAATGGGCATTGTTAAAAAATTTGCAACATGGTCCAAAAGTTTTAGCGTTTATAGAAATAAATGTATTCTTAATAGTATGTTGTATTTATAGATTATTTATTCAACAGAAAAAATATGAAAATTTTGAAATGTAAAATAAAAACTGATGTAAAAAGAAAACGAGAAACATTAATGCGACGCCACTCACTAACTATTACATGCAGCTGTCAACGGACATACAAACAAGAGCAATACGTAGAATATTGTAGCTATATTTTGTAGTAGTGACGTCATCAGCTATCAGTTTTTAACAATTATTCTTTGAAAATGTATACATGAAATTTAAAAAAAAAAAGTCATTTGCTCAGGTTGCTATATTTTCATAAGAAAGTATGCGAATGTAATGTCGATATTGTTGGTCGATGCCCATTAAAAAAATGATGTAGAAGGACGTGGTACGGTTGTGGAAATGCAAATGTTAAGTAATGTAAACTTAAATCATAAAATTAATGCGAACAGAACTGCCAAGAAAAGCTAGCTAAATGTCAATATTTATTTTAGATTGCCAGTAAATATTCACAATGACCTTGCATTGGCTCTTTCATTGATAATTTCGTCTATTCAGGCTTACAACGACCAGCCGAACGTGTGCAGCGGCTTAGGCGTGCTCGCCTGCGGCGTATGCCTCTGCAACCCAGGACGATTCGGCAAAAACTGCGAATGCTCAGCAGCGACAGGCGTCTCGGTTGAGCAGGAACGAGGCTGCCGTCCTCAAAACAGTCTTACGGGACCTCTGTGTTCCAACCGCGGGACGTGCAACTGCGGACAGTGCGACTGCGATAAACTCAGCGACCCTGAAAAAGTATGAAGGCGTTTAGCTGAACTTGTGTGTTTTGAAAGTTCTATTTTTTTATACAGGATTGTTCTTATGTCGATTTTAAAAAGTCATAAGGGGGGGAGGTGAAACCGGCACGCGGGGATTTCTCGGGGGTGAAGAGCGGCGTGTGGGGAACTTGCGCACTGAAACGCGGACTGAAACTCCTTACACCAGCTATAATATGACTGGTTAGACGTTAAACGCAAAAGAGGGCTTCTAGTCAATTCGTGTTTTTATGATAACAGTGATAAATATTTGTAAGTGTAAACTGCGTAATATGTACTTATTTCAGCTGCTTAATTCACTGATATAGAGGCGAGTGTTATAGCCTGCGCGAGTAAAAAGAGGTATGAAAGAATCCTCTCTGCTATTGCTAATAGAGAAGACTCCGTTCGACTTGCAAACATAATTTTCATATATGCAATTTCTATCAATGGGCGAAGCAGAGTGCATCATACGAGGAAAACTTAATTCTAACGGATCACAATCTGCCCAGAGTATTTGACTCGCTGGCTTATTTGACGCTCGCAGCAGAATATTAAGTCATAAAAATAGCTTGTTGGTGTTGAAGGTAGAAAAAAACACCACCCGAGTTAAGATGACTACGCTTTCTCTCCGCTCAAACTGCGCTGCAGAAGTGACCTAATAGCTGTGTCTAGACTGCTTCTGTTGTGAATATGTGTCCAGTCGACTCCTGTTCCTACCGCCTGACACCGTTTGGCCCATTAAAAAATATTAACTTTTGGCTGTAGAGTTGAAGATTACTCAAGGGTGATTCCGGAAAATAAAAACAGTATTTCTTCATTGAACTTTCGATACAGTAAATCGTTATGAAGTTATGAATATGTAAATTAAGTGTTATTACGTTTGAGTGACCGATTGGACAGATGGTGAGAGACCCTAACTGCGGAGCCAAGGATCGCGGGTTCGATTCCCGCCTGAGACAAATATTTGTTTGCAATGAACATGACTATTTGTTATCACAGTAAATGTTGAGCTGAATGGAGAAGGAATTTAGTAAAAATAGTTTTAATTTCCATTGAAAACTTGTTATAGTCAGATCATAGATAATTTTTAACCATAATATGCATAACTTACAATTTGAATTATCTTTTAAATAAAAAAATCAATATGTTGTTGTATTTGCTGGATTTCAGGTAATATCCGGACCGTACTGCGAATGCGATAACTTCACCTGCGACCTCAACAAAGGGCTGATGTGTTCGGGCCCAGAGCATGGTCAGTGCGTGTGCGGCAAATGCGAATGCAACCCTAGTTACACTGGTTCAGCCTGCGAGTGCCTCAGGGATCAAACACCTTGTAAATCTCCAGGTATGTAATCCACTATTAATTGAAGGTATATATGTGAGGCTCTGAAGTTAGTCACAAAAACGTCTCATTAAACAATTTCATAGGAGTGTTGCGGCGGGAAGCATGGCGATCCTGCGCGATAGGGCATATGCATCATACTTAAAAGTTGCACATGGTAAATGTATTTATCATTGAAATTGTCCCACTTCGGTTTCACTGTTGTATGTCTACATTTAATTTATTTAATACTGAACCTTATAATACCTGGGACATCTCACATTGCGCAATCTAGTCCCAAAGTAAGCGAATATTATGCTCGTATTATGGGTACTAGACAACTGACATACTTAAATATTTTTATAATATATACATATATCGATTTCACATCCAGACATGGAACAAAATAGACATGTTCATGCGCACATATTTTTGTTTCGGACGGGAACCGAACCCGTGACCTTTGGTTCTGCAGTTAGGGTCTCTAACCACTCGGCCAACCGGTCAGCGTTATTGAACTGCAATATTCAAGCATATCCAAAAAGAGCCGCCACGTTCTGTTCTGTATGAGTGCGTCAACATAATATTATAACCCTATTCTAAATTCACTGGTTCAGTGAAAGTGTATGAAAATTCCATTGATTATTTAGGTGTAATACTAACACCTAGACATTCAGCTTCAAAAATTTGCTTTGTCACCACAGTTCATTGTAATTTCTGTTTTGAGTTCATTTACCTTTTTTTATTTAACAGAGAATGGAAAGATATGCAGCGGTAACGGCCATTGCCACTGTGGACAGTGCATTTGCAACGTTGGCGGCGACAGACATTACTCTGGCAAATATTGCGAGAAGTGTCCCGTAAGTTTCCTTTTAGTTATGTTGAATGGTTGATAGAGATTTACATCTAAATATCAAAACAGTTTCTCTTTGGTAAAATATTCGTTAAAAAAAATCATTTTTAATCATTGAACAGCTGTCATTTAGCTGAGATACAATAAGTCCCAGAAAAATTACTGCCTTCGGCTACAATCGTCAAACATCTATTATATTCGTTTTAGTCACATATTAAAAAGACAAAAGAACTTAAGCTGTCATTTAATTATTAACTGTATTACGAATGTATAAAGTTCAATTTTATTTCATGGCTTGTGATTTGTGCCTGCTATTGAAATAAAATCGCTCGGTAATCGTAATCGGACACAGTGAAAACTTATAAAGTAATTTTCTTTTATCATTATTTATTAGTTAAATTATTTCAAATGCAATGAAAGTGATTTAGAATGCAATGAAGGTACCTACCTAAATATAACTAAAACTAATAATGAAAGTAAAAAAGTTATTATATAACTAAGGGCCTAATACTTTTTATATGTATATGTTTAGAATTTAAATTATATAATACATAGACGACCGCTTAGCCTAGTGGGTAGCGACCCTGCCTACGAAGCTGGAGGTACCGGGTTCGAATCCCAGGTCAGGTCAATATATTATGAATATTGATACTGGTGCCGGGTCTTGGTTGTTATACATATATATGTGGTGTCTTCGCTTGGTACCCGAAACACAAGTTAATGCTTAGTTTGGGGCCTAGACGTTGCTGTGATGTATACATTATTATTATTGTTGTATAATTAAAATACCTTCTAAGAAAACATTCAAGTTATTCACTACACCCAACCCCAATAATTATTGCACTGAAAAGACGTGTGATACAACAGACATTTATTCACTCTTAATGCACACAGTTTAATTTTTTTTAAATAGGTATAAATACATTTAGTGTGTTTGATATTCACATGGAAACTAAGAATTTGTTGAATTATTTGTTTTGCACCATGATGCTTGTTATTTGTCTGGGCCTACTACAGACAAGTTGTTGAAATGAACCGTGCAGATCACACATCCCCCCTTTTTAATTATCAATCTTCAACTTCCCAGAAACATTCGGTCACCGGTGTCCGACGCGGTTCGAACAGAACGATCGTCTAATTCGCATGTCGTGTTCGCTATGGCTTTAATGTGAAACTGGTCATTTTCTTTTGAGGTCTAATATGTTATTATAAGAAAACGTGTTTGTAGACTTGTCCTGGTCGATGCGCGGAATTCAAAGACTGCGTGCTGTGTGAAGTCCACGAGCGTGGCCCACGATTGGAGAGCGAGCCTGGCCAGCCCAAATGCGGTAACTGCACGCTAAGGCCCATCATAGAGGAAGGCAAAATTGAAGGTAATTGTTAATCGTCTACTATAAACGTGATGGAATTTGTATATTGGCCATTGACGAGAATCTTTTTAATTTTGTTGTCTCGTTCTTATGTTTTAATTTTGTTAAATACTAAACATACAAACATCATAAACATTCCAAATGAAAATAATTTCATGGTACCTACTCCTTATTCAGTTATCTCAATAAAAAATTCAATACAATTAGATTGTAAATATTTTAAAATAAGTATAATTTAGATTTCAATAAAACCGCTTTTTGTCTATAAAATTTAACACAGTATTTTCCATCAGCCCTTTTTTCATACCCTACGGTAGGGGCTTAGACCTCCCCTCAAGGTGAGGGGGCTTGTAGCTTAAATCCACCACACTGCTCCAATGCGGGTTGGCGGATCATAACGGCCGCCATCTATTGACAGCAATCGGGACCGACTGCTTAACGTGCTCTCCGAGACACGGAGTCAGTGATAGTTAATGCACTCAAGTCAAAAAACTCATTGGTACACGCCCTGATTCGAACCACGGCCCCGAACCATGGCTTTATAGATTTGAAACAGGTTCGCTGCGCTCGGGCTAGCACGACACCATGTGAATATGATAATGTGAAATCCTTAGCAAACGAAACCCGTGGCGAGCACCTGTGCAGCTTCTACGATGACGAGGACTGCCTGTTTGTGTACGTGTATTCCTATGACGAAACGCAGCGTCTTGTCATCCGCGCGCAGAAGGAACGCGAATGCCCACCTAAGGTAATAACTGTTATAACTTATTAAAGAAAATCCAATCATTTTTTGTACGTCATATTTTTGTTACTTAATCCTATTAAATTAACGCACTAAATATTATGTCGGATAATGGACAAATTTTGCGAATTCTATTGTGGCGTTAAATTCCCATTACATTCCGTTTATCTCAAAATAACCTAGCGTGTGTACTGTGTCACTTAGATTTTCATCCTGGGCATCGTACTGGGCGTAATCGCGGCCATCGTATTAGTGGGTCTGGCGCTGCTAATGCTTTGGAAAATGGTCACCACCATCCATGACCGTCGCGAGTTCGCGCGCTTCGAGAAAGAGCGCATGATGGCCAAATGGGATACGGTAATTTGTCACTTTTTTTTTTCTAATTTTACTACTTAATTGAATCAAACTTTTTGGCCGACCGGACATAGCAGATTTGTTCTTTCTTAACGTCATAACAGAGTCACGAAACGACGTTTTTTTTTGCACTGAAATACTTGAAAAAATGAAGAGTGAATACATTGGCTGCTGTTCCTGGTCGAAGGTTTCCATAGGATGCAAAATTTATCATTCCAGCACGTCTTAATAGAGCAACAAAGCGACGCTACGTGACAATAGAATCAACGTTTGTACGGAAAACGACAAATAGGGCCCACCTACAATAAGTTATTTTTTGATGTTTATAAATCTGTCCAAATGTGATGTCTCATATCAAAATATATTACAGGGCGAGAATCCGATCTACAAGCAGGCTACGACTACATTCAAGAATCCGACCTACGCTGGAAAATAAACGGTAATATAATCTCTCGTATAAAATAAACGAAACAACGAAAGGGATTGTCGCCATGTGGAAAATTTACGAGACCATGATGAGAGCAGAAGATCAGAGTGATGCCTTTACTGTGCCTTGACGTAAAATTTGAAAGGCTAAATAGTACATTTTTATAAATACGAGTACATAACACTGCCACTGATAGAGTATTATCCATTCCGCACACGATGGAAGCAGTGGTTTATTATAATTATATATATTTTACGTTTGAATGTCATAGAACTGCTGGGTTACGTGTGTCATCGCCTAATCGAGGGAGTCGTTCGAATTAAACATTATTAACTTAGGAAAAGGCGAAAGTACTAGGCGCCTATACAATTTAGTCGGTTAAACTTACGCTAGGCGATTGAAAATATAGACGACAAAATTGAGTAGGCACCTATTACTTTGATCGTACTAAGTTAACATGACTATGTCATTATTTGATAGTGCAATTCGAACGATTGCCTCCACTCACAGACAAGTCAACCTTTAGACCACGCTTTAATAAACGTCAGTACGAAAACGAAATCGCCAAAAAGTGGCGGGTTGCGGGGAGAGGTCGGCTAGTTTTCATTGGCTCGTTCAAAATTGACAATTTAATGGCTTCCGACGTGCTTCCAACTGACGGCTCACTAGTGACGTAGTTATGTAGTGTCACTACATAGCCTTGGCGAATGCTACTCCCTGTTAAAGCGAGGTCTAAAGGTTGGCTTGTCTGTGCCTCCACTAGACGATAGGACAAAGCGTGACCCCACCGAATGTATTCGAGTCAGCTTTGGGGTTAATTCCCTTAGGTAATTTATATGTCTAGTTACAAATAGATCTTATAGTTCAGAGTGGTCCCATTTTAGTCTCATTCGATGGAGCTCTTCTGTATTTTTTTTTGTACTTATGTGTGTATGTTAGCGTGTATGTTTGTACTTACGAAAATTATGTTTAATTTACAAAAATTAATCCCGATTGATATTTAACACGTCAGCGCTAATATAACGTTTACGAACGTTTCTGCTAGCGCTCCGAAGTATTTGTTGTTTAAACAACGTTACAGCGAAAGTGTGCCTGTAATATTAACCATATCTATTTTTATCACAATGATGTATTTTTAAGGTGAATCTTAATAGAAATTTTACACCATTTTTTAATATATGTGTATTTTTTATTTGAGTAATAATTGCATTTGAATCCCGTGCGAAAGGGATATCGTCTTAGATGAGCATAACTATTGTGGGTGTGTTTTAAGTATGAATTTGAGCTTAACCTCAGCCTCGGAAGGAGCAGATGGCTGATTCGTACAAAACTTGTTTCAACGTATATTTACGACAAGTAAATATATAATGTCGTTTGGTTGTGTGTCGTATTGCCGAACCGTCTGTTTATTCTTAGGCTGTGAGTTATGAAAGCCTGTAGATTAACTTTTACAATGATTTTTTATGATCGAAATGAAATACCCGTAGAAGATGGAACATTCTCAAATTTTATCAAAAGAGATCTGTGGTGCCTTACTCTCACGTAATTGTGACTTGTGCCATTAATTACTAATATTAATTTTAACCATTAATTGAGTGAATAATTTATTTGAATTATAAAAATTATATCTAAATAATGAACATAAGTTTTATATACATTTTAATTATAATTTTTTCTACAGTCTTATATTTATTAGCGATTAAAAATAAAATATTAAATTATTTAGACATTAGACCGACATATTTAGTATAAGTGCAGTCATGTACCGTACACAGAATATAATAATATATCTGCTTTATTGTAAATAATTGTCAATAAATTACTATGAAAATTTGTAGTGTAGGCGAGTACATGAGGTGTGGAACAGCCGCTAATAAACATTTAACAACATTTTAGTGTTTCATTTCACCACTTAATTCTCGCCTGGTAAACTTCATGACTACATATTGTTCGCCTGATTTTTCGATTCCCATCATATTACCTCGACTCACTTGAGTGTGTGAATATTGAAAAGGAAATTATTTTAGACAAGCGAAAAAACAGCCTCGACTGGTCAAAAGATCTTACCATAGTATTTACTGCTTCACGATAATGCTAGACCTCAAGGAATTTATGTAATGCATAAGTAATAGTGGATAGGTAATTGTTTTGGTTTAATAAATACTTTTTTCTTAGTAATGCATAATAGGTATTTTTTTTCCCATCTCAAACGACATGTATATCTTCAACCCCTAATATTTTGAACATAATCTTTGTGCTCATCGCAACTGGATACGAGTATGTAATATAGTAATGATTATTATAAAGAAATTCATTGGTAAGTTCGTGCGGTAAGTAATTTTTATCTTATAAGCTTTTTTAATAACAGGTTTTTATAAAGAACTAAAAATAGATACTATTTCTCTTAATGAAAAACGTGCGAGTTGTAATAGAAAACTGAACTAACTATTCGTGCATAAATATCTATTGCAAGCGCTCCACTTTATTTCTTAGGAGAAATGATTTTATATTCTTAGTCTTGCTTAGTACCTATTGCTTAGACGTGCGCCCCGGTTTGTATATAATATATTGTTAAATTATAGCATTTGTCGCTTCTCACTGCCAGAAGGCACGAAAACGCAAATATTAATTTAAAAATAAAAAAATGTGATATAGCTACAAATTCATGTTTATAGGATTTTTCTATTTGCTTGTGCTACAAGACCTTCTTTGCGAAATTTCATAATTTTAAGTAAACGAGAAGTACCCTATACGTTTTAATTTATTTGCAAGTGTCTAAATGTGCAGCATAAATGGTCGTATTTTCTGATTGCGTTGACTTAAAATATTGATTATTTTACAACTCTAAGGTACCGTAGACCTAAATATTTGATATCAATTTCAACTTGATACCTCTACGCGTTCCTGAGAAAAAGTGTCTTGACACACCGAAAACAGACAGACGGACAACGAAATGATCCTAAAAAGGTTGGATTTTTTGTTTTGAGATACGGAATCCTCAAAATTGTTTAAATGTTATTTTCTGCTTTTTAGTTTTGTATGTGTGTGTATTATCGGGAAATCAATGTAAAATCAATTGCAAAATATATATCAAACACATAGGTAAGAAAGCGAGTAAATAAAAAAGTTAAAAACAGTAATTGATAGTTACAATACTTACAATAGGTGGGACAGAACCTGAATGGACCAATCCTATCACACTCGTTTCTACTTGTGAAAGACAAATTCAACCTATTAATTACTTCTTAGAATTCTGTATCCCAACGTCAAATAAGAGTAACTACTTCAGTTCTCCGAAATGAAATAGATGACTTCGCCAAAAAAAAACCGATAATCGGTAGATAAGTATCTCAATAACTCATCTCAATAGAGAAGATCAATAAATTTAAATTCGCCTATTTAACGATTTTCAAGATTCCGAAGTACAGTCAGCGTTAGTTAGTTCGAAGCGTCTAAAATAGTCGAAATCATCTGATGCGCGTTATTCCATTTATATGTACGCAGTCAAAGTAAGCCTATTGTTTGAGGCATCCGAAGTAGTCAGTATATGTTAGCAACATAGTTTCCAATTTTATATAAACTGTCAGGATGTCCATTAATACTAGTATGTACCTATGTATCTGTGCAAGTATAGTGGTAATAAGTACTTTCTAATAAATTCTTAATCCCTAATAATAAGGCCCATATTATTTTGATTAACGAATTTTTAAATACAACAAAATTTCGAGTTATTTTTCTTGTAATGTAATTTTCTTGTATTTTTCTTTAGAGTGAGTTATTCGAAACGAATAAACAAATAATTATGACAGCTTCTTTGTCATCATTGCCAATTTAACAATATTGAATTACTTATCTATGGTCATAACTGTGCAAATTGGTAATTGCCGTAAAACAAATGTTAAATCATTGTTAAATGATAACCCATCGTTCATTGAATTTAACCAAAAATTTATCCTAACATTAATGCTGTAAGGTTTAAAATGTATAGATGTTTTGACCACTATGATGAATGCTAATATACCATTGAGCCATTAACTTGCGAGCATAATTTTAAACACATCTATTGCATAAAATTGAATGAAAGGGTGGTGCTCAGATATTTCGAACACTTTGCGTGCTTAGATCAATATGGTATCTACTTTGGTTGCATGGATAAAATTGAATTTCCGTACGTGAGATCTCTTTGGTCATGTTCAGCGCTTAGATGATTATACGCTGACTGTACCTATCTAGAAGGTAAAAAAAAAGAAAGCGGAATCCTTATAGAATCACTTTCTTGTCTGTCAGTTTGTCTGTTTTTTTTTTTCAGGAACGTGTATAAGATCTATTGATTCGAAAGTTATATCAAATACAATTTCACGCAGAATTTGTTATCACTTTCAAGTACCCAAAAGTACGCAAGCCCGGGCACTGACGCAGCCGCACGATGCACCCTATCTTTCTGTGCGGCCAACATCGTTTCATCAGACTCCTCGTGTTGCATCATGATGTCCTGGCCCACCACGCTAGCCCGGAGACTGGTGAACCTACTCCGTGAAACCTACCAGGTCGTGCAACTGCGTCCGACTGTTAGAGCCATGGCCCGCCACTGGCAAGTTTGCCGCCTGCGCGCCACCACAACACTCGCACCAGCCACGGGCGACCCCCTGGAGGCCCGTCTCGGACACCACCATCGCGCTTTCACCTACAGCGGCATCGATTACTTCGGGCCCATCACCGTCGCCGGGAAAAGCGCTACGGGGTTCTCTTCACATGCCTCGTTACACGGGCCATACACCTTAAGGTGGCTGCCAGCCTCACCACCAACTCTGCGATCTGCGCCCTGCGCCGACTGATTGCGCGCAAAGGCGCGCCGACGGTCATGTACTCTGACGACGGGACGAACTTCCATGGTGCCAACAATGAGCTGAGGCGCGCATGGAACGAAGTAAACCACGAAGCCGTCCGCACCTACGCTCTCAGTAAGGGTGCCGATTGGTGCTTCATCCGTCCCGCGGCGCCATTCATGGGCGGTGCTTGGGAGCGCCTTGTGGCCTCCGTGCGCCACGCGCTCCAGGCTCTTTGTACGAGCGCGCCGACCGACGAAGTACTCAGCACACTGCTCGTCAAGGTAGAACTCACTGTGAACTCGCGCCCACCCACCCACGTCTCGGTGGATCCGCGCAATCGCGAGGCGGTCACCCTCAACTACTTCTTGATGGGCAGCGCGTCCGACGCGCCCACCGGGCCTTTGACAACAGCGACCTAATCAATCGACGATCGTGGCGCGCTGCACAACGCCTCGCCGACCGCTTCTGGTAGAGGTGGTTGTGCGAGTACCTGCCGACGCTCCTATTGCGCCGCTTGCCCAGCAACCGCCAGTCGGAGCTGCGCGTCGGTGACCTGGTAGTCATCATGGATCCCGCCCTGCCTCGCGACGTCTGGCCGTGAGGCGTCATCGACCGGTGCTGCCAGTGAAAGACGGACACGTGGTTGCTGACGTGCGCACTGCCGACGGCGGTACGCTGTGACACCCGGCCAGGAGATTGGTCCGTCTGCCAGTGGACGAGGCCGTCGAACCGGCTGGAACAACCGGGGGAATAATGTCAACGACGGACCTAAGTTAGTGAACAATTGAGCTACTTATAAGCAAACTAATCTTATGTATAAAAATGAAATGAAGCATATTACATGTCTCGCTAAAACTCAAAAACGGCTGGACCGGTTTGGTTAATTTTGGTTTTGTAATATTTCGGGAAGTCCAAGGAAGGTTTAAAAGGTGAGAAAATATTAACAAATTGCAAGGAAAAACTACTCTATGGTAAAAACAACAACTTCGTTTTCCCATGCAAACTGTTCGTACCTATCAAACTGGGTGCGTTCAAAAATCAATTTCTTTACTCTTTTATGGGATATCTCGGAAACAGCTGTAATGATTTAAATGGAATGTTGTATTTAGGGAGGTATCATCCCAAAACAGGTTTCTAAATAAGTTTTATGATTATTAAGCACCAGGGGCGCGGCAGTAAACGTGTATCTTCTAAACGGCGACGGATTTTGATACGGTTTTTTGCATTACATTAGTATCACCCACGAATAGATACTTAAATAAGTCTTGCAGTTATGGACCACCAGGGGGCGCTGCAATAGATATGTATCTTTAAAACGGCTGGGACGATCTTGACGCGTTTTTTTCGTGTTATATAGATATCACCCAAGAGCAGATTCTTAGATAAGGATTGCGGCTATGAGCCACTAGGGGGCGCTGCAATAAATACATTTCTCTAAAACGGCTGGAAGGATCTCTACGTGGTTTTTTGCGTTATAAACACATCACCTAAGAGCATGTTTTTAGATAAAGTTTGCGGTCATGGGCTAACAGGGGGCACTGCGAAATATATGTTTCTCTAAAACAGCTCTGAGGATCTTGACATTCTTGACGCGGTTTTTGTGTTACATAGATATCACCTAAAAGCAGGTTCTCACATTAGGATTGCCGCTATGAGCCACCAGGGGCGCTGTAATAGATATGTTTCTCTAAAACGGCTGGAAGGATCTCTGCGCGTTTTTTTTTTTCATTATAAACATATCACCTAAGAGCAGGTTCCTAGATAAGGATTGTGGTTACGGCCGAGGGGGGGACGCTGCAATACATGTATGTTCTAAAACGGTTCTGAGTTCTGAGCGGTACGAAGTTCGCGTGTGATACGTCTCGGTAGGTACTGGTGTAGGTACTTAATAGTGGGCCGCGAGTGCTAGAACTAATGAGTTTTCGAGCGTATTTAATACGAAATGTTTGACTTTTCGTTTCATGCTGACGCAACTGTTTTTGTGTGATTTTTTAAAGTTTTAGTACCTATACGTTTATATATTGTTTACTGAAATATTCTTGAAGAATATCGATTTTAGTTATGTAATTCTGTAAATTGATGATCTTTTAAATAAACGAAGTTCGTAACGGTTTTTTCCCCGCCTCCAGTTTCTGCATGAAAGAGATACCTGAAATAACAAAATAAATAATAAACTGCGCTAATGACGCATGGTACATAGCACTCTGCTGTACTGCTCGAATGACATCTGAGCCTTTGTTTATTCATAGTCGGGCCGTCCAGCTCGAACTGCCCTCCCTTACCAAGAGATCGACGCGTCTCGGCCCTCATCTCTAGTATATTTCATACGCCTAAGGTATCGACCATCAAAGGCAGCAACGCACCGAAGCATCATCAATGCGTCCGGTCGTCGTTCATGTCAAATACTACACTTCGGTGTACAGGTTGAGGATGTCGTTTAACCAGTCGGAGCTGCACCTTCTGTGCAGTATTCCCAACCTGGCACTATCTGCGCGGTAGGTTGGGTGCGCGGTGTCTGTATGCAGATTCGGCCCTCACTAAAAAAAAAACCGTACAAGTTAGTCGACGGAGAGCGGCCTATATAAGAAAAGCAGAAACAGTGGTGGGGTTCCGGTGGAGTGGAATCGAAAGGCATTGAATAAGAAACAGCTTTTTTCTTCATACAGTCCACTTTACGTAGGTAGTCTGCCGGGGTGCTCCCTAATTTACCCTGAGGCGAGGCTACACGACCTTTAAATATTTCTTGAATACACAACTAAATCCCATTTACAAAGTGGCATCGAAAATCTGTGTACACTTTGTCTAAGACATAGGCATCTCCCAATGAACTCCACCTTGAATGATCCTGAACCTTTAGACAGCGATATCCCGTTGTCGCCCTCAGAACACCGTATCAGAGCTTGTCTAACACTTTGCTTTCCGGTACTTGGTCGCCATCCGAGACTTTTTCCCCATCGTTTGCGGAGACTTTTCCCCAACGTTTGTTAATTCTGTGAACTATATGACCAGCCCACTGCTGCACTGCCTCAGACGCTCCAAGTCTACATTTAGAGCGTCTATAATTCTAATGATTCTATAATTCTAATGATTCTATAATTAAAGAAATAGTAACAGTAAAAAAGACTTCAATATTTGATGGTGACACTAGTATGTACCTATGTGTTTATTTGTCACAAGGAAACTAATATGCAAAGTTCTTCATTCGTCAACATTCTCATATGCATATGTTTAATTTGTATGTTATATTCAAGTTGAACTTGGATGCTAGTTTAAAATCGTGGAACCCCGGCTAGTTTTAAACGTGTAGATAGGTAGTGAAGGTTTGTTTGTCATGCCATGGGAGCAGGATTATGCCTTGACGACCGCTTGGCCTAGTGGATAGCGACGCTGCCTACGAAGCTGGGGATACCGGGTCCGAATCCCAGGTCGGGTCAGTATTTATATGATGAATATTGACACTGGTACGGGATCTTGGTTGTTATATGTATGTGGTGTCTTCGCTTGGCACTCCGACCACAAGCTAATGCTTAGTTTGGGGCCTAGACGTTGTTGTTATGAATACTTTACTATTATTATTGTCATTATTAACGATGCATCGCATCGAGGGCATCGCTTACATTCTATGTCGCTCCTAAGCCCAATCTCAAGCATTATATAGAATTTTTTGAGTTTTTTCGATTCGATAGGAACCAGCCTAATCGATTGCATGAGCCCTTTCTCGCCGCTTCAGTACCTACTGCTACCTTAAGATTTCGAGTGCTTTAACCTGTCCGGTACTCCCTATGGACCACGTAAAAGATTCGTATGTAGGTAAATTATTAGTTGTTTTGGATACCACTGCTTGAAGCTATACAATTTCTTATTTCTCCATTCTTACAAATCTTTTACGCAGTCGCTAGTGAGTAAATCACTTGATAGTAATTATAACCCTGCTGGCGCTTCTTGTGCTCATACTTGGGCATTATGTAATTGTTTCGTCTTGCAACTTGCAAAACTTTTCACTCAACAGTTTTGATATGTTTGCTGTTCAGCTTCAGGTTTCAGCAATAGGCAGAACACCTTAAATTTTGAAGTAGTCTTATAGTTCTATCGTTAAGTTCTACTGGTAGGACTAAACGGAGAAAAAATCCGTTTATTTCTACTAGGAGGACAGAACGGATTTTTTTATCCTTTCTGACCTACTGGTAGAAATGAACGGCCAAAAAAATTAAGCAGTCCGTATAGTTCTACCATTGAGTTCTACTAATAGTTATTATAAAGAAAAATGAATGAATACTTAACATAAATGTCCCTGCCAATTCAGAATTATTGAAGGCAAATCTAAACGGAACTAATAATTTGGATTTACTTATTTCTAACTTGTAATTAAATATATTTTGTACTTGTAAATGTATTTTGTACCAGCAAATGATGCTGGTCAATGGCCAATTATCCACTTCACTTTTTTGGGATCTTAGAAATAAAATAAGTCATATTTATTATGTTTTTATTCGTATTTGTTTAGGTAAGAGTTAAACCTAACTGCTCTTCCCACACATATCTGGTGGCTCTTTCATTCATTTATCATTGTAAAAATATCAAATTTAAGTACAATACTTTATTTCCTGTAGTTTAATATATACTCGTGCTCTGTAAACAGCAGGACTTTGTGTCCGTTTAGTCCTATTGAATATCGTACAGAAATTAGTAGGACTAGTAGAACTATACGGACTACTTCCAAATTTCGGGGCTATTAAGTACCCTGCCAGCTACATTGCGTTATAGATATTTTCCATGGACTTAACATTTTCACATCAAAAACGTGTGTTGTCTACGGCACACTTTAGAATAATCGATAGTGTCGGGCGTCGCTTGGAAATCCATTACGAGTACTCCGACTCTGACCCAGAAAATTAGACAGATAATCAATTAGATTGATGGGTGACAAATGGCCGTATCTTAAGCCATGATCTCAAGCGCTATCTGTCCGTTGTCACGTATACTCTGTTTTGGCGGCCTCCCCCATCCTCCCAATACGGCAATAACGTACGTATCGGTTTCTATGTATAAACCTTGTTTTTTACAATAACGCGACTGGATGAATTTATATATCTTAAATTGTATTTCTATGACTAAAATTTAGCAATATTACCTAACTAAACAAGTTGATAAAACATATAAGAAACAGGCTAAATAGAAGCTATGCCAAAGCTTCTTTGTCATCTAAATGAGACTGTACATTATAGTACGATTTTGACAACAATTAACGTTTCATATATGTCTTGAACTCCTCAATTGATATATCCATCAAATTGCTATTTAGTTTAGTAATATTAATAATAAGTAATATTTACTGTAGTATCAAATTTCCAATAAAGGAATTACTTACTTTATTGCCTACCAGCAGGTACTGTGAGTTTATATGTATGTATTCCTGGTATGAAAATTATGATATTAACCATTTTATTTTTTATTTAGAAAATGTTCTTTTTATTGCATATAAAATTTTGGAATACCTACCTACTGACAATGTATGGTAACTTTGTTTAATTTTTTATTTTTATCGAAGCTCTTTTTTGGAACTCAATCCATATGTTGCGCGAAGCGCTTTCTTCTGTAAGACAAATACTTATCTATTTACCTCAGTAGAATTACGCTATAACAAAATACCGTATGGCATAATGCTATGGAAAAGGCTAAAATAAACCAGTTTTCCTGTGTTTACATCAGTAAATTTTTAGTTTTTAGGGTTTAGACACAAGAGTAGTTTAGAGTCTAAAGTTATGCCTAAGAATACAGTGGATTTCATCTACCGACTACGGACTACCCCTTTATATTATTGACATAAGTGTCGAAGTCGAAATAAATAAAGGTGTAGTGTAGTCCGAAAGAGCAGTCAGGAGGTTGCTAGTACATATAAATTTATTAAGGTTATAGGAAAACTGTAACAGTTTCCTAATATGAAAAAGTTCTTAAAATGAACTTTACTCAGATTGAGCGGTCTCCGTTACAATTTCATCTGAAATGAAAGTTTTTCATTGTAGACTTCTACCAAAATCACGAGCTCTTTTTTGAAACTTTCGTGATATAAAACAGATTACAATACAGACCTTATCTGAAATGAGACTGCTACGTAAACTTTCAACAAAAATAAACGACAACTTAAAAAGACGTAATGGATAGGAGCCGTAGCGTGAATAAAAACGTTTTTGCATTTAAAACGAAAATAAAATGTTTGCTAGAAAGTCGGGCTTCAAGCCGAATTTACCCTGTCAAACCACTTTGCCCCATTTTACGGCCGAGACAAATGACCTTCAGCCGTCGTCAACGATAATTAACACTATCTACTTAATTATCAGATGCCACTCTAATCCTCACATTTTTTTTCAAGAAATTCAACGAACATCTTGAAGACATATTTAATTTTATAATCACCTAAGACGGGAAAATCCATTGTTTACCAAGTAGTTTGACTAGAATTCACAATTATGTCACGTTCGTCACAAGTTGGCTTCAAGCTACCTTAAGAAACTTAACTTCAAGAATTTAATACCTTACGTAGATTAGAGTTAATAAAAATATTGAAATCATTGTAGCTGCGACCAGTGCGACCACCAGTGGCACCCGTTGTGTCATTAGCACTGAATATATGAAAAGCTGGCGAACTAAATCGGATAAAATTTTTGCAATTGTTTCAAGAGAGGCAAAGAAAAACTGATTATTTACCCTATTTATAATATTTTTTTATAAATTTTAGTATCTGTGATCGGTTAGTTGTAAGAACGTATTAAAGATTCCTGAGTTACAAATTGTGATTGTACATATTATTGGCATTCAGCATTTGAAAAAAGCAGTTAGCCAGTTTCGATCCGCGAAGTTGGATTTATTTAGTTTTATTTATTTTGCTTTAGTTGTCCGCGAATTCTATGTTTACCTACTTACGTACGCCGATATCAATATTTTTAATACTTTTTAATTTTTCTCCGTCACTACAATTTTAATATAATTAATATTATGGCTAATTATACTGTAATATAAACTTCTAAAGAAGGTGTAGGGCTACATTTTTATGCATGTAAGAAAAAAAATCACAATTTCCTACAGAAAATGATATATGTCACAATATTCACAGGGGAATAACCTATTACATACAATGACATATATTGATGGAGCTGTCTTTTTGCGCCGACGACACTGACACGCATTTTTTCATTCGGCATGTGTGAGTGAAAGCTTACCTTAAAGGCCTCGATCGAAACCACGGTTCAGCGGCCCAAATGGCCCGTTACATTTGGCGTTGAGGTATTCTCTACACATATTCTATGATGTTACGTACGATGTTCTAAAAAAATTGTTTTCACAATATTTTTTTTGTCATTAAATCCTAGATTCAGACTTTCAAGGGTAACAGGGTTTCAACTTACAAACGTTTCAACAGTGTCCTTATTTATAATTACATTCCAGAAGGAATGTTACACTTAATTTATAAAATGTGAAAATGGCTACTTGAGGAAAGAGACGACTTATTTCCAAGACCTAGAAGTCTTCAGCTAATGAAGAAAGGTTACTATTGTATTTACGAATTATTAAAATTTTAAGTAAAGAAAAATAGAAAAATATGTATACCATAATATAAAACAAACACGGAACAGTTTCATGCCGGTTTTTCTTCTTCTGGAATTCCGAGCCGGTACTTAATTAATCAATTCATTTTTTTCATTTCAAAAAGTACGTCTAAACATAATAACAATCGTCTAAACTTATTGAATATTTTTTTTTATTTTCACTTTGTTAATTGATGAATTTCACATCAAAGTCCAGTCACTTCGAAACAGTAATTAAAGGTTGAGTAACTAATAACTGTTTACCTAATAACTTCATCATAAATCTACATTAGTTAAGAAGTTTCGATCATACACTGAGAAAAATGTAATAGGTTTTTGTTCGTAAATACGGATAATATTAGCGTACTACTCATAAAAACGGACCAGGAGGCGTTACCAATGATTCGTCAGGAAGTTTGAAAACATCAACATTATTGAATTTGAAAACATCATTACAGATTTGAAAAGTAACATTTTTAGACTAACTTTCTTCGGGACACATATAGAATACCTATGCGAATAATGATCTGTTTACATTATGCCTAATATTATGCCATTACTGACAAAACCCATTTTTCTCAGTGTAGGCTCGCCATGTTGGTGCTGGTCAAGACTCAGAGTCAGGACCTAATAACTTAAGAACTGAAAACGAATTTTAACTGAAAAGCAACATAGAAATTTTATTCAAACTTCTTCTTAACAGCATATATTTCGGTTTGTGGTTCAATCAAATATTAAATTGGTTAAGATAAACTCGTATAATTAATACAACTAATCCTAAATACATGAAGGTTTAATAATAATAATAACACACACAATCACAACAACGTCTAGGTCCCAAACTAAGCATTAGCTTGTATTTTGGGTACCAAGCGAAGACACGACATACATATAACAACCAAGACCTAAACATTTTAACTATACAAAGTTTATTCAACAAGTTCTATCTATGAGTTACAAAATTATAATGCTGGACAATATAACCCGTTTTATACGCTTTACCTACTTATATTCTTGTCCTGTCAAAACTTATTACGGTTTAAAGAGTTTAAAGAGTACCTAAAAGTTAAAACCAATCGAATCATTTGATGGCCATCATTTTAAATATGACCTTCGAAGGGTGCTCAGCCAGTTGCCTTCGCTCTATTTTACGGCACTTTCGTCGACAATCGAAACGGAAATGTGGCGCGACGGAGCCAAGGCATCCGACACGGTCCGATGGCACAGCCCTGTCCTGATGGAATTATCATCGCTTAAATGAATAAAAGATTTACCTCTTAAAGATCTTTCGAAAACTTAATAGAAGGAGTTTTTAAAATTTTATTATAGGTATGAAATAAGCAAAAATGAGAAGTAGACATCTTACTCATACGTGTTTCAAATAATAGATTTAGAAGTTTTTTATACTTGTCTTTTTTAGTAGTTTACTCTGAACCCGGAAGCTTTTTTTTTATTATAAATCAAATTGGTATCATTAATAAATACTTTAATACCTATTTAATGTAAAAGTTACGAAGATGAACGCGGAATAAAAGTCTCCAAACGAAATGATTATTAAGACTCAAAAAACCAGCATCAATTTAGGATTTTGTCGCACGTATGTACTAGAAGCAATCACTGTATCTATCTATAATCTCTAATAATACCCCACAGAGATATAAGTTTATAACATACGGGCCGATGAACATGAAGAAAATATAACTACATTTTTGCTATTGGCCACAGAATCCTAATAAAAAAATCATTTATGTGCCTTCATTGTATTTTCAAAGATCTGTCTAAACATATCCCACACGATGGAGTGCTCTTTGCGCTTGTTTTTAAATACAATTAATACGCACAGAATGATTTGTATAGCAGCCTAGGTATGACGTCATTGATGTTACTCGTTAATTATATATCACTACATATTGTAAAATAAAGTCCCCCGCCGCGTCTGTCTGTCTGAACGCGTTAAACTCAAAATTACGATTGGCATATTATTGACACCAACGGACAGAGTGATTCAAAAGGACGGTTTACGTGTATAATTTATTAATGTTTTGTGGAAATTTGTTGAAATATGACGATTATTGTTGAAGAAGTCGGAAAAAATCAAGCCGGCTGGAAGCTTTCATCGAAAGCGCTGCCTAATCCATTTGTCATATATCAAAATAATGTATGGAGAAATTGTGTCTCTTTTATGAAACTAAAGAAAAGTGCGCGATGGCATATGTCTATCTTTTATGGATAGCTTACTATACCTATTTTTATGTTTAAAAAAATGGTGTCATGTGATGAGGTAATTAATTAATCTTTTTCAAATTAAATACTTCTTACTCTATACAATTTAAATTAATATCTTAGGAGCTATCGCGAAATATAAATATCGCGCAATAAGCAGCTGGGCACCGCGCGGGCACGTCATACCGGACGACGTGAATGAATGAATGAATGAATAATTTAGAGAAAAGTACAAATAAAGTAAAATTCTAGGCCGTCTTAGACCAAAAGTTTTTAATAGATACTTGTTTAAAATTAAGGTATATAGTGCCTCTTTTCTAAACATTGTTGGATCGGATCGGAAAAGAAATCAAAAGAGCCAGCGCACTGCAGTAGGTAAATTTCGAAAACTGAAAAAATTTAAGAATATTAATCAGCTAATTGAAACTGTTTTCTTTTCTTCCATTGGTTAAATAACAATTCCTTTCTTTGTAAAAATTATTTGGAAAAACCAATTAATTTTTCTATAGTGTTACAACCTGAGGATACCACAGCCCTTGCGAAAATTAAATGGCGGTTGACATACAGAATGACAGTTCAACTTTGCCTTTTAGCCGACGAGACTG
Source organism: Luffia ferchaultella (assembly GCA_949709985.1). Lineage (NCBI taxonomy): Eukaryota > Metazoa > Arthropoda > Insecta > Lepidoptera > Psychidae > Luffia > Luffia ferchaultella. The sequence continues at coordinate 9,530,385 of OX453244.1, forward strand.
AACTTTACTGTGTCATTTGAATCTATTATGACTTTTCAAATTTATTCAAATTAATACCTACAATGAAAACACGAAGTAATTTAAATGTAGTATTTAAACTCTCAACTCCCAACCCGCAGTGGAGCAGCGTGGTGGACTTAAGCTCCAAGCCCCCCTCCTCACCCTGGGGGAAGCCTAAACCCCTGCAGTGGGGTAAAAATGGCCTGATGATGATGATGATGATTTAAACTCTCCAGTCCTTTCACATAAAAAAGATTATGTTTGTATTGCCTAATCATCGAAGTTTGAATAATACGGCAGCGCCTTTTTATCAATAAGTAATCTATAGTAATCTAGGAACACGCGGACGTAGGTAGCATCGCGAAACTGACTAGGTACCGATGCACTTCTAGTAACTCAGCTTGCTATGTACGCAAGCGTCAACTTAGTAAGACTAGTGACCGCCAGTGCGCTGTGACGACGAACGAAGGACGAAGTTCCACTCACACACGGCCTCCATTACAGTGCTTCATTGGTTATTTATTCACTGACAAGGAGGCTAGAGTTTTTATTATGTCTGTGTCAGCGTGCTTAAAAAAACACAAATACAGCCCGTGTCACTTATTGTCCAATTGAAAAAGGAACTTGCGACAACCCGGACTCGCACGTTTCAAAAAAAAAAATGTCCCATGAAAGCAAAACATACGAGGCGAAACTGATGCTTTACAATTTTAACAAAATGTATTTTAGGATTATTTCCCTTACGAATTCTCATCACCCTTGAGGGTTGAATTTTCGAAAACCTTGAAATACGACATTATTTACTTTGTGATTCAAAAAAAACAAATGACACTTTTCATACATTTACGGCAGTCCCACACAAACGTTCATCCTCTATTTTGCTCCTTTAAGGGTTAATTTTTATAAAGTTTTAACACGATATAATATTTATTATCTGAGGTGAAATCTATATACTCTTACCAATTCTCGTTTAATCGACTAAAAAAATTAAGATTTTCTCACAAACTAGCCCCCTCCATTTTACCAAAATTAGTAGAATAAGCATTTCAAAAAAGTGGATGCTTACGTCAGAAAAGATACGTCGGTAACACCTGTTGGTAACATTGGTGATGTCCGAATTTCTTGTGATTCGCTTCAATGGAAAATCTTCAAACACGACATATTTAGTCTCCGACGTTTAGGCCAAATACCAATTTTCATGTATTTAACTTAAAAAATGACGGATTTTCATATAAACTAACTTTCTAAGGGGTATAATTTTGAAAATCATTTTTTAGTGGTCGCTTATAAAAGAAATCTATTCTCCAAATTTCGTTGTGATTGGCTTTAGCGGTTTCGACTCTGCGTTGATTATGAGTAACTAAATTTTATATATTGTACGGTATTATAAACTCGTTTTCACGTTTTTTCACTCGTTTTTTCACTCTAGGATTGCTTTTCTGGAAATTTTCACAAACATGTCCTTGAATGTAGAAAGTCTTAAAAAATTATTACCATATGATTTTTAATCCCCGTAGTATAGTTATCGTATATATTTACGAATTATTTTGACAATGCCTTCCTAAACATAAATTTGTAAACCACATTTTATTTCAAAATATGAGCATAAAATTATAAAAACTAATGAAAGTAAGGACTCTGTAGGGTACGGACTTCTGATGATAGTAGTAGTATTTATTCTGATTCCTGAAAAATTTATTCTTTTCGCAATTTTTCCTTTATCTGTGCTATAAAACGTTGCTTCGTACCAAATTTCAAGATTCTGAGTTTATGGGAAGTACCCCGTAGATTTTGGATCCCTTGCGAGTATAAAAAATTTGCAGCATAAACGGCTATATCCTTTGATTGCATTGGCTTTGAAGTTTGATTTTTTTACAGCTCCAAGGGACAGGAGACCTAAGTATTTGATATGAATTTCAGCTTGATACCTCCGGACAACAAAGTGATCCATTAGAATTCCGAATGGTAATATACAATACAAATACAGTGTTTTTTTTTTTAAATATTGTACGGTGGTACGGAACTCTTCGTGTGCGAATCAGACTCGTATTTGACGGTTTTTAGGGTTCCGTAGCCAAATGGCAAAAAAGGAACCCTTATAGTTTTGCCATGTCCGTCCGTTCGTCTGTCCGTCTGTCTGTTTATCTGTCTGTCTGTCTGTGGCTTTTCTCGGAAACTATTGGCAATATATAGATGAAATTTGGAAGGTATGTGTAATCTATGAACCGCTACACAACGACGTAGTGAAATTAAGAAAAAATTTTTTTTTGGGATAGATCGCCGTATATGTAACTGAAGTACGAAAAAATAAATTCATCGTATATTAACGCAAGATGTACCAAACGATAGGTCTTAAGAAATGATAGAAGAAGAGGTTTCAAATAATTTTTTTTATTTAAGTCAACAATTGTTGAGATATGCACCCTTAAACTCCTAATGTTTGTTAGAGACATGTGTCCTCCCCCCCCTCCCCATACCAAACCGGACTGTTTTATTCAACGAGTAGTAGATTAACATAATATAAATGTAGTTTTCCAAGTGAAAATTTTGTAAAAATTCCATAGAAAATGAGAGATAGATTTAGTCAATTAGCGAAAACTAGATGCATTTTAACTTTGTGATGTTATTATAAAAGATAGTTTAAAAAAACCATTTTATAATGAAAACTACATTGTATTACTAGGTACTATAAATTTACGCTTTCCTTTGCAGAGCTTATTCTCTTCACAATCGATACTAAAAGTCAAAAGTTCGCTGTAATAAAATAAGTAATAAAAATTGTCTCTAGCTATCAGTGCACTCACGTTATTACTTTTCGGATTAGCCAGAGAGGATCGAGCGCCTTCTAAATAACTGACGAAATAAAAATGAAATGTATTTATACAGTAATTCTTAAATTACATAATAATAACGATTAATGGTTAAGTTCGATTAACGTCGCGCTCGTTTTTTTTTTGGTATGGTGGTACGGAACCCTTCGTGTGCGAGTCCGATTCGCACTAGGCCGGTTTTATAATTTATTTTACGAGCCTAGCAGTACAACAAAGGTTTAAAAAAATGTGTACTTTATTGTTACAGTGTAAAACCGTTAATAGAAACTATCGTCTTCAAGGAGTAGTATCTATAGCTAGGTATATTTTAGGTATAAAAGAACAAGTATGTAACTTAAATCACAATTTTAAATTTCAATTCGCGTGGCAGGGCGGCGCAACATGCGCGTTCATTAATTACCACGGTTGTTTTTATCGTCATTTACTAGCGGTTGCAGCGGCAGGCTACATTTGACACAGATAGCAAAAGAGATGCCATTTTGATTTCATTTTTGTGAGAAACATTTACTTGTGTGGTATATGACACATATATGGTCAAGTTACGTATGCGTAGCTTTGAAAGCTTTAGTAAATATTATTCATGTTTTTAATATAATTCTAATAATAAAAACATGAGGAAATTTACGGAACCCTATTTTATTGTAATTTAAATATAACGCTTGCTCGGTTTCATTGAAAACGAAATGTCGCCGGAATCAGAATCCGTTTCTAGGACAGGACAGCCGTTGTGCACAAGTGTCAGTGTCCGGCATTCCTAAAGAGATTCGTGCCGTGTTACATTTACATGAATCGGTGTGCCTTGAAGGTCGCGTTTGATGAAAAGCTGTTGGCTTTATGTTTATGCGACACTCTAACCCAGCGTCCCGAACGCCCAAAATAATGTACCTATTATTAGCATATTTTTCCACGATAAGTATTTAGGCACTGTACGTAGGTAAATCAGTTACTAAAATATGATTGAATTTCTGTAAATCTTAAATATATAGTATAATACCTGGGATATCCCACACAGCGCCATCTAGTCCCAAAATAAGTAAAGCTTGTATTATGGGTACCAGTCAACTGATATACATACTTAAATATCTTTTTTTAAATAATATATACATATGTATATTTTGAACCCAGAAACGGAACAAATAGAGATGTTCATGCACTTAAATATTTGTCTCGGGCAAGAATCGAACCCGCGACCATTGGCTCTGCAGTAAAGGTCTCTAACCACTCGGCCAAGCGGTCATCAGATCGGTATATATAAATGGATACAATATATTGTTAATTATGGACAAAATAAGCACAATAAAGTATTCGAACAATCCTATAACAAACATAAAGTTCTGGTATTGTGCGGTGAGTTATTTCAAAGTTACATTAAGCTCGTTACGTATCTCAATTGGTGGAGTCTGGGAAACTTCAGTGAAGTATTAAAAGGTTTTCGCTTTTTTTACATTTCATTCTGTTACTTATGTAATTAAAGTTCTTTAACTTATTAGTTTTTCGTAGCTCGAGTTGTTAAAGCTATCCATGTTACACATAAAAAGTACTAATTAACTAAAATCTTGGACGTATTCCATAGAAACTAAGCAACTGATTAATCTTCGACAAACAATAGTAAAAGGCACGGCCATCAAAGAAAGAGTGCGGCTAATTTAAAGTATATCGATGGTAATTTGTAAATAAATAATGAATGGAGTATACAAAGGAGGGCTACCGCTCAGTTGATTAATCGCAGCAAGGAGTCAGGCTGAAATCGGTGGCGGCATGCGGCGGCGTGCGGCGGCGAAGGGCAGGCGGGCGCGGTAGTGCCGCCACCGCGCCGCGTGCTGACACACGCACTGCCGCTACCCCCTGGCCTCTGCCCGAGCCCAACGCCCGCTCAGCCACAAGTACCACGCGCCACCCAAAGGCACCATTTCGCTCGCTCGCCGGCCCGCTTCCAGCCCGCCACCGGTGAGTCCGCTTCCCCTGCACTCCTACCATAGAACTTTCCAACTTCTCTGTACACTTGAAACAGAAGCCAGAAAGCTCCTAAACCATATTGTTACTGTTCAGGAGCGGGCAACCGGCCCTTCTCGGCCCGCTCGGCCGATTCGACCTGTTGCAAAACGAAGTTCCCTCCCCAGTAATCGCAACAGCCGAACTGTTAATTTAATAATGTTAATGAACAAACTTCGCTCGTGAACTCGAGTGGACTAATTTTATTCTACGAGTTTGTTTAAATCTTTAAGTTACTTCGAACAAGTTAAATATGTCGACACAATAGAATGTTTCATTATTAGAGTATTACATATGCAACACTCTATTTAAAGTTATAACTGGTTGGGCGCGCGAAACGCCCTCGACCGAAGTTTGCCGATTATACCCGTTTCCTCATTTTCCTTAGAAACACTTTTCAGGACAAACGTTATGTGAATATTTTTTGCCAAAACAAGTCTGTATCTACATGATTTCAATATTAGGTAGGTACGCACTTTATTAACTCCTAGCGCGATTGTCCGCGTGCGTTGGCGCGTGGAGAGATCAAGTAGCTAGGTATATTAATAATTATTGTGTACACAGACAATTCGCTTCGTGTTGAAGTTTCGCTTTGACGGTCACAGATATTTAATTTAGAACGATTGTTTTCATTACGACAACCATTTATAACGTGTGCACTTCATAAATTTTTTAAACGTACCTAATTCAGTATTATGTTTTCGCATTTACATATAAAGTTCAGGGCTTGGGGTGACTTTAGGGCGGTGATTAAGTTTATGATTTTGTGGTTCCCGAGTTCCATTTTAATTATTCGATGGCGAATGAAAATAAGTATTCTAGGCTGTTGCATAATTTCGATGTAGACGGAAGCGCTATAAGTACAATTGTATGAAATGAATGAGTAGTCGCCGTCCCGGGTTGCATTGTGTTTTGTCGTCGCCTGGCGGGAGAAGGAAATCCAAGGAATCCCCCATCGCCACATGGAGCCCGACCTGTTCAATGTGCAGCAAACATTTAACGTATATAAAACAATTAGGAATCGTTGGGCGACCACTGCAAGTTTACTTACGTCGTCATATGGTACCCAAACAAAATAAGTAACAGGTAGATGTTGCCAATGACTTTAACAAATACCACTGAGTGGATCAGCCAAACTTAAACTTAAAACTTACTACGAGCGGTCTTGGAAAGACCTCGCATTTCACGTCATTCGATACCAGTTTAAGTTTGGCAAGCACATACAGTGGTACCTACTTGTTAAAATCATGAGCAACACCTATTTTATATTTTGATTCGGTATCTTATGACGTAGGTAAACTTGCAGTGGCCGCTCGTGTTATTAGCAATGTTGTTTAATTTCAAATGAATTGAATATGAGCCTCCCAGGTCGTAACCAAAGTATTAATTCATTGTGACATGAAATCGTTTTATTAAACAAAACACGAATTTAATTTCATAAACATCGTGCTTACCTAACGGTGAGCACGATTATGTAAATAATACTTTATAAATACCTACAATATTAATTTCACATTGTACATTATGTTTTCTTTAGTAACTCTATGGGTCTTCGCCGTCCCCCTCTAGAGCTACGTTTACGATAAACGACTAATTTAACATGTTATACAACTTCACGTGTTAATTGTACGCATACGATTACCTTTTATACTTAACTTATGAGGCTGAAAATTTAATATTTACTAGAATAATAAAACAAAAATAAGAACAAATAAAGTTCCTTATTCATTTAGAATGGAAAAAGAAACACAGGCATTGATTTAGCCTCATTATAATTTTGTTTTTGGCATATTAATTCTTGACATGATGTAGCCTGACCATAGAGATTAATACGACTAGAGTAGGCAAGCTCCATAAAGCCCTGAATGTGACCGCTAAGTATGGAGAAAAAAGGATTAATCATCACTAACTCTACCTAGTTCTATTATAATTTTGTTTTTAGCATGTTAATTCTTAACATGATGTGGCCTGACCATAGAGATAATATGATTAGAGTAGGCAAGCTCCATAAAGCCCTGAATGTGACCGCTAAGCATGGAGAAAAAAGGATTAATCATCACTAACTCTACCTAGTTCTATTATAATTTTGTTTTTAGCATGTTAATTCTTAACATGATGTGGCCTGACCATAGAGATAATATGATTAGAGTAGGCAAGCTCCATAAAGCCCTGAATGTGACCGCTAAGCATGGAGAAAAAAGGATTAATCATCACTAACTCTACCTAGTTCTATTATAATTTTGTTTTTAGCATGTTAATTCTTAACATGATGTGGCCTGACCATAGAGATAATATGATTAGAGTAGGCAAGCTCCATAAAGCCCTGAATGTGACCGCTAAGCATGGAGAAAAAAGGATTAATCATCACTAACTCTACCTAGTTCTATTATAATTTTGTTTTTAGCATGTTAATTCTTAACATGATGTGGCCTGACCATAGAGATAATATGATTAGAGTAGGCAAGCTCCATAAAGCCCTGAATGTGACCGCTAAGCATGGAGAAAAAAGGATTAATCATCACTAACTCTACCTAGTTCTATTATAATTTTGTTTTTAGCATGTTAATTCTTAACATGATGTGGCCTGACCATAGAGATAATATGATTAGAGTAGGCAAGCTCCATAAAGCCCTGAATGTGACCGCTAAGCATGGAGAAAAAAGGATTAATCATCACTAACTCTACCTAGTTCTATTATAATTTTGTTTTTAGCATGTTAATTCTTAACATGATGTGGCCTGACCATAGAGATAATATGATTAGAGTAGGCAAGCTCCATAAAGCCCTGAATGTGACCGCTAAGCATGGAGAAAAAAGGATTAATCATCACTAACTCTACCTAGTTCTATTATAATTTTGTTTTTAGCATGTTAATTCTTAACATGATGTGGCCTGACCATAGAGATAATATGATTAGAGTAGGCAAGCTCCATAAAGCCCTGAATGTGACCGCTAAGCATGGAGAAAAAAGGATTAATCATCACTAACTCTACCTAGTTCTATTATAATTTTGTTTTTAGCATGTTAATTCTTAACATGATGTGGCCTGACCATAGAGATAATATGATTAGAGTAGGCAAGCTCCATAAAGCCCTGAATGTGACCGCTAAGCATGGAGAAAAAAGGATTAATCATCACTAACTCTACCTAGTTCTATTATAATTTTGTTTTTAGCATGTTAATTCTTAACATGATGTGGCCTGACCATAGAGATAATATGATTAGAGTAGGCAAGCTCCATAAAGCCCTGAATGTGACCGCTAAGCATGGAGAAAAAAGGATTAATCATCACTAACTCTACCTAGTTCTATTATAATTTTGTTTTTAGCATGTTAATTCTTAACATGATGTAACCTGACCATAGAGATAATATGATTAGAGTAGGCAAGCTCCATAAAGCCCTGAATGTGACCGCTAAGCATGGAGAAAAAAGGATTAATCATCACTAACTCTACCTAGTTCTATTATAATTTTGTTTTTAGCATGTTAATTCTTAACATGATGTGGCCTGACCATAGAGATAATATGATTAGAGTAGGCAAGCTCCATAAAGCCCTGAATGTGACCGCTAAGCATGGAGAAAAAAGGATTAATCATCACTAACTCTACCTAGTTCTATTATAATTTTGTTTTTAGCATGTTAATTCTTAACATGATGTGGCCTGACCATAGAGATAATATGATTAGAGTAGGCAAGCTCCATAAAGCCCTGAATGTGACCGCTAAGCATGGAGAAAAAAGGATTAATCATCACTAACTCTACCTAGTTCTATTATAATTTTGTTTTTAGCATGTTAATTCTTAACATGATGTGGCCTGACCATAGAGATAATATGATTAGAGTAGGCAAGCTCCATAAAGCCCTGAATGTGACCGCTAAGCATGGAGAAAAAAGGATTAATCATCACTAACTCTACCTAGTTCTATTATAATTTTGTTTTTAGCATGTTAATTCTTAACATGATGTGGCCTGACCATAGAGATAATATGATTAGAGTAGGCAAGCTCCATAAAGCCCTGAATGTGACCGCTAAGCATGGAGAAAAAAGGATTAATCATCACTAACTCTACCTAGTTCTATTATAATTTTGTTTTTAGCATGTTAATTCTTAATATGATGTGGCCTGACCATAAAGATAATATGATTAGAGTAGGCAAGCTCCATAAAGCCCTGAATGTGACCGCTAAGCATGGAGAAAAAAGGATTAATCATCACTAACTCTACCTAGTTCTATTATAATTTTGTTTTTAGCATGTTAATTCTTAACATGATGTGGCCTGACCATAGAGATAATATGATTAGAGTAGGCAAGCTCCATAAAGTCCTGAATGTGACCGCTAAGCATGGAGAAAAAAGGATTAATCATCACTAACTCTACCTCGTTCTATCCATATTTTACTTTCATGCTACATATGCATTAAGACACTCATTTGACAGTCACAGCGGTCACAGCTATCAAGTTATCAACCAAAGATCAACTGCGGACGTTAAAAAAAAATTTGTATGATTCGAGGTATAGTTATTCTCGCTGCCTCTTTCTGTGGAAGTCTGCATTTCGGACTAGCTTGCCTACTCTATCATTTCTATTGGATAGTGAACGCACCATTTTATTCTGTTGTTGATGGTACATGTTTATGTCACCTTTTGTTCCTTTTGGTTACTCTCTCTCTGCTACCATCTTTTTGTCAAGTCAAGTAAAAACTAATTTTGTTTATTACTAGTTTTATTTAAATAGTACACCTCGCTTTATTATAACCATAAATTCAACAATTTCTATAGGCCTGACAAGCAGGTAAACAGACACACTATATTTTTCTAGCATTGTTTATAAATTAACGTCAGCAATTAAAATGATACCTTTAAAAACTAGCGTTTGTAACGCCATCTGAGATTCGCTTTGAGTACTTAGATTTATACGTACGAAAAAAATTATATTCGAAGACGCATGTTTTTGACGTATTTAACTATATTTTCAATCCTTTTAGTGAATTGAAGATATATTGTAATAAGTCTTTATTGTTTTTTTTTAGTTTGTTTTCGCATCATGTATACTAGTATGTAAATAAAAGATATTTCCAGAATAATAAGATTCTAGTTAAAATACCGTTAATATATGTAACATTATAGTTTGGCTCATTACAATGATGAAGTGTTATGAATTAATTATCAAAATAATTGTCATATTATATAAAAGCTGCTGCAACATACGATGTTTGTTTGAACGTTTATACCTACTGTAACACAGTGAATAAAGGTATGTTAGACAATAGCATGGCGTGAGAAGCACCTGCATGTGAAGTCAAAAATAATAGGGCTCTCTATCTACTGGCCAATTTGAACGATAATAAAACCTGCACGGCGAAAGTTTTTAATTTGAAATCTCTTTCAAATAAAAGCTGCTGTGTTTTTAATTAAAAATCAATAAAACAATATTATTATATATTTTCATTAGTTTTCACAATCGTGTTGCACTCAATCATGGACCAAGCAAATATTCGAGAAAGTAATTTTTGATTAATTAACAGAGAAAAGAAGGGAATTTTGGAACGTTTCACTAACGTGCAACGAAAAACGAATGGTTCGATAACGGCAATCGAAAAATCCAATGGCTGAACCGCATTGTCCCAAAAAAAAGTTTACCTACAGAAACGTATTAATGGTAACTCTTTGGTGGTCTAACGTGCTGTTATCCACTACAGCTTCTTCAGATCCCGGTATCAGTAACAGCTGAGATTGTGGATCTCAGCTGTCAATGAATTGGGGCAGTGAAGGTGAAACTGGCAGAGAAACAGCCCGTCTGGTCAACTGATCAGCCATTATTGTTTCATAGTTAAACAAAACTTTATACTGCACAAAAAACCGTTTCAACGCTACAGAAGTTACACTTAGAAACCCTCCGTCATAAAATTTTCCATATTAGAGAAAATGGTAGTCGATAGAAGCTAAGTCCGGAGACTATAGAGATTTTTCCGTAAGTTCGACAATTTTCTCCATGGATTTGTTTTTTCTAATAAGCAGTAGAAATCGCTTTTACGAACTTTGTTGAGTCCTGCTCCCCAGATTTTTATCGCAAAGGCATTATGATCTCCCATTAGATGGCAGATGTGAGAAGAGAACATCATCATCATCATCATCAGCCCATTTTTACCCCACTGCAGGGGCTTAGGCCTCCCCCAGGGATGAGGAGGGGGGCTTGGAGCTTAAGTCCACCACGCTGCTCCATTGCGGGTTGGGAACTGTAACGACCGCCATCTATTGACAGCGTCCGGGACCGACTGCTTAACGTGCCCTCCGAAGCACGGTGTCAGTGATATTGTGTACTTAAGTCAGAAAAACTCATTGGTACACGCCCGGATTTGAACTATGGCCCTATGGGGCCTTATAAACTTAAGACAGGTTCGTTGCGCTCTGGGCTATCACGACACACGACACAGAAGAGAACATGGGTAATTTTTATTAACTATAATTTTTTTTTTAAAATAACTTCTATGTCTACCATGTCCTATATCAAAAGGCAATTTGATACTTTAACCACATTAATATGTTAACGATGACAACTCTGTGCGAACTCATCCAACATAGACGTTAAGTATCTTTATTAAAACTTATAAAGTGACCCATTATTAAATGTGTCATAACTATTTGTTTGGCATTTGTTATTCATTATCAGCATTTGTTATATACGATTGTATTTTAAAGTCAAAGTCTTGAAACAATTTCCGAGAAAAACGGTTGTGTTAACTTGTATAAATCACTATTAAATATATACTTCAATATAACAAATAACGTGACAGTACATAAGTAAATATATACGTGAATATAAATTTATTAACTTGTAACTTTGTCGGTGTGTTCTTATTAATATATTGATCTAAATGTGAAACTTTCATTAGCATTCGAAGCGCTGGACTACGGTGATCATCCAAGCGATAATAAACTCATAACTTGATTGTCATAAAATAATATTTTGTCGTAGAATTCGAAAGGGTTCTCTCGGCTTTATTCATTTTATCTCACTTAAACGGAGATTTAGGTAGACAAATGTATTTGACGACGGTTTATATGTCGTCGATAAAGCCGGGATACTTAGAACCGATTCCTTAGTTTGAAGATGGTATTGTGAAGATAAATTTTCGTTGAACTCTTCATGAATATTCTTGCTAATTCTTGACATTTGTCCAATTATATGTTTTGCCAATATTCGCCTGTGTTCGGCTAATTCTTGATATTCATAGAAATTTATTGAATTGCCGACTGGCCGGTCGCCGATGTGAGAATTTGAATTAATTTCTATAAAAAACAGATCTCGTTTGCCGCAAAACATTAATCTAACACTATGATAAACAAAAAAATCACACGATCCTTTCGCATTGTTTCAGTGATGTAATGGGAAGGATTCCGGTGTCAGTGAGAATGAGGCTTATCGTTGTTATCCCAGATTTGGGGCTATCTTTGCTTTTTGCCGTTCCACGCTTCGCGGCATCAGTTCTCTTGTATTTGGACAGAGCGGCTTCATATGTGTATTGTTCTCGGATAACCTTCAAAATGACATGTAATACATGTGAGACGTGTAAGAGAGGAATATAAAAATTAATATATATATAAATCTGCTTAGTAGGCAATGTGCATTGATTCACCCTTGACAATCAACTTATCGTTTTCGCTGTTAGTATTTAATTTCGATCGTTTTGCTATCCGTTCCAATTTCGAATGTCAGCAAAGTGAAAAAAATCGACCCCTAATCTAATCACAGTAACTCTTCCAAATGAAGGCTACTCTATGTTGTTATGTTTATTCAAATGACTTACCTACTGTTATTTATAAACAAAAGAGTAAACTTTACATAAGGACTTACGTTTTAGGTCAAGGAATAATGACTGTATAACCTACCTCTGAATATTGTTGTTGTTTGCGTGGTTTTCATTATTTCTACAGTTTTTACAATTTCAAAGATTTACGGCGGAACTCAAAATATTTTCGGAATGAAAAGACAGACAGACAGACAAAAAGTAGCTTACGTCACTCCTTATAACCTCCTTTTCTTGTCAGCAAAGTAGTATTAAAATCGGTTCAGCCGTTTTGAAGATTAGCCTGAACAGACAGACAGTACCACAGATATGTTGTATGAGAATTTTAAAGCACTATGAAAATAATTTAAAATCTAAATGGATTTCATGTCCCTTCTTTTTCTCCTACCTAATCTATAAATGTAAAAAAAACAACATATAAACTTTTATAACGATGTACAATAATATTTTAACTAAAGCAAAAACTTTACATTTATTTTTCAATGCTCTGTTTTCTTAACAGAAAGTTACCCAATGTTTACTTTGCAAGCAGCTGCCTCGTTTAATATTTCGATATTTTCGGGAACTTTCCACAGAACTTCAATTGAGACTTATGAAAATTTCAACCGTCTCGGCTTTGAAAGAGAATTCATTTGTTGGCCACCTGTTGCATTAGTGATTCGAAATATAAATACATTTCGCTACAAGCATATCTTACTTTCATTGCTAGAAATGTACCTATTTCAAAACGTTTCACTACATTTCAGACGGAAACAATATTGCTTGAGTGTAACACAACACTTGTGTGTACCTACATGAAATATATTTAGGGTGATTGACTAATTAATCGATCGTTTGAATAGTATCGTATACAAGCCAATTTCGAATGATTTGAATGATAACATAACGCTACTAATTTTGGGATCAGAGTAGAATAATTTAAGTGCCTAGTATGTAGAATTTAAAGTGGTATTTCACTGAGCAAACAGCGTTGACGTCGTCCATGACCTCGTGCTGCTGATCCCCTGCCGCTTGTCTGGTGTGAAGTCTTCTTGACTGAGACAACTCCCGAGGTGTTGTTGGCATCCTCATCATCATCAGTCCATTCTACCCCACTATAGGGGCTTAAGCCTCCCCCAGGGTGAGTAGGTGGGTTTAGAGCTTAAATCCACCACGCTACTCCACTGCGGGTTGGGGATTGTAACGACCGCCATCTATTGACAGCGTCCGGGACCGACTGCTTAACGTGCTCTCCGAGGCACGGAGTCAGTGATAGTTATGTACTTAAGTCAGAAAAACTCATTGGTACACGCCCGAACCATGGCCATATGGCATTATAAATTTGAGACAGGTTCGTTGCGCTCTGGGATATCACGACACTGGCATCCTCATTATGGCACTTTTGTCACCAAATGTTACAGGCTACTAGTCCGGATATCAAGGATGCATTAAAACACTGATTTTTACTCAACTTTATTTTATTAAAAAACGAAATCACAAACTAACTAAACTACCCTAAAATACTTTCGAAACTGCACGGAACAGATATTTATCCATATTTATTATTACATTACTATTACATACATTATATATATATATATATATATATATATATATATATATATATATATATATATATATATATATATATACATTATTATTATTGGCCATAAACTATATTTAGTGCAGTAAATTTACTGTCCGCCCATCGTTTTGTAGTTTAGGTCTTAAGCTGGGACACTATTCATTTCATTACCAGCATTTCAAGATGCTGACACTGAAAGGCATCCATTGGCTCATGAATCTCTCACCACTCGCCTTCTCGTCAAATTTTAGCAATTAAATAGCTATTGCTCGGGGATTCGCCCTCTTTGTTTCCGGATTCCTATCATTTCGTTTCCATTCTACGTGAAGATTAAATAGTACTTTTCTTACTTTGTCGTAAACCTATTAATTGCCAAATACTGAGATAATTTAATTTTTTATAAAAAATAAATAATTATTGTATACAAGAAATGTAATTTTGTTATATTTATTTTGTAAAAAATATTATGTATATAGCCATGATTCCCTTCTTCTAAGTGTTTTTGAAATGAAGACATCTTTAGCATCGTTGTGATTTGAAAGTCGATGAAACGAAAAAGCGACAGTAAAAGAGAGAGACACATAAATTCATAAGATTTAACGTGGGAGAAAACGAGATAGGAAGCATTATGCAGTGTTTCTCATGTTCGTGGTTCTCTTTGTGCTCTGCTTCGTACCCCCTCCACTCGTGTTTACCAAGGCATAGTGGGAGTTTGTTTGGGCCTCAGCGTTATACATGTGTTAATACGTGTTTGTGCGCGCTTGCGTAGTACAAAGCTTGAGAAAAGGCATCACAACAACCGTGGTGTTTTGTATATGTGTACGTATTGTTTATAATAAAATTCTTCAAATATGCCGAAAATTAATGCAGAATGTTGTCACGATTATCGAAAAAAAGGGAAAACAAAATTTAAAAGACAGCAAAAAGTTCAACGGAACGTGTTCGTAAATTTCGAGCACGCCGAAAAGCGTTATTGAGTGTGAAAAATGATAGTTCTATTACGCACAAAATTTTTAAAGGTTTCACTTCTACCACGTGTGAATTGCACACATGTTTTTAATTTTATCTAATATTTTTTGTTTTCTTACACTTTAGTTACTATGCCGAGTATAATGTCGATACTTTGACGAGGTTATTATATTTTATACGGCTACGAAATTTGAATAATTAAGCACTCCTTTTAATAACGTGCCTACATAGATTTGTATCATAGATACGTGCTCTTCGTACCTACGCATTGCGCCAACGTTATAAGAGCTTACATGCTTACACCTTTTATCTGACAGACTTCAAAGTAGTGCGACTCTGACACTCCGCTATATTATGCGACACACCTTGAGAAGGCCGCGTAATTCTAGATAGCAATAGTTTGAGACAAAATGAACTCGTTCTGGCGGATAACTGTTTTTGATGAAACTGAAATGTATCAAACTGAAACCAATATAAATTTAAATTTCCTTTACACAACTATGCTTGTTAGGAAACAATATGTCCTTATCATTCTATATCTTCAGTAACCTTCAGTTCAAAATTTGCGGAATTTGGCTAAGTTTTCATTTCCAATCAGTATACTTTCAAGATAATAAATTATTTAAAGTATTTAATTAAAGGTACAGTCTGACAAGGATATTTTGACACGTATAGCAAAGACATCGTGAGAAATGTCACTTTGTGACAGTTTGTGTTCGCCGTTAAATCTTCTAATAATTACGAATCATAATTGGGTCCTGATCATCCTGTCATGTTTGTATTTGTATTATTCAGAGTTTTTGATTTTTTTTTCATGCAGTCCTCGTAACAGTGAAATTCTATGTCAGTAAGACTCACACATATCTCATGATACCAGATGCCAAGCACAATTGAGAAATTATGTCTTTGATTCTGTCTTCCTGGCATACTGGCCAGTACCAAGATTATTTTGTATAATTTAAAGATGATTTTGATTTGAAGTCATGCGTAACGAAGACTTAGAATGGGCAGTTGAAGAATTTGCCGCGTGACGATGACGCTTTTTTCACTTATTTATTACTATTTATTCTTTAGGTTTTTATGCAGCTATAATGCAACGAAGACTTTAAAGGGGCTGTGCTTGTGATCGGGCATATATAACATAATATTATGTTAAAGACACACGTCTGAGTAAAAGTAAAAAAAAGCAGAATATTAAAAAAAAATGTTTTAAATTTATAAACATGGAGTAGCTTTAGCTCAATACCAAAGAAATAGTTCAGTGTATTAATATCGCAAAACACAGCAAATTAATTCACCATATAAATGACCACATCACAGTCACTACAGCGAAACTAAGAAATATATTTGTCTTTATATCGTTTTATTTATCGAAATGCTATGTCTCATCGGTCAATTTCTAAAAGGAAAAAAGTAATATCTCAATAATTCAGAAACCATATAATATTTGGTTTTCCCTATTTTAAAGTACCGCTGGCACTTTGTAGTTCTTGTGTATGTTAAATTGTTCGTCCGTTCGCTTTCTAACGTCGTTATTTTCCAACGGATTGTTTTGGAACTGGGCACAGAGGTTCGCTTTGACCTATAGTTTTACAAGTACCGTTTTCGACATGATTGGATAAGTTTAAGGGCCCAAAGTAATAAGGTCACATGATAAACTTACCAGCAGTACTTACCACATTCTTGCGTTTCATTTGTTTTTATTTTATTTTATTTTACTTACAACATTACTATCTCGAATAAATGCGCGATCTTAAAGTACAACCTGTATAATGTACCTATACTATAAGCTGTGTTTGAATACTAAAAAAAATTATCTAATAACAATTTTTATGTTTTACCTGCCATATACAGCAACCACAACGAACACTTTTAGAATTTAGGTTTGTTTGTTTTGATGTCACTTGAGAATGCTTGAATGGATTGGTTCAAAATCTCCTCCAGGAGATGCTTCAAGGCGTAATCGAAAGAATCAACCTCCTCCGGGAAAAGGCAGCTAGGAGACGTCCTCAAAAGGTAAGTAACCCTGGGAGTAGCGAAGCACATCCGCAAAATGTCTACTAAGATGACAGAAGGTTTCTAACTCGTATAACAAAACAGATGATGATCCCACAGCTTTCAAGCCATAATGACAGTTGCTTCAGATAATTAGTTCTAGCAATATCAATCATTATTTTATGTTTTCCAGCACTTAAAAATATCAATAAATGTATGAAAATAACGAATCATCGAACTTGTATAAATTGGTTCTGAGAGCGATCCTACAACTTTTGTGCCATATTAACTATTGCTCCAAATGGCTAGTTCTAACAATACAACCATTTTTTTTTGTTGGCCGGCACTTTGAGAAAAGGCCCAATAAAGTATAAAGCCTGAATCCTTTGTAATAAAATTTCGAAAATGACCTTATAAACCTATGTACACGCTCGCTGCGTTCAGTCGTGCTCGAGGGCTTGTCGACGATGGACAAATGACAGGGGCTCTTAATAGGGATGAGAAAAAGATTAGTGTTTTTTACGGTTGCGTATATTTCAGAAATGAAATTGTCATATTGTCATATCTTTTCAATGAACTAAGTTGGCAGAATCAAAAGATCGCTTTCGCAAATTAAAAAGTCAGTAATGAAGAAAACTAAATACAGGACTGGTGTATAATTCGTAATTTTTAAAACGTAAACAACTAGTTTGTTAATCAATTATGTAGTTTCACAAAGAAATGTCCTTGAGGTTTCGGTAATTCGTCGACATTTTTTTCAACAACGGTGAAAAGAAAGCACTATAGGAAGTGCCGGATGCATAAATCTAGGTTCAAAAAAACTGTAGCTCAGTTCGTACATTCCGGAGTGTACCGGTTGCCGGAAGTAGGAGCCGGAGTGGGTTATCGCGTAAAGCCACGTCATTGCCTATATGCACTGGGTTTGCGAGTAAAGTTTTTTTTTTTTTTTTTGAGTTATAAGTTGTATTAAGATACCCCTTCATCAGTCTTCTCGCGTATGGATGTGGATCAAAATCTATTTTTGGTAAATTATTTACTTACGTAAGATTGCCTAAATGATTTGATTACAATGATACAATCTAGCTGAGTGGTAGCGAGTCCCCTTCTTATTTAGAAGGCCGTGGTTCGAATCCCAGGTCATGTACCAATGAGTATTTTCTAACTTATGTACATAATTACGTATATCACTGACTCATTGCCTCGGAAAGCACGTTAAACCGTCAGTCCCGTTGTCATCAATAGATGGCAATCGTTAAAATTCACCAACCCGCACTCGAGCAGCGCGGTGGATTAAGCTCGAAGCCTCCTCATCCTGAGGTGAGGCCTAAGTCCCTGCGGTGGGGCATCAATGGGCTGATGGAGTGATAGTAAGTGATACAATGTAGGATGCTATATCAGTAACCTAACTTTACAAGTCTTGCAACTTGAGAATGAAAACGCGTGCATGGACCGAGCGAACACTTTCTTTGTTTTAAATTCATATACACGTATATAATACACCAAACGTAATACTTTGTGATCACTGCTTGACCAATTGGTTGACTTGATTCGTTTCGCATTGCTTCAGATAAAATATTTACCAGCGAGCCTACGCACTTATATTTGCCACGACAAAAACCATCACGTATGTACGAATACAAATGACGAAACAGTAAGTCCATGTAAGTCATTCTTGAAGAACCGCGAAGACGCATATTCCACATTCCACATTTCGAATTGTCACGAATCTGTCCTTTATGTTATAATCACGGGTTATAATTAATTTTTATGAGTTAGTATCTCAGGTTTGTACACTATTGCTAGTGAATAACGAATTTCAGGGACGGTGAAACTATCGAACTGTTTAAACGACAAGATTCCACAGGAATCGCATTTGCATTCCCAAGAAATCTACACGTTTCATCCATTTTATACAATATGTACTTGAGTGTAACTCAAACAGAAATTCCACGTGTCTGTCTGTACATAGTAACAGAATTTGTGCATGAATATATTTACCTTTTTCTGAACTTCCTGCACATGCTACTATGTTAATTAACTGCAAGCGAAAATTAACATCGTAACAACCTGTTTACTCTCTAATATTAGCTAGCATTTTTTAATACCAGTTTTCAGTAAAATAACGGTAATTTAGCCTCGCAGTACGTAACGGACGTTTAAAGTTGCCATCCACAAGCGCTTAATTTTATAAATTTATACCTATTAGTTTATTTAAACATAGTATACGGTTTACTAAGTAAACAAACAATGTCATCCGCATAAAATCCATTCACAAATTTTTGGAGAAAAATCCTTTATTTTATTTTCATATCAGTATTTATTATTTTAGTTGTTTAATATAAATTGTCATTATCAGTTCCATGAACTGTCATGACAGCCAACACTGTGACAGTGATATTATTTTTATAAATATGCAACGGCAATGGCTGACCTTATAATTCCACCCCGTGACGTCACGCTATGAGAATTTTCAAAATGATATAACCACGTAAATACCGATCTAATACAAAAAAAAAATCAAATTAGTTTCTTAAAATTGCCTATTCTTTCGAAAAATAAAATGACGGACTTTTGTTCAAAAATTTGGAAATGTTCATAGACGATACAAATGTACACAAAATTGCAAACATGCAATCATCTTAGATTTACAAAAATTCGTTCATCATGTAAATATTATAATTAAATACCAAAAAGAAAGAGCAGCTCAGTTGACTCGTTACAACTACCTTGCAATGTATATATACGCAGTACGAAGTACAACCAAACTCTATTACTGTAAAATTTATTTACTTTGTGTAAATAATTAATATATGAAAATTAACTATCGCAACCACCATTATCTCCGGAACTAATGAACCAAAAGTTTGGAAGAAAAGAGAAATATTGTCCTTTAGCAGGAAAACCTAATCAATAAACGAGGTATCGGTGGAAATTTAAAAATTATAAAATAATTGTCTCAAAACCTTCATGTGACCTAAACAAATGAAAGTGCTTGAAATCAAACGAAAGTAGAAATACAAATACTTTATTTATAATTTTAAAATGCATAGTCTAATAGTTATTAAAGAAAATATACGAAAATCAACCGTTCCTCCATTAGCTCCGAAACTGCTGACCTAAAATTGAAAAATTAAGAAACAGAATGTTGAGCCTCATTCAAAGTTTACAGGAAAATTCTAAAGCTGAATTCCCGTGGAAAACAGAAAAACGGCTTTGTTAGAAGTCGGACTACTACAGCTAATTTTTTAAATATAATTTTTAAAAGGCTGCGAAGTTGCAAATGTCGATTTTCGAGCTAAAGCAGTAATTTTTCTACCGCTGTTTTAAATTTCGAGTTGTGAGACAGTAATTTAAGAATTGAGTCGAGCGTTAAACCACACAAACATAGCGGCCAGAAAAAGACCAACTAAAATAAATTGTAAAATATTAGATCAAGTAAGGAATTATTAATATTCCATTGAAATTCTAGAACATAGCCCGTTAACTACTAATATCGCGAAACACGACAAGTCTGCTATCTCGCAACTAGCCAACGACGACGTGTAATTCAAAGCATTTCCTTCCTCAGCTGTCTCCTGAAACTCACTGTACGTTTCTTCGGAGCGAAATGTAAAATTCGAGTTCCGACGCCATTCAACAAATCACGCCTCACTTTCATTTACTTTTACTTAGACATATTAAAATTATAGAAAGTAAATACTGCATCTTTATTGTAGGTACTTTCATATTTATTACTATACTAGCTTCCGCGCGCGACTTCATTTACATATACGTTTCTTTCTTTCTGACCTGTCCTTGAAAAGAACAGAAAGGTATTATGATACGTCTCCCTGGCAAATGAAATAATGACACCCTGAGAAATGTGTTCATTATCAATCGAGAAATGGATGACCCCCATTGATAAAAAGACGAAGAGGAAAAAGATATGCGTCAGCGGAATATTTATGATAATCTTGACCATCAATCGCTCTACTGATGGTGAACCATCATACTTTTTGAAGAACACTTTTCTCAGTGAAATGAGGAAGTTACATGAAAATAACCTTAGTGTTTCTTGGGTTATAAGGACTTACAAAGAAACAAACAAATTAAAATATTTTTTTGGATTCAGACAAAACATATTAGTTGATTGCAATAAACACGGCAATATCTTCCTTAAATAGACGTACTCGTATACGTAGACGTAGTAAGACTCGTTTGTTTGTAAAACACCTATACATTACAACCTAAATGTTAGTAACATAACAGTTAAGATTAAAACATACTACACTGAAAAAAGTGGATAACAAAACTGGTTGTGTTACCATGAAAATAGCAAAACTTTGATAATTTTTAAACAAAGTTAGTTAAAATGTAAGCTACTGGTTGATAAGATGGTACAAATGAGTTTGACTACTTATAGCAATAGTTATGTGTCACTGTTTTTAGGTAACTAGTAACAAATTTTTTGTTACTCATTGTTACTCATTGTTACTCATAACAAAAAATGTTTTTCTGTGTACAAGCAGAGAACTATTCTCGACGACCGGGTGGCCTAGTGGGTAGCGACCCTGCCTACGAAGCTGGGGGTCCGGGGTTCGAATCCCAGTTCGGGTCAGTATTTATATGATGAATATTGATACTGGCACCGGGTCTTGGTTATTATGTGTATGTGCTGTCTGCGCTTAGTACCCAAAACACAAGCTAATGCTCAGTTTGGGGCCTAGACGTTGTTGTGATGTATACGTTATTATATTATATTCTACAAACCATAAATCAAACCCGATTATGCCGCAGAAAGAAGAGCTGCGTAAGTGTGGTTGGAAGGAGGTAAGTTATGTTTTTTGGGTGTATATGTAAATATATTAGTAGGTATGTATATATCTTTGACAAGGTCTGTACCCTGAACGGCTTGATTGATTTTACTTATGAAGTCTCGTTTGTTTTGCGTGAATAGCCTATTCGATATACAGGTTGAGATTTTAGTAACCTCCCAAAATTTTTCTAGATGTTACGTATCACCAATAGACCTCATTACGTAAATAAAAATATAGGTAAATTATTCATAATCAATAATTATAACAAAATTTGGCTACCTTCTGCTTACATAGAGCGAAAGGGCGGGGCATAGGGCATATGGGTGAGACGTGTGCACCTGCACTGGTGCCCTCGTCAAAGGTGACTAGTATATTGGTAGTTTTGGGAAAGGTTTACGTAGTCTAAACCGAATATTTTTCTATTGAACGATACTAAAATGGAAAAAGACGGCCAATGGATTTTTATCAAAGGTATATTAAAATTTGGTTGGTCATTAAAACCTCATTCTGTATACAACACTGTAGGTATACATCATAACAATTTTTGGTTACTATTTTGACACAATAAACTACCAATAAAAGTTTGTAAAAGTACAATACGTTTTGGGTAAGGACAGTACGATAATTGTTCATTATTATTCTTTGTTGGGCAACGGTTTATGACACGTCAAAAAACATAATTTGAATCATTTATAGAAGTTGCCTTTACAAGTATTTTTGTATCCCATCAGGCCGGGGCGTGCTTGACGGAATGAAAACGCACCACAAAAAAATCGAATACCTGTCACTAGAGAGCTTTTAAAAATTAAATTCCTTCACTGTTGCTTATCTAAAGAGCTGCGTAAAAGCAATTCGGTTGCTATTACAGAACACGTTAATAATAATAATAATAATAATACATGGGACTTCCCACACAGCGTCATCTAGTCCCAAAGTAAGCAAGTATTATGCTTGTGTTATGGGTTAGTAGAAAACTGATATACATACTTAAATATTCTTTATAATATATACATATATAAATATTTTTGCGAAGACACCACATACATATAACAACCAAGACCCGGTACCAGTATCAATATTCATCATATAAATACTGACCCGACCTGGGATTCGAACCCGGGACCTCCAGCTTCGTAGGCAGGGTCGCTACCCACTAGGCTAAGCGGTCGTCATTGGAATAAAAGCATTTCGGCTCCTTTTATAAAACGAACGGTCTCAGTAAGCAAACTCTTATCTTTTATAGAACAAATAATCGTACAAATACTAATAATAATTATCATTTGTTTATTTGTGTTTCTCACCATGGTAAAAATGTTTTAGAAACAAAAGATAGTCGTAGGTGATTATGGAAGACTAGAGCCTAAACTAGATCGAACCTATTCAGGTTTCCAGACATCCACCACTATTAGGAACTTAAAGAAAAATGAAATTTCTTCACTCGAGAAAATGTTATTTCGCTTATGTAAGGCGTAATTTGTGTTTGAATTATTTTTTATAAAACTTTTAATTTTATTAATTGACACGCATTTATTTTAGTTTTGGTTGCGCCCTATGTCTCGTAACACTTAGGATTTATATTTTAGGTATACCATATACCTACTATAGGCATCCTACCCTATCTGCACCCTAAAATTGTATCTTCTGCCGTAGACAATTAAACATTTATAATACAAATTCTTATTATTTATTCAATATTATAAAGTTAAAAATGACTAGACCGAATTAACGAACGTAGCTTCCATAAAATTGACGATGCTGTTAAATTTTCCGAGATACTGTGTCACCGATAAATTTTACTTCAGGGAATAGTTCGGGGAAAAATCTTAAATTGTACAACTCCACGCTTTCTCTCAGTGCTCGTTATTTCCTCAAATTACAGTGAAAATAATCTTAATATTAACGTTACCAGATTGAAGGTGAAATTATTGGACGTGGTTATTAAATTTCACACAAATTAATTATTACAATAAAAGCAAAATATAGACTTTCAAAGAATTTTAAAGTTGTAACTTCGTCATGCCAGTCCTTCTATTGTTTTTGATCTTTATATGCCTACTTCAGGTAAAGATGTCAATAATTATAATTAATATTAGATTAAACAATTAATATTAGATGTAAATATATAATTTAAAAAAATCTGATCCCTTTTAGGATGGTTTCATTCGACGTGTCCTAACAAAAAAATCGAAGTATCACATCTCTCTTAATATGATACCATATTCTACAAATGGGTCCAAAGTGAAGAGATTCGAGGGGTATTTATGAATTTCCAAGATCACGTTCATTTCGTCGCAGCAATGACGAACTCGATACAGAAAAAAAAAACGCGTCAGGTATCACAGGATTTTCTCCATTTATATTAATACAATTATAGCCATGAATTAAAGCCACGCCATGCGCTCATTACACAAAAGCTACGGATTCATACAAACAAAAATTTACATCAGCTCTGATCAGATATAGAAAACCCTTTCAATTATACAAATTACAGTAAATTGCTTTAGAGAGAGGAAACAATCATTAGTTGCTGCCCACCGCCA
Organism: Luffia ferchaultella; assembly: GCA_949709985.1. NCBI lineage: Eukaryota > Metazoa > Arthropoda > Insecta > Lepidoptera > Psychidae > Luffia > Luffia ferchaultella. The sequence goes on from OX453244.1 coordinate 9,554,881, forward strand.
AATGGTGATTTATAGAAATACTAGCTTTCCACCCGTGGCTTCGCCCGCGTGGGCTACACGATTGTACCGATACTTTCATACTGAATTACATCAAAATACGCTCAACTGTTTTAGCGTGAATAATAGTTATCCCACAGGGACTGTGTTTTTTTCAGGGATAAAAAGTAGATATTACTCTACAACTCATAAACCACATCTACACTGAGAGAAATCCTTCGTACAGACGAACGTATATTTCAGAAATATACAGTCAACGTACACTTTAGACTTAAATACGTACAAAACAACATTAATAAGGATACATCAAAAGTACACCGACAGATTTGTCCTGCAACTGCATGGTGTAATCTGTGCTACGCTGAATCAAGTAATACCACTATTTAAGTATACAATATCCTTTTTTCATGCTGAAATTTTCTCAGTGTATGCAAAAAAATCCATAGTCATTGCTTCATTGCTGCGTGATTGACTGTTAAACATACAAACTTTAACTTTTATAATATTAGTAGGATAGCCTTTTCCATTTTATAATGTCTGGATGGTCCCTCGCAATATAATGTCAACAAAAATGACAGGCAACCCATATTAACCAAATAAGGTACATTAATGTACAAACCATCCTTGTATGCTTGAATTATACCCGAACGGTATTTTTCTACAACAGACGTTATATAATCAAAGAATAGCCCATAATCTGAGCCCATAATCTATATATTTTTTTTTCATGAATATTTCTTATATATTTATAAATTGTTATAACTGAGCCCGTACGATAAAATTATTCATATAAGAATTCGGGTAAAAATACATAAAAAGTATACATGACAATACATAACAACAACGTCTAGGCCCCAAACTAAGCATTAGCTTGTGTTTTGGGTATCAAGCGAAGACACCACATACATATAACAACCATGGCCCGGTACCAGTATCGATATTCATCATATAAATACTGGCCCGACCTGGGATTCGAATTCGGGACTTCCAGTTTCGCAGGCAGGGTTGCTAGGTAGGTAGGTTTTGTAAATAATTATTTAAATTTTAAAATGCTATAGGGCTATCTTGACTATGGAACGACGCCCCCACGCTTTGAACAATACTATGTAATACTGTTTTATATTTTATTTCGAAAGAATGAACAATTTAAAAAAAGAACTACTTTTATTTTTTTCTTTTTGTATCGGTATTTACGTAGATATATATTATACAGAAAATTCTTATAGTGTGACGTCACCGGGTGGAATTATAAGTTCAGCCATTGCCGTTGCATATTTATAAAAAACAATGATGCTATTACTATTAACCTATTAACAGTTCTAAGACTGGCATTGTTTTTATAAATATATAATGGCAATGGCTAACCTTATAATTCCACCCGGTGACGTCACACTATACGAATTTTCAATATAATATGTCTTCGTAAATATCGAACCGAAAAAAAGAAAATTCAAATTAGTTTCTTAAAATTGCATATTCTTTCGAAATAATATATACAACGGACTCATGGTCAATTAGTTAAACACCGCTGATATCGGCCCATTACATTCTATTGTCATAAACAACAGATTTAGTACGAAAACATTCCTAGTACTGGTTTCGAATGAATAAAATATTCTGATAGTATCTGTTATCGTCGTGACGTGTCGATGTCATGATAGCCCAGAGCGCAACGAACCTGTCTCAAATTTACAAGGCCCCGTTGGGCCATGGTTCGAATCCGGGCGTGTATCAATGAGTTTTTCTGACTTAAGTACACAATATCACTGACACCGTGCTTCGGAGGGCACGTTAAGCAGTCGGTCCCGGACGCTGTCAATAGATGGCGGTCGTTACAGTTCCCAACCCGCAGTGGAGCAGCGTGGTGGACTTAAGCTCCAAGCCTCACCCTGGGGGAGGCCTAAGCCCCTGCAGTGGGGTAAAAATGGGCTGATGATGATGATGATCTGTCATCACTTTATCTTTCAGATTGTTCAGCGGTAAAAGTAAACATTTTGGAACAATGTAAAAAAGGGAAGAGTCAATGAACCTAGCTACTAGCTACTCATCGATATCCTATAACTATATACAAATAATGTCGTGTGGATTTGCTTAGTGTTTGTTTACGTGTGTAAATATATACAGCAAATATTAATACATGTCTACTATAAATCATAGTCACGTCTTGTATATCTGGTTACGACAAGTGAATTTCATTGTGATAATATCTCGTAACTTATAACTTACGAGTCATAATGTGATTTCGTCGGCGTGCGCACGACCCACACAATAAAATTTTGTGGTAAAACTACCCCAAATTATTATCAGACATTCTTTAGGTTTCACTCTAATGAAATGTTATAAGTACAGAAATAAAATTAATAATAACTTCTTAAAACTAAAAGTCAGCGAAATTTAAAACAATCTTCGGTCACGTTATAATAAGTGAAAATATATTACTCTTTGTAGTAGCTTTAGATTATAATGACAGATCTGCTACGGAGATCTGTCGGAGATACGGTTATAAGTGTGTCGTATATATACGTACATTTGAGTATTTTATTAAACTTCCACAATATATTTGATTCTTTTTTGACCAAAATATTAAAATTCTTATCTACTGTTTTTTTTTGTTTGATTTAGTAACCACAACGTATCGACAATTCCTTCGGGAAAAATATTTTTACATAAAAATTTGCCTTCCATTTTTTTTTAATGCAAAAACAGTCTTTCTTTAAGTGACGCCCAATGCCTAGGAATATTTGGAAAACGATAAATATACCATAAAAATAATTATGCGATCTCTAAAATAACTTATTATTTATGTCTTCATCCATCAAAAACGCATTTTTACCCAAAAATATCTACTCCCAACATATAACTTCAGAAATATGTAAATTTCATGTTTTACCTCAGCCTAATGGACACAATAAAACAATAACACAAATCGTTTCGATAACGCGCTTGAATTGAAATACATATTACAGAAAGAAATCATTTATAACTAAATCAGCGAGGGCAGCGATTTGTAATGGCGGTCGAAAAGCGCTGTAATTTGAGCTTCGGTAACATTTAGTCCCTTCACATTCGTCACAAACACCATAACAATGGTGCGACGCGACACGCGATTGACGCGGGCGGTGATTACAAAAAGGGCTTTATGAAAATGTCAGTCATTATTCCGAAAATACGGTAAAGCATTGATGGCGCGGCCACTTTCCGGCAAAGGATGGCGTGTCCCACACCAAACACGCTACTATGCTTGCTTTGCCGTAGTGCAATATAGCCGAGACACACGTCCATGTATATTCATTTTTGTTTGGCGATTCAAGTTTACAACATTCCTTCAGCTACACTAAGCCAGTAGTGTTTACTTTCTTTTTCATTATCATCATCAGCCTATTTTACCCCACTGCAGGGGCTTAGGCCTCCCCCAGGGTGAAGGAGGGGGCTTGGAGCTTAAATCCACCACGTTACTCCACTGCGGGTTGGGGATTGTAACGACCGCCATCTATTGACAGCGCCCGGGGCCGACTGCTTAACGTGCTCTCTGAGGCACGGAGTCAGTGATAGTTAATGTACTTAAGTCAGAAAAACTCATTGGTACACGCCCGGATTCGAACCATGGCCCTATAGCCTTATATAAATTTGAGACAGGTTCGTTGCGCTCTGGGCTATCACGACTTACTTTATTTTTGGAGTCTCCTTAATGAGGTGTTGCAACTTCTTTACGATACAAATTCTAACTATATCCGTAAATCCACGTCAGTTTCCGTGTCGATATGTCTATCGACACAGGTTGCACGACCCAAGCTGCACCAGAGAGTGGAACAAACTATGCTACCGTGCTTTTGACATTGATATTGGTCAACATAGATGTATAGTTCGATTTTAATGGACGCTCTGCCGCATTCAAGCAGGACATCTACGATCGCTCCTACAACTTCATGTATGCCTTGAGAACTGTTTGTGATACTCAAAACAAAAAAGGCTTCTTGCGATCAATCAGGGCTTCAACGGATACTTAATGGCTTAATGGGATCTTCTCACAGCAACCTTCGTGCCAAACATTGAAGTTTTGAATTTAAATAGAGCAACCTTGGCTTGTCTGCACAACCACGTAACCTAATCTGAACGAAGGCTTTCTGCCTGTAGTGCCTATTTTCTAAACGATTAGACGCTTCAAGTTGTAATTTTGCACATATACCTATATTACTTATGACATTACATAAAGAAGAGGTAAATTACAATTACCATTTCGAAGCCTGACAGAAATAACAGTAAACGATTTTTTAAATAAAAAAAAAACTATATAAATTATGATAAATGACAAGATTTTAAAGAGACGATGGAGGGTACCAAGGATGCTTGTCGCGTTGCCGCGCTGTATTGCGACACTGATCCTCTGAACAAAGTATTCCTTGCACATAGGATCCCCTGTCAACAGACACAGCGCGACACCCAAATCGTGGACAAGTGATTTGGTATCCTTGGACCAGGGACCCATCGTCTCGACAGCAAAAGGGATGAAATGGTAGCGATTTATAAGTTCCATGTGCTTGGCTGTTTAAATTGTTTTTTTACAATAATTGGTACATCGTTGAATAAGCCCGGTCAGGTTTATTCCACGATGTATCACAAAAATAAAAATACTGTGGTTATAAAATGATATACGATATTGATCTAATGACTCATTCACTGGTTTCTCATTTTCATTTATTTCATTTCACTAACGTTTAAGTAATTCTAGGTTTTAATAAAAAATCTACCCGTTATTAGGTTTAGAGATAATCTTATTGGACATAAAACAAAATTCCAATAATTATTATGCAAATGTTGACGACAATACCAGTAGTAAGCACGTCACGTCTTTCCTAATCTATCAGTATAGTTTAAACTTTTATGTTGTAAAATATTTTCACTAGGAATTTTACTTGGTATTTCCGTCTTATAGAAAAGTGACAAAAGTTTTTGACGATTACGCTAGTAAAAAGGTAATCTTTATAACAATTCTTATTTTTGTGAAGTAAAAGTTTTATAATGGCGAAGACAACACTATATACTAGGTTAGTTGATTGGTGGCGATCACTTCGGGCACTTGATGCGCTTCCTCAAGTTGAACAGCTAGCGTGTGGCACGTACGTAGGTACCTATGTAAATTTTTGCATTCGCGATTACATTAACGAATATCTACTTCACGTATAAAAATAAAAATATATACCGTTGTTTTTGTTACCTATTTATTTTCTATGTAAAAGAAAAAATAGCCAGCGTAACGGCTGACGTATGGATGCATTCAGTGCGGTTAGTATCCAAAATTGCAAATAAAACGAAAAATAATAACTTATGCGTCCAAATTCATCTGGTTTGTTCCTTTAAGGACAGATTCCCTTTAAGACAGATTTTGTACCTACACGCAAGAGAAAAAGTTTCGATTTGTTCCGTTAAGGACAGAAACGTTTTTAACCAACGTCCTATAAATACGCGTTTGCGAATAAGAGATTTATTTTTAAGCTATTATTATTAAATTATGGAAAACTCAATTTGTGCTGATATGGTGCTATGCTCATGCTATGCAGAGTTTTGTTACCTACACGTATTTATAGCGCGTTGGTTGGTAGTTGCTGAATATTTCATTGATAGATAATTAAGTACCTATTCAAAACAGGAAAATTACCCCTTTCTTCCTGTTGGACTAAATTAATTTGAACCCAGTCTGTCATACTGAGCTGTAGAACGATTTGGATTTTTGTTCATATTGTTCTACCGTAAAGCAAACTTCCTATTCGTAAACACGTATTCATGGGACGTTGATTAAAAACGTTTCTATTCTTAACGGAACAAATCGAAACTTTTTCTCTTGCCTGTACAAAATCTGTCTTAAAGGGAATCTGTCCTAAATAGAATCTGTCCTTAAACAAACTATTACGTCAATGTCATAGTCATAATTTTCTGCGATTTTTTTAAAGAATTTAATTAACTCAAGACGCTTTCCTCGTAATGGTCATTTTAACTTTGTAAACAGGAAAAAGGGAGACGGGCCTAATCAAGTACTGTGCTTGTTTATTTGGGTTTTTTTATATAAATAATGTATGTGCGATAATGTATTAATTATCATTGTGTGAATTCCATTAATATTTATTTCACTGATAACATTTTCGGTGTATATTCTCGTGCTAACGCCTAATGACGTCTAATTAATATTCTTGATTCACTATTTGTCTCTCTGGAAACGATTCGCAGTGAACTACACCACGGCAATAGAAGTAAACTGTCAGCATAACCTTGATTTTCGTGTGCCTTTGTCGCGGTTTCTTGGGTTTTGGCTCGTCGTCAAAGCGCTATTCCAAAGACAGTTTGGCTTGTTTGCATGTTGTACTCGTAAACCCATATTTCTTCGCCAGGTAATAATCGTTTCATCAAGACGAGCTCCGTAGAAACTCGGGAAGTCATGTCTTCAGCAACGTGTTTTTGATGCTCCTTTTGGAAAAAAATCTGCACTGTCGGAACCAATCGTGCTAGGACGCTTTTCAGCCCCAAAATATTAGTCAGAATGTTTAGAACCGACTTAAAACCTATGCTCATCTCTTAAGAAACCAAATCTCTAAGATTCATATCTTGATTTATGAGATTTACTTTTTGAATAGGTCAATGTTTTCGTCGTTTGTGTCGGCTTTCTTTGAATACCTTGAAAAGAAAACCAAGTAATTTTTCTGCCTAATTTGCGGAAAACCAGCGTGCGAAATTTTGTTTCAAACATATAACTTAAGGGGATAGTCTTTCTCTCCAAGGCTTCGAATTGGCATCGCTATCTCCGTTTCGATCCCTCTTCCAAGACTTATTTCTGAGTGACAGAGATGACAAGAGCGAATTCCCATAAATACCTAAGTATAAGTATAATATAATATATATATATAAATAAATACCCGTCGAAACAGCTTGCGGGTCATGATTTTTTCCACCCCTGAAATGTGTATGAATTGGAACCAAAATTTACAGGATCATTAAGAAGGGATATCACTAGGGCGGTACGTACTGCTTTTTTTTTAATTCGCATTAATGTCGAATTTACGTCTCATCATTTTCAAAAACTATGAATTGACGGAAATCATGGGTTTCAGGAATTTATTCTAAAACGACTAAAAAAAATATCAAAAAAACAAAAACATACCGCCCTGTGACAGTATTTCTCCTATTACTTATATATTAGATATAGAAATACAGCGAGGATTAGATACGGGCCGAACCCTCTTTTTTGTACGAAAAGCCTACCTCCTTGAGGTACATTTCTTATCTACATACCATTTCTCTCTTGTAAAATCGTAAATGACTTAAAAGCGTAATTAATAAAAGTGTTGACCTAAAGAAACTGAGTGGCAAAACTCCCTAAAAGTAACTCATACATAACAATAATACAATCTAGACGTTTCTTTTTGATTCATTTGAGTGAGCTGATTTACAACTGAATTGAAGCCGTCGCTAATTACATTTAATTAAATTTTACATTACAGGTATCATTTTTATACAAAATGACATTAGTACTTGTCAAATTAGTCCACTTATTTAAAAATTCCAATACCTATATAAGCCAAACAGTCTTCGTGCATATAACACTATAACTTTAGATATTAAGTCCATTTTAGACTAAATTTCTTTTTTGTTACACAGAGATAGAGAACGAACCTAAGTACACGAATTAGATCACTTTTTTATATTCCTCTTGTACATACATAATGTCTTAAAAACACCTTAAAAAGTTATGGCAGGCCTTTTCACATTATTTACTACAAGAAGAACAAGCCTTTTAACAGGTCCCTTGCCAGCTGTAACCAGTGTCCATCTACGTGTTACAATCACCTGAATTTGCTATTATTGGTGTTCATGTTCTATGCTTAGCTTTATTCGGACCGAGTTATCAAACAATTCGAAAGTGTACGTATCTAGAATTTGTAAGCTCGCATCCAAAACGATATATCCCAATCATAAATATGGAAATATAATGTCCATAGGAGAATTTTATCATAAAGTTCCCAAAACATATAAATAATACGAATAGGGAATGTCTTTAATACAAAAAAGTTAATTTCGTGGAATATATCCATTCTACTATAAGTAGTAACTAATTGCATTGGTAAATCGAATGCGATGAGCACAGCCAATGTTACAACTTTGATTGGGAAGATACATTCTCCACAAACTTGGTAATTTTTTCCTTAAACTTTGTCTTTGTTTGGACGAGTACCGACGCGCTTTGTCTCTTGTCTACAATAATTTTTGTAACATGTGGCTTTACAGATTATGTTTTTGAATACTGTGATACATATTTATTTATTTTTTTGCTAAACTCTGAAAAGCTTTCGCCCCCATCGTCACTGAAAGGGCGTTCACACGGTAAAGGCGTGGGAAGTCGTTCGTTCTACCTCGATCATACATTTTATATGAGAGTTAGCATCCGAGACGGTAGCTCTCGCAATTTTTCTGTTCTATAATAAAAATTCTATAACGAGTACATATGTAATCAACTCTAGGCTTGTTTATTGGTAAAGCACGGTCTTAGATCAATGGTAACGTATGATATAAAAAACACTTAGTTGTGACCCTTAAGATGTGATGTGACAAACACAAGTTGAGAATAACATTTTCTTCCCGAACGTTTGGGATTATTTTTGTTTATTCCTATAACAAAACTCACAAAACCGTACTTCAATCTAAATATAATAGATCATAGCACGCAAATATTCTCGCTTGCGCTCCATCGTAGCAGAAGAAAAGGCAGAAAAACACTGAAGAAGTGATGACGAAATAAATACCAAAAAAAAAGCCATTTAAAAAGTTAAGGCATAGATGCATTCCATTTCTAGCAATACATAGTTGTACTTTTATTTCTCAAAATTATAATCTATGTACCAAAAGTTCTAATCAACCTTTATGGTGGATATGAACATAGGCGCAAGTCGCGTCGTAGTAACCAGTTTTAGGTGTACCGGGACGCAGTGGAGCGAGGGGCATATGACCGAACCTGCGCAAGCATGCATAAAGCGTTGTATTCCGATCCGCCATAAAGTTTGAATGGAATTATACCTCGCTTTGAGGCAGCGATAGGATCCTTAAATAATATTTATTTGAAATTATATAAATGGGAAATAAATACGTTATTTTAGATCAAAACTCATAAGTTTGTGAAAAGTGTCAAAAGGTCAAAAGCAATGAGCGCCCAAGTCGTACATAATAATTGACGATTGAGTGTCGTTATAAGGTCGGGGCATTTATATTTTGACGGCTGGAATCCCTCGACATTCATGAAAACGTGTGAGTGACGCGGTAGGTACTCACGAGAGCAGATATAAAAATGTGTGATTGAACAATTTGATTTTATTCTGAAAAATTATAGGCCTTTTCATAGAATTAATTAATCATAACTTTCAGAATAGGGATATTTATTATAAAATTATTAATTGCTTGTATGGCCAATCATAAATAATAAGTATTTGTTGCAATACAAATTATAAAGACTATAAAGAGGAATGACAATGTTCCCACTTCCGGTGGGATCAAACTTCAAGTGTAAGAAAGAGAAGAAAATTAATTGACAAAAATGTGAAAAATCATTAGTGTCATAGATTTTTTTCCACGGCCATCACAATAATTTTTTTTTAATTTCTTTTTGTTTGCCCTTGACATTAGATAAGTTTTTTGATAGTAACCTAATAAATAATAAAAATTACATAGTAATAACTAGATTAACTAGCTTTTTATTGGAAACAAATAAAAATATCTTTTTCTACGTGGGAACAAAAAAAACATATATTTTTAGTTTTATCCGTATATCGGTAAAATTAAGTTTTTATTAGAAACTCTGTATATAAATAAATCGTGGGAAAATCATAAAAGTCTAGCACTACGATAAAGTGCCATAAAATGCCTTCTAGGAAGGACTTTTTTGTTGCCGCCGGCTAGTCTGCAAAGGCGGCCACAATAGAACTGCATATTCTAATGGTTCCACTCCATATTGGCAGCAAGGGTGCCTTTGCTGTTGTTTTACGGCACTTTAACGTAGTGTTAGACTTTTATGATGATCTCACGATTTAATTAAATGAACACAGAGTTTGTTATAAACGTATATGCATGGCCTTAGCGACTTAGTTTTCCCGATACACGAATAAAACTAAAAAACCATTTTTTTTTTGAGTCCAGGTAGGAAAGTATAATGGTATTTTTTCCATTAAAAAGCTAGTAAATCTAGTGATTAATATGTATTTTTTAATTAATCATTAGCTTAGTTTACAAAAAAAAATTATTTAAATTATGATGACTGCGGAAAAAAATCTTTGACTATGATTTCTTTATTTTTCACATTTTGGTCATTAAATTGATCCAACCGGAACTGCAGGGAGATTTTGTGTACTACCAATATTATTAGGAATATTCCAATATTTTTTTAAGTTATGTTAACTGATGATGATGACAATAAATGATGTATTTCATATTAAAAATAAAATTATAATGTACATAAAAATACAATAAGAAAGTTGAATCGTAGCCTATTAATTTACCAAAGATAATCCATGAATTGCTAATTTCTGAAGTCAGACGTCTGACGCTCGAATTCCCATGAAACCATATCGTACCCGCGGAGCGAGAGCCAACATATTTATACGTATGAAAATGTGTATAAGAATATTCATTATCGTTTTTTATGTTTCTTTGGCCTGGACTGGAAAAAAATTTAACGACTAAAAAGGGAATGATACTAGACGCTTAAGATGTTTTTCTTAAGATAAAGTTCAAGTTTTTCATAACATCAGAAAACAGAGCGACAGCGGGCGGTCGTGGCAGCCTTGTTTATCTCTCAACATTTGCTCTCAAATGTAACGGCATAACACCGTCTGTTTCATTCTCCGCATTTACGCGAGTTACATTCGATTTACATAAAAATTGATTTAATTTTAAATCATTCATCGCGTCACACAGCTAATTCATCTATATATAGCCCTATTTCTAGATTATATATTATTTGTTAAAACGCGAGATCAAATTGAGAGCTATCTTTATTTTCAATGATTTTACACGCTTAGGCACATTCTACAACTTGTTTTCACTCTTTGTGATTTTTTGGTTCACTTAGGTTCACTCCTTTATATTTACACTTATTGAAACTCACCGACGAGCTTGCGCAACCTGCTTAAACAGGATATAATTTAAGAGCGGGCTATCATTGAAAATATACACCATGAATCTAACTGCAATTACGAATACCTACCGTCTATTCTAATTAAAATTAAAGAATATATAGACATAAATATATAAATACACTTTATCGCAATACATACAGAAGTTAGTACATAATATTTTTCTAATGTTAAAAGCTAAAAATAACCAGTTCCTGGCGAACCTGATGCAAAGGTACCCATAATGCTCGCGGCATTACCGCGCTAGATCGCTATGGCGAGCCTCTGCATCAGAAACGACCCCGAGCGAGGGTCACACCCCCTCTCCTATTAAGTCGGCGACCGATGCTCTTAATTAAATTTCTGGCCTCGAGGCTCCAACAGCCCGTGGTCTCCACAGCAAAAGGAATCGCAAGAAACAACAATAACCTTTACTAATTCACAAAAGTACAGTGATTCGAGTAAAACCAAAATAGAATATTTATTTTTGACTTTTACGAATATTACGAGTATCGAAAGTGACACATGCAATGGCAATTTTAAAATAAAAAAAAAAAACATTGTTTTAATTTTATTATACTGTATTAGTATTTTGTAGTCACTCCAGAAAAACCGCGATAACGAATATTTCTGATTTGAATTTCCATTTTCCGCTAACTTTCCACAGTGTTCATCAGTCTGTTTATCATGTTAATTATTTTGCAGGGTTATTAGAAACGGCTCAACTGTCAGATCGTATCAATATTCCAAGCCACGACGACGCGACTGTTTCCGAGGAACAGGGTAGTTGTTCGATATCTTAGACACTATCACATCAGGTCAAGGACGATAAATGTATAAACGATAATGACGAGTGATTAAAGTGGGCGGGCAAGATTGCAAAGCACGCAAGCCGAGCTATTTGCTTCACGAACGAGGTACAAAGATTACAATTTCCATAGACGTAGGCGGCGGTGCTTAGCGGATGGCTAGCCTCGGCAGCACTGCGCCGGTCTTGACTAGATAGCATTCTGGGTCACCTCGGGTGGCTGCATTTCATGTGCGTTTAAGTTCGATCTGTATGTTTTTTAGTCCAACAAGTCAAACCGAGGAATCCGGTAAGTGCCGCTAGTTAATAAGTAACGATAAATTCAAAACTTAAAAAAAAAAAACGGAAACTTTCCAAAAACAAATGGAGATCTTAAGCGAACTCGGGTGAAGATCATCTGACCTAAAATGACGTGCCCCTTCATTAAATGTCATTTTTTCAGTATAATAATAATAATACATGGGACTTCCCACACAGCGCCATCTAGTCCCAAAGTAAACAAATATTATGGTTGTATTATGGGTTATTAGACAACTGATATACATACTTAAATATTGTTTATAATATATACATATATAAATATTTTACATCAAGACACGGAACGAAATAAACATGTTCATGCACACAAATATTTGTTCCGGGCGGGAATCAAACCCGCGATATTTGACTCCGTAGTTAGGGTCTCTGATCACTCGACCATTCGGTCAGTCAAAGATATCGCAAAGATATGTGTGTATGTTATACCTATACTTTTATTTCTTATGGTTCATCACGTATGCTGAAAAAAAAATACATTTAGGCATCATTTCGTGGAAAGCGCATAATTTTAGACTACATGGTTTCTATATGTATGTACGTAAAAAACGATAGGGCTTACCTATCATTTACGCCTAAAATCTTTGTTTTCACTAACCAGTATCATATTAATATTTTAATTACTGAAGTGTGTGACTTGAAAGTAAATCAAATTTTTTCCGGGCGGAAGTGGTGCTGTTCGGCTGGAAGTAATAATTTTCTTGTAAATTTTTTTTTTAGCTTTATTGCATGTAATATACAAGTATACTTATGCACGTCAAAATTCGTCAAAATTCAATATTAGCTTAGTTAGTTGACAAACCAATCACTGCTCATAATATAACTGGTATTGGCACCAAATCGCTGTTTCGTGTGACAGTTTCCAAATCGAAAATCAAATTTATGATCGTTAATCTCCTGTCAAGGAGGAAAACCAGAAGAAGAAAAAGAAGAAGAAGAAGAATATAACTGGTAATGAATAATAATAATATTTAAAGAACACTTTTCTCAGTAATGTTATGTACTGAGAAGTCGGATACGTAAGTAAATACATGATTAATCGGTTATTTTAAAGCTAAACAAAACGAGCTCATGAGCACATTACGAACCTACTTCTTGTATATGCTCAGGCTTTTTAGGAGCACGAGACAATACTCATAAGCTCTTCTTGAACTTAAGCTCGCTCTTTTTCAAACTTTCCTTGTTATGGCAGAATAGACATAAAAAACCGGCCTAGTACGAATCGGACTCGCACACGAAGGGTTCCGTACCACCATACAAAATAAAAAAAAAAAACGACCGCGACGTTAATCGAACTTAACCATTAATCGTTATTATTATGTAATTTAAGAATTATTGTATAAATATATTTCATTTTCATTTCGTTAGTTATTTAGAAGGCGCTCGATCCTTTCTGGCTAATCCGAAAAGTAATAACATGAGTGCACTGATAGCTAGAGACAATTTTCATTACTTATTTTATTACAGTGAACCTTTGACTTTTAGTATCATTGTGAAGAGAATAAGCTCTGCAAAGGAAAGCGTAAATTTATAGTACCTAGTAATACAATGTAGTTTTCACCATAAAATGTTTTTTTAAAATTATTTTTTACAATAACATCACAGAGATAAAATGCATCTAGTTTTTGCTTATTGGCTAAACGCTATCTGTCATTTTTCATTAAAGTTTTACAAAATATTTACTTATAAAAGCACATTTCATAAGTTACTCTATTACTTGTTAAATAATAATAAATAAATAATAGGTGTGATAGTTTTCCTTTTAACTACGTTATATACCAATATACTCCTGTCATAAATTTTTTCCACATATCCAAAAACAACTGTTTACCTGGTAGAAGGAAGAGGGGGGAGGGGAACACTTGATTCTAACAAAAATTAGGACTTTATGTGTGCATATCTCAACAACTGTTGACTTATGTAAAAAAAATGTTTAAAACCTTGATATAATTTTTAAGACCTATCGTTTGGTACCTCTCGCGTTAATATACGACGAATTTTTTTTTCGTACTTCAGTTACATGTATGGCGACCTATCCCAAAAAAATGTTTTTTCTTAATTTCACTACGTCGTTGTGCAGCGGTTCATAGAGTATATCTACTTTCCCAATTTCATACATATATTGCCAATAGTTTCCGAGAAAAACCACAGACAGACAGATATACAGACGGACGGACGGACATGGTGAAACTATAAGGGTTCCTTTTTTGCCATTTGAATACGGAACCCTAAAAAGTAGGAAATTCTTCAATGCCTACATTTCTTCCGATCAGCTCTAAAATGGTAGTTATTTATTTATAAAAGGAGAAAAAACAGAACATAATTTAAAAAAGCAATATTATATACTAGAGTTACTAAAACCATGTTCCTTAAACTTTTGCTTTTGTCACGAGTAATGCGCTTAAACAATATAAAAATAATAATAAGTATTATTTTTATAAATATAGATCAAGAAAATCAATTCGATTCAATCAGAGAAATATAGAAATTTATTAATATTTATCTAGGTATAAATACAGATATAAATATTATTATTATTATGATTAATTAAGTAGGTACTGTTAGGCACAAAATTTTGAAAACAGAAAATATATCATTTTTCCATAAGTTAGTCACAGATAAGTAATGAAATTACAACGAAAAAAAAAAACATAAAAACGACAACAACTGTCTCCGAAGTGCACTCAGTATTGCCAGCAGGGCATTTGAATTGCGATGAATCGAGCGTGATCTGTGTATTGCAACTTTTTTTTATTCTTTAATTGCCTTAGGGCTAAGTCGGCTATATTGCAACTTTCGAAAGTATCTTTTTTACAAAACTAGAGGTCCACTGTTGCCTCTGTGCAAAGTTTCAAAAAAAAAATCCGATTGATAATAACGACGTTAAAACGGACGGACGGACAAACGGACAAACTATCATACCAAAGTTATAAAGTACCAGCTGTACCTACTTAATAGGTACTAATAGAATAATTAATTGGTTGGGATCATCTATATACTATTTTACTAGGTACCTACCAGCTCGCACTAAACTTCTAGTTCGTTCTGACGTCGAAGCGAGCAGCAGCGTCGCGAGCGGGCCTCGCACCTGCTCAAATCGCGCCCGCATCATCCTCAGAGCGAACTTAAAGTTTGGCATGAGCTGTACAAATAATACCAGGTGAATAACTGTAACGCAAAATACGAAAGTTTGATGGAAGCCTTTCTGAACTTTTATTCGTTGTGTCGGCCGCACAAAGAATAAAAGTTACTGTTTTTACTGCATTTAATGTTAAACCGCCAAACGCAAAATGGATCAAAAAATGTTCTGTGTTTTTAAAATATTCTGAATTTAATATTAAGTATGTAATTACAATATATCGCCGTATACAGGTTACGTATTATACCTGTAAATTTTACTTTATTTTTAACCCCCGACGAAAAAAGAGGGGTGTTATATGTTTTTATCTTAAAACCTTAGCTAATGTATAACGAAATACAAGTGTAGATTTGCACATATTTACACTTCTGATAACACATTATCGAATCGCTAAATTATAAATCAAAACAAGGGGAACACCGTTAGTAACTTTTGATTGCGTAAACTGTTAACTAATAGCAATTTGACCTTGTTATTCAACAAATTAATTAGGGCAATCGTAAACCAGTGCGTAGCCGTACAAAATTTAATTACCTGAGAAAACAAACTTCCATTCCGACCGATTATTAATTAATATATTTTCGTTTGATTACGTAATTTAATTAATTTATAAAAGTTATGATTATTTATTAAATTACACTGGTCTACAAATCAAACTAACCTGCCAATTGCATGTAAACTTAAGTAATTGCGTAAACAACCGGAAAATTATTTTTTGTTGCGGAAAAATGCAGATATCTTAAAAAACAACTTAACTTAAAAAATGTTTGTTATTTTCATTTTTTTAATAATATTTTAATACCTGGGACATCGCACATAGCACCATCTTGTCCCAAACTAAGCAAAGCTTGTATTGTGGTTACCAGACAACTGATATACACACTTAAGCATTCTTTATAATATATACATATATCAACATTTAACACTTGAATATTATTACTTGATGTGACAGAGATAGTAAAAACAAACAACATATAAAAGAATCTATAAGAAATGGCAATAGGCGCGAACTCATTCGACTACCCCCTCCAATTTATAACTGATTTAAGGCCATCCAAGGCCCAAGTGGCCAATAATATAGTTATTAAAAGGAATTATTCTCTAAAAGTTATCACGGCTCGTGTCTGGCTTATGTCTGCGGGTTCAAGCCATTACGCTGTCATCGTCGAAAACGTGATTGTCGCCCAATCTTCGGAGATGTCCGTTTTTTGTGAGGCAATCGTACGGAATGTTTGAACGTTTTTCGCAAGCAATTTAGGACGACACGCGATCCCTCACCTCCGCTTTATCCATTGATGTAACTACATCTAACCACAAAAACGTGAACAAAAAAATATACGCCACACACATACGCTACTAGATAAACTTGAACAAGTTGTCTAAAGTTTTATGTCGAAGCGTCTATCACGTATACATATCTGATTTAGTTTCAGTATTATCGATATTAATATACAAATAAGCTTTGGGAACGTTTATAAAATCGACAATTTTATTAATAAACATGTCGCGTAAACATAAGAAACTACTGCGGTGTAATAATTATACCATAGTTAAGTTCCCAGTTAGTGTCTATTGCAACAATATGGCAGTTTCTTTCGGATACCTTTAATAATAATAATATTATTATAATATTCGGGACATCCCACACAGCGCCATCAGTAGTCCCAAAGTAAGCAAATATTATGCTTGTATTCTGGATACTACCCAACTGATATACATATTTAAATATTCTTTTTTATATAATATATACGTATAATAGATACTTTTACGCCCAGACACGGAGCAAATAAATACTTGTCCCGGGCGGGAATCGAACCCGCGACCCTTGGCTCCGCAATTAGGGTCTCTAACCACTCGACCAACCGGTCAGTCATTTTTAAACGTTTGTGAATTATCTAATACGGACTATGGTCCATATAGATGGATAATTAAGAGGAGTGTATAGTGGCAAATTTCCATACGAACGGCGTTAACTGTTGCACCCCTCTAAACCTTCACCGATTGGCGTAAAAAAATACACAGTATTAAGATCAACAAAAACTAGGTTTATACGTTTTTAATTTTTTAAATATTTTCACAGATGAAATAAAATAACGCGCGGGTTTTTTTCGAGATTCTTTCATCTTTCACATGTCAACATGAATCAAATGGCATTTTTATAATATCTCATCGAAACTCATAATATTTAGATTTATTTAAATTATTAGCATGTAGACAACTATATTATTCTTAGTCCGAAAATTATATCTTTACAAATACATAAATACGTAGATAAATAAATAAACAATCCAACAAATGTTTGTGAATGTGGGACTCGGTTAGACCATGGGTCAGACCTTGTTTGATTATTATTTTCTAGTTATCCACAATAGAATTAATTGCACACGGTTATCGTACGTGATGGTACTATCCTGTAGCTTGTAAATGATTTAAGATCGGAAAAGCAACGTTTAGTTTCAATAGATTTGGGGGTATCAGAGTGGTGTGCGGTGGCGGCGTCGTCGTGGCGTGGCGTGTACAGCTACCCTCGTTTAGATGTTCGATAAGCAAATGATACGATACTTGCGACAAAACCGCCCCCTACCGACACATAACCGTTTGAGAAATGTGTCTTGTTTAACGGAAAATTTCACTCAAATGTTTTTTCTTAACGCAGTAACAGGTAATAACTGAACTGAATCCCCATAAAAAAATAATAATCTTGTTAAAATATTTGCCAAGTCTCGCAACGATCGCCGTAAAAGTTTTGGGATTAATTAACAGCCAAGTTACCCTTTGCATGCCCGATTCAATTTCGTTTAAAACTTTTAAATTTGGTATTTACATGGGATCAGGATGCACTGCGAGGGAAAATCGAAATATCCTCACTCATAATTAATGCCGAGCCAAAACCACTGAAGCGAATCACACGAAATATGGACCTTAGGTCTGTTTTGTGACGTAAACACCCACTAAGAAAGGATTTTCCGAAATTATACCTTTGAGGGGATAAAATAGAGGACTAAATCTCCATCAAAATACGTCATTTTAGAAATTAAATACATGAAAATTGTAATTTGGACTTTGAAGCAGAAACTATAAAGGTTTTTATGGAAATTTTACCATTAAAATTTAAGGGAGCGAAACAGGGGATGATCGTTTGTATGGGACTTCCGTCAAATTTGAAGTCAAAATCATGAAAATTGGTATTTGACCTTTGGATCAGAAAGTAATGTTCTAAGATTTTTGAGAATTTAACTCTCAAGGGGAGCAATAGGGGGTGAAATTGTGTACGTGAATTCCGATGTTTTTAACGGCCGCTGAAGCGAAGTTTGGAGTTTAGGTTTCTTTTCTGACGTAAGCATACTAAGAAAGGATTTTTCGAAATTTTATCCCTAAGAGAGAAAAATAGGGCATGTAAGTTTGTATGACAATGCATTATTTGTGAAGTTAAATCCATGAAAATTGGTCTCTGTCTTCTGGGTTAGAAACTTAATATGTTGGCTTCAATATTTTTGGAAATTCAACCCTTAAGCGAGTAAAACTAGGGATGAAACTATGTATGGGACTTCCCTCATTCTTATGTTAAAATCATAACATTTATTATTTGATTTTGTGGTTAGAAATAAAGAAATAAGTGTTTCAGGATATATGGAAATTTAAGACTTAAGGGGATGAAATAGTGGATGAAAGTTTGTAAGGGAAATAGAAAGTTTTAAATAAGTAGTTAAAATTAGTACTTAACTTTGAAACAGTAAGCGGTCGCTAGTACACGTAGAATCAAGATGCAACACTTCGAATAAATTCAAACAACACAAGCCAGTTTTTATATCACTATACTGAGTAACTAAAAATAATAATACATGGGACAATTCACACAGCGCCATCTAATCCCAAAAAAAAGCAAGTATTATACTTGTGTTATGGGTCACAAGACAAATGATATACATGCCTAAATATTCTTTATAATATATATATATATATATATATATACACATACATAAATATTGTACACCCAGACAGTACAAATAGACATGTTCATGCAAACATATATTTCTCCCCGAGACCTTTGTTCTGCAGTTAGGGTCTCTAATACCGATTTGATTTACTAGACTAAAAGCCACATTCAGCTAATTCAGCTAACATGACGTAAAAGGAGTGCCAGTTTCTGCTGTCAAGTGTAACACATCTCTCATTCAAAGAACGTATGTGTGTTCGTTTAGTCCTAACACGAGTTAAACTGGACCAAAAATCGAGAAAGTTCTATATAGAAAGACAAACAATGAACTTTCTCTTTCTCGAACATACCAGTTTGAAGTCAGAAAACATTGACGGTAATTCTTGACAACAAGAGACTATGAAAGTTTTTCGGTTTTTAAAGGAAATCTAAAAAAATTGAGAAAAAGTTCTAAATAATTAAAAAGTCAATATGAGACTTCTCCGAGTTTTCGCGTACGTTAAAAAACTTTCTAATACTCTCATAATGACTTTTATAGAACTTTCTGGAGTATTTTTAAATATCTATTCGAAATATTTACATGGTCTTACATATTGAACGTTCTAGAATTTTCGAGGGTTTACCCACAGCTAATAAAACTATTCACAATTTCTCGGGCCTAGAACTGTCCTAACAACTTGTAACGAAAAGAAAATATTTGAGTTTTCCCAAACTTTATATACCTAACTGTCCATGTTTCAATATTCTACAATTTTCGTGAGTTTATCAAAGCTTCCCAGAAGTTTCCATCTTTTAATAGGTTTTTACCATTTTGAGTTTCTCAACCTATCTATAGCTATCTATAGATATATCTATCTATATATCTATTAATAAATAACACATAATAATAACACACACAATCACAACAACGCCTAAGTCCCAAACTAAGCATTAGCTTGTATTTTGGGTACCAAGTGAAGACACCACATACATATAACAACCAAGACCCGGTGCCAGTATTAATATTCATCATATAAATACTGACCTGACCTGGGATTCGAACCCGGGACCTCCAGCTTCGCAGGCAGGGTCGCTGCCCACTAGGCTAAGCGGTCGTCGAATTCCAGACCATGCAAAACTTGCTATTTTAAAATATTAAATCTTCTAGAAAAAATTTTTCTCCACTTACCATATTCCTCTTTTAGATTAAAATTTTCAACTCGAGAGTATTCCCGAATTTCGGGAGAAAAACATCGGCAGCTTTCACCACAGGAAAACCTTTACTCCATTGGAAAAACCGGCCAAGCGTAAGTCGGACTGGCTGCCGCCCTGATGGTCCCAACAGTTATAAACGTATAGAAATAAACGTGTTTATCTCAACTCACCGCCAGGATGCCACGTAAATGCATTGCAAATTAAAAATCTTAAATATATATTTTTTAATGCAATATAGCTGCAAAATAACGATTTTTGGATTCATCTTTTTACTTGTGCTGTAGGATTTTGCTTCTTTCCAAATTTGATAATTTGCGACTTGAATGGTCGTACGCAGTGCGGATAATACTGTACATTATTTTCTAGACAGTTGTATAAGCATTTAATATTTTTTTTCAATACATATTTTCAGTCCATGACGACGTACTAATAATATGTTCTACCGACCGTACTGGTGTAACAATTAAGTGATGGCAGACGGCAACAAAATATCATCGCTATGCAGGTACCTAACAAGGCTAAATATCACCCATGGCAATATCTCACTTTGGCCCCCCTTTTCACCCATTTAAAGGAAGAATTGTCAACAATGCTCACTATACGAAAACTCTTCTAAACAGTATTCCTGAGTAAACATTTACTATACTTTTCATAGTTAACTTGAGTGGGTGGAAAGTAAATACTCTATTTCAAAGGTAAAAAGTTAATTTAATAGTAATAACACACACACAATCACAACAACGTATAGGTCCCAAACTAAGCATTAGCTTGTATTTTGGGTACCAAGCGAAGACACCACATACATATAACAACCAAAACCCGGTGCCAGTATTAATAATATAAATACTGTCGGATCGGGTCAGTAAATACTGACATAAATATATCATCTGATAAAAATATACTGATATAAATATATCATCATATAAATACTGACCCGACCTGGGATTCGAACCCGGGACCTCCAGCTTCGCAGGCAGGGCCGCTGCCCACTAGGCTAAGTTTCTGTAATCACGCGATTAATATATATACAGAAATTAATAGTTACATAGCTTATTAACCTATACACTTTACACCACAGAGCATTGGAGTAGGTTAGAGATGGCACGTCGGCGGATACGCTGTCCCCTTCAAGTATGCAGTATATTGCATACTTGAAGGGGACATGATTGATGATGATTATCAGATCTGCTTTAAGTATGCAACATACTGTGACATTAAATCATACCAAAGATGTAAATGAAAGAGATGAACGACTTAACAATCGCTTTCTAAAACGATATAAATTTGAGACAAAACTATTTACGTAAGCGTAATATTTTTACTTATTTTTGTTGTATGAGTAATTATTTTTGGGGCACGTTTCTCTGAAGAAATACCATCATATGGCACCTCTAACCTACTCGATTCTCTGTGGTTTGCACTATGTACGTATCTAAAACCTAAAACTTAATTAAGAACCAAGACTTGCCGACTTTTTGTAGCTGCAAAAGTACTTACAATTTCGTCAAAATATAGTTTAGAAGCTAAATCAAAGTCTTTCTTCGAACTTCTAGACTTTTCTGGATCTTTGACGAGATTGCATGCAGACGCACTAAATCCAGTTATATATTTATTGTTTATACTCATAATTAAAATAGCTTAATTTTTTTCTCTATAAAAGAATGTTTTTTTTTTCGTGATGAAATAACGCGCAGATAAATGAACGTTGAGGATAAATAATTTATAAATGTCGGAAATAAATATTTCATGAGGTTAAACATGATGTAAACAATACGCTGCCGGGTTGTATAATAATTGTAACAAACTAAATTAAGTTTTCAATTCAATTAATATTTTTTTCAAAGGTAGAAGTTTTTCGAATAGAATTCCCAAAAAAAAAAATCTTTTTTTTTATAAAACAGCTTTCATTATTCTTAAATCACATACTTATATAAGACCCGTCGTCTGATGTAAGGATATCGACATTTTGAAATTCTTTATTTTGCAAATGGCCGCAATATTCTTTTGACGCAATAACTATAATCCCGAGCCAATTTACCAACTTTGCTATTATTTTTCTCCACTCGTATTTTTTGGAAAACAACAAATGCCATTTTGGCGCCCTTGAAACATACCTATTCATGAACACGTCAGATAGTTGTTCCATGTCTCTGAACTAACTATATGGAAATCAAATTCAAATTGCTTTTGAAAATCAAGGCCTGCAGCAGCTAGTTGTGCACATTTGAATACGTTTGACCCTCCGCGACTCATCTCGTTTCATGATCCCGAGACCGGCGTGTCACTTGTTTGTCATTCTGTAGTGGGATCGCGTGATGACGTCATTTGCTTATCAGAGATCTAAACGACTCACCCTACCGGTTCCGCTTCACATTAGTAATCCTTGACCGGCCATCAAAGAAACGCTCGCCGGAACTACCGCCGCGCCGCCGCCCACAATTAAGTGCGCTGCTTAAGCGCACTCAAGCTGGTAACTCTTCAATAAATCAAGATCTACACTCAAGGTCTTCCTAAGTAGTCAAAAATATAATTTCAGAGAGTCTTATATACATACATCAGTTTTTAAATTCGATCGTTCATTTAGAAGTATTTTTATAATTCGATTGCGAAGGGTTAATGTTATTCGATTGTATATATATATATGCAATGCACGTCTATTTCTTTGGCACGCTCTGTAGACTGTACATAAAAGGTGTCGTAAGATTCGTTTCAATTGCGCGAATGAGATAGGGAAAATAATAATTGAATACATGGCATCATTAAAAATGAGAAGGGAAATTAAAAAAAAAAATGAAATTAGAACAACATGGGCATCAAACGAAAGACAGTAAATAGCCAATCCTTAATATATATTAAGTGTAACCAAAGTAGTTTAAGATTCTATAAGTAGAACTTCTTCGCGATAAATAGGCGACACAAGTGGGAAAGCGGTGCGGTAGGGCTGAGGACGTTGCCTGGCGATCACTACCGCGAGCGCCGAGAGAGCGGACACAAAAGTTAATTTAAAAAAAGGCATTAAAATGTCACAGAAGTGAACGTGTGTCTAATAAATTTGATATATATGCGAACGCTATGTCGACGTTCCTACACGTGTGTCTCGCGCTAAATATTCGTAAACCGGCGTTAGTAACGAACTTGACTTACTTACTTGGGGCTACGCTCCGACCAACTACTTTGATATAACACCTTTATGTTACCATTTTGACACAAACTACAAAACAAAGCACCACACTGGACCGGTCCGTTGTATAATCAGCTCACATATCTTTGAATGAAACGAATCAAACTTGTGCAACCCCAAGCCGAGTAGGAGTAAAATGTTTTCACTTTAGTTCTTTAGTTTCAAGAAAAAAACAGTAACGTTAAAAAATTTAAAAACCAGACTTCATAGGTATAAAAAAAACTTAGTGACTATTAAAATCGTGAGGTTATTATTTTTAAATGTTACAAATAAAAAATATATATAAATTCTCAGAAATAGTTTAGTACACAAATTAATTCCCGGAAAAATGCAATTGTAAGTTTTAGAGATAAATTAATGTTTCAGGGGAGAATAAAAACAAGTCATACTTAATTATTTTTGTAAGATGTTTTTTGTACTCGGAAATATAACTTTATCCATAGGTACATTTATTAGCTGCTATTAAAGGTCACAAAAAGCTAGAATAATATAACTGTTATTTTGTGTCGCAGATTGCACGAACGAACGTGCATGCTTTACTAATATTTGCAATCAATCTCATCAATCCATTCAGCACTCCCCGCGCCACAAACCTCATAAATCATTTTCTTTAGAACGAATATATTTTTTCATCAACTCCGAAATGGTACAAAACTAGAGGTCAGTGGGAACCTTCGTGACAAGTTTCAAAAATATATATAAATAATATATAAATAAATAGGTGGTGTGCTTAAGTTATTGAAATCAGATTCAGTTAAAATCATCAATAGAAATTCACAGGCCTTGCAAACGAAGCAATAGGTCGCAACTATCGAGGACATTGAAAGTGCACATAGCTACTTTTGTATTATCAGTACACTGTAATTAGGCTATCACTTTTCATCTTTGCGTCAAAGATATACGTACTTACGTCAAATCTTTGTAGAGGAAATCTCTTATGCAGACGAATAGGCACAGAGTGTTCCCAAAAGCGTTTCTTTTTTCAAGATTTTCTATGAAATCCTACGAACGGTACGATCTGAACATATGAACATATACGCATACAAATAAATCAACATTTTAACTTTCGTTTGTATTCATAAAAATAAGATCCAACTTTTACAAAGACTTTTTAATTACAATGTACAACGACCGCTTAGCCTAGTGGGTAGCGACCCTGTCTACGAAGCTGGAGGTCCCGGGTTCGAATCCCAGGTCGGGTCAGTATTCATATGATGAATATTAATACTGGCACCGGGTCTTGGTTGTTATATGTATGTGGTGTCTTCGCTTGGTACCCAAAAATACAAGCCAATGCTTAGTTTGGGACCTAGACGTTGTTGTGATTGTGTGTGTTATTATTATTATTATTATTTCATTACTGTCCCCATGAAAGATAAGACGCCTGCATTCGAACGAATGAAGACTTACGAACATGCAAACTACATACAAGCAGATAAAAAATTTATTATAAGTAAGCATATATTCGAGACGACCGCTTAGCCTAGTGGGTAGCGACCCTGCCTACGAAACTGGAGATCCCGGGTTCGAATCCCAGATCGGGTCAGTATTAATATGATGAATATTGATACTGGTACCGGGCCTTGGTTGTTATATGCGTGTGGTGTCCTCGCGAAAATATTTATATATGTAGGTATATATTATAAAGAATATTTAAGTATGTATATCAGTTGTCTAGTAACCCATAACACAAGCATAATACTCGCTTACTTTAGGACTAGATGACGCTGTGTGGGAAGTCCCATGTATTATTATCCATTTAATTAGGCACCCTTCACACGAAATCGTGTTTTATACGTGAAATTAATAAATCACCGTTTCTTGGAAATTTTATTATTACGGTGTCTTCAACCACCTTTTCAGATGACAATATTAAGTTTTTAAAAATTCAAATATTTCTGTACTACCTGCCTTACGTTTTTGTATAATCAGACCCTTTTTGTCAAAATAAATACATTTTCATGGTTAGAAGTTTCCAAGTATACCAACATCCAAACTTAAAAAAAATGTAGATACACCCACCAACTCATGTATATTTATGAGAACATCAGATAGTTTACAGGGATTATCGCTTGTAAATACAGTCCCGACCTAAATACATAGACGAAACAGCCACACCGTACGATGCCCTGGCCGGTAGGCGTTTGCTTCTATTATAGCAGTGTCATGTCATCAATTTCCGGTGAGATCCCTTGAAAAGGCGCGGAACGGAGCATCAGATTGATACGCATGTTAATACAGTAACTTTATGGCGGACGAAACCAATTTCGTGTAACAATGGATCCAATAACATAGGAAATGGTTAAAAGCTAATTTTACAAGTCCAATACTAAAGACGAACTGTAGACGTATGCAAATATAATTATTAACATATTGTGCTTTATAACAATGAAACGTACGTTCGTGCTAGCTTGAATATTATTCAGTTCTCTGCCCTTCACAAACACGGCATTCGTTCACTTTCAGCGTTGCTGATAAATTATGCTGACAGTATACAAATTCTAAAGAAAGATTAATGAGATATAGATCAAAAGATCTAATCAGAGCTTTCGTCGCTATTAATGTTTTATGGAAATAGAATAGCACAATAATATTTTCATTATATTTAATTAATTAATAGTATGATCGCTATATATCTACTATACAATTCATAATTAGTCGACGTTAATCAACTAGGCTCTTTCCCTCATCAACATCTTTATATTAACTTCGTGACGTGCGCTTGAGTTCTTCCCTGTCTCGCAAATTAGAACTTACATTAGTATGTCATTTGGATTCACTTCGTCATCCGCTATTTAGATACGCGAAGCCTTATATACCGTATACACTTGATAAAGTTATCGTTTATTCTAGAAAGTGTGCGAATAATTTATTTTTTTAGAATTTCAGGGATATTGCTTTTTGGATGTTTTTCAAGGATTATTCAATATCGTATCAATATACATATATAATATAAGGCAGCGTGTAAATTTGTAAAAAAGTTCGGTGTCCTGAAATACATACGTATTTTCGTTTGTGATATATGTCAAGCACTCCGTACATCATAAAAATGTTATTGACAGCGAACGATACAGAAGAGATCTCCTTAGAATCATAACATACGGGTTTATTGCCCGATGAATGAATAACAGGAGACCCGTTTTATGTAGTCTATTACTAAACAATAAGCTAGCGATCCCCAAGGATTATGTCTATACATAAATAATATATTGGCAGATACGTTAAGGCTACATTGTTGTGCTTTGGTGTGGGATAATAGGATTGTATCAGCTTTGTTTGATTTCGATTTCAGCATCGTCGTCTCTGCTACCAATATGATTGGATTCGGTAGTAAATTAACGTTTTGTTTCGTCAGTAATTTTTTTTTGTTAACTTGATGAATTTCACGATTTCTTTTTATTTTGTATGCAGTACATACCTATTTTATAGTATAGAAATATATTATGAGTATTCAAGAGACTGATATTAGAAGTTCTTAGCAATAAGAACAATTTATTTTTATCGGAATTATTTTAATATTATGACAACGCGTCTAACAAACTACGGGTAGATGGATATTGTAGTAATTGATATATAGGTAGGAATGATTAGACATCCTTTTTTATTTTTAACCGACGTCGAAAAAAGAGGTTCTCAATTAGAGATAAACATGCTCGGTTTAGGAATGTTAATTGTTGGATTAAGCATATTTACAGTTATATCACAATATAGAAATTGTCAAAAACAGTTTAGTAGTCACAAATCATGGTTACGTGAAAACTGGTACAAGAAGTAAATTGTCGTAAGTACTCTTATATTGTCCGTGACTATCTCTGAAACAACTGGCCTGGTTTTGATGCAACTTTTCTTATGCTTCGGATTTTTTGTTGATTTACAATTCAAAAGATAAAAATAATTAAGTTATTTAAAAAATAATAATTGACTACAAAATAAAATTTAATAAATAAGGCAATTTTTCTCAAGTTACGTATTAACTATTCAACATTCATTTACCAATAAGAAAAAACGTGCAATATATGGAAAATATTTAATAACCACAAATATAGTTAAAAGCTACGATTTCAAAAATAAATAAATATTTTTTTCACAATACGTATTTTTCTAATTTTTTTAGGGTTCCTATATCTTTATTTTACACTGATTAAATATAGTTCCCATTTGAGATTTAATTTTAATAAATAATGGTAAACTCGAGTTGGTAATCGCAGCGACCCATTTACGTCTTTGACTAGTGCTAAGTGCAAAAATACATCAAAAGCTATGTAATCTGTTCGTGTACCACAGATATTTATGAGATTTTCATTCGAGATGACCGATTTAAAAAAGCTTTTTATGTACTTTTTAAGAACATTATCTTATCCTGAATAAAGTATTTAAATGAATCGAGTAGTAGCTGTTTTTTTTATTTATTTCATTACCCATGAGTTTGTATAGGTTTGCATGTTTTTCACTGAACTCATGGACGAAGCCATGAGAGAAATTTTAATATAATTCGTTTTGATTTCCTATTTAAGTGTTGGCAGGCAGACACTTATAGAAACTTTTTGAAGTGAAAACTTTTTAATTGAATTGAAAGAACGCTTATTTTTAATACAAAACTGTATAGTATGTTCATGCATTTTCTTGCATTGTTCAAAGTTTGTAGGGTTTATTGGTTGATATTATCAATGTGGAATCGTTAGGAACATCAAATGAAAACAGCGCGTTGCATTAAAGTGAATAGGTATGGGTAAATAGAGCACATGTTTGCCTACCCGTGGCAGGCCCGGGGCTGCGACGCGACCTGTTTACAGATTGCGGTCAAATAACTATGATACTACGAACCGGAATACTGTAAAACACATTAATGCATTGTTATAACGTTTCTTATATAATGTATAATGTTGAAAGCTTTTAAAAAGTAACGCCAATAATTCGATCTAGATTTAAACGAAATCAGAAATAAACGTGTACATTTTTGAATGCATCATCATCAGCCCTTTTTTACCCCACTGCAGGGGCTTAGGCTTCCCCCAGGGTGAGGAGAGGGGGCTTGGAGCTTAAGTCCACCACGCTGCTCCACTGCGGGTTGGGAACTGTAACGACCGCCATCTATTGAGAGCGTCCGGGACCGACTGCTTAACGTGCCCTCCGAAGCACGGTGTCAGTGATATTGTGTACTTAAGTCAAAAAAACTCATTGGTACACGCCCGGATTCGAACCATGGCCCTATGGGGCCTTATAAATTTCAGACAGGTTCGTTGCGCTCTGGGCTCTCACGATATACATTTAAATGCATACACGGCTATATTTAGCATCTATTTTAATCCGAACAAATAATTTCAGTCAAAACAGAACTTTCGTAAGGTGGTCGCATGATTGTTTTCCATTTGTACGTTTTTTTATAACTTAGCCTTTAACTTAGCTTTTTTATAAACATTATTATTTATTTAGAAAAAACCTTCGTAATCGTTTATCCTGATATTTCACAGCCAGTTGATAATTTTTCGATTACAAGAATTATCGTGCACCTTTAATAGAATGGATGGTGTGGTGTTACTGAATAAGTCATTTAAACTTCTGTCAATTGTCATCTTGTAATTTGACGCTCCAGTCGCTCTCTACATGCTGATCTGATGAAGTCATTAGGATTAAGTACCGCTACCCTCTAAGTTAGTAACCCCTAAAAAACTCTTATATAATTAAACTAATAATGCAGTAGCCTAAAAAAAATATTAACTGAAAAGATAACAAACACGTTCTATATATAAAATCTTAATTTATAACCCTAGATAGCATAATAAACAGGATGGAGCGTCCATGGGGGGCGTCTTATAAGTACTTCGAAATGATGAAAAACGTGAACATAATGTCAGACTCAGTGATTAGACAGACCATACGTCATTCTCATTGTTTTTAACAAACATTTTGATAAATTACACACGAAATGTAATCTCAGAATCCTTATTTTCTTTTCCAATACGAATTTTACATGCGGGTAACACTACTTCACAGCGAATATTTCAAAATCTCAGCTGGCGTATATTTTTTCTACGTGGTATATTTTTCTGCTAACATTTTTGTTGTCAGAACGCAATATCTTTATGAACGTCCATGGTCACAATATAAAAATAAATATGTTTCACATGAGTCTTTAATTTTATGCGAAGTCTGCTCGTCTGGTACCTAAACCTTTAAATTTCATTTAAACTTAGATAAAACTCATACCAAGGGTACCCTACAAGGGTACATTCATAATTGTATTTAGTTCAGAACATTGATATACATTACTGGCGCCGCAATCAAGCAGTCTCAATGGATTCAATCCTTCCTATGAGAAAACCAAATCATGAACTTCGTTAACTTTTACTCTGATAGATAAACTAGTAGCGGCTTTGGGAGGTATTTTGTAGTGAGGCAACATTGGCATTTTTTTTTCGTAATTTTAGGTGGAATTAAAAACTAAAATAGTATACATGTCATGATCGGCAGGTACCTATTCCAAGATTTAACGTTAAGTATGAAAGCGTAAAAATAATTTATTGATTATCTAACTACCTAATAAATATAGGTAATAGGTAGAGAAAGTAGTAAGCATAGGTACAAAAATTTAATATCATTTTTATTTCAATAATCTCCCTAATTTTCTTTCGATAGATGGAACTACGTCGCAATATTATACCTACAATTATAATATTGTCATAAATACATAGCGTTGCGTGAGAATTGAGTCGTAATTTCATCGACAGTTAAACTTGGTCGTTACAAAAATATAACCGAAAAAACTAAACTTAAAAAAATTAAAACAACGAAAAGAGAAACTGAAAAGCGAACTAACCTTCCAAAGTGATGTAAATTTTGAATCGACGCCAAATAAACAACCGCGCATCCTTCTGCCATCAGTGTATGTTTACGTAATTAATTTGCCTGTGTGTTTAAGGTGCCGAATCAAAATTAGCTTTTTACATTAGCTCAGTAGCTTACTTATAAAGATTGAAAATGTTTGTTTTTGTTTGTTTTTTGGTTTCTAGTTTCTTTTTTCATGGGTTTAATTCGTGGTTCGGTACCTACCGAACCGGTATACTTATCAAAAAAAAGAATAATCCAAAATCGGACCACTCTCTATAAAGTTGCCCTATTTTATACCCTCAGTAGGGAATTTTTTTTTTTTCAAATTTTAATAGGACTTGATTGGGTATACTCTATTAGGTAAATAAAAAAAAAACAAATCATTATAATACGACAACACCGTGGAAAGTCGTGCCCGATCGCACAAAAAGAATCTTCCCCTTTTTTCGTCGGTTAAAAACATACCAGATATATTTCGGAAATATACGGCACGAGTTGCATGTGAGTAAGTTGAGCGAAGCAATTGCCTGGCTCCTGACTCCCCTTTAGACCATTTACGCGGTTCGCGCGTCGATAGCAGCGAGGCTAAAACTCACTTTCCGTAGCAATAACAAATGAGAGCATCGTCCATTGCTGCATGCGTTAGTAAATTATCTGGTTCTCTGATGAAACTACGCAATATATACAACTCTAAGGAAGCAAAGTCATTGCTAGCCTCAGCTGAGACGAAGCGTTTATTAAACATAAAACTCTTTTCACGTGGTACTTATTATAAAGTTTTCGGTAGAGTTTAAATAGGTAAAATTATAAGCATTACAATAAAACATAAACTTTAGAGTAAATTTATGTAAAAAACAATTTATAGTCAGATGGTTGTTGTGAGTAGATATTTGTTGATTTATATTAGGCTCAGCCTCACTTGTTTCACCCACAAAGCCTCCACTGAGATAGACAATACCTGTTAGAAATTTTCAAGCAAAAAATCTAAGTAAGTAATCTGAAATAAAACTTGATAAATAATGTAAAGAAATTTTCACAGTTTGGCAACATATTAAAGACAATTAATAATTAAATGTCTCGTTATAGTACAAGTGTACTATGCGTAGGTACTATAACGAAGATATGTCGAATATATATTTAAAATGAAAGTAAATTTTTAAATTATATTTAAAATATCCGTTCCAGA
The DNA here is from genome assembly GCA_949709985.1 of Luffia ferchaultella. Lineage (NCBI taxonomy): Eukaryota > Metazoa > Arthropoda > Insecta > Lepidoptera > Psychidae > Luffia > Luffia ferchaultella. The sequence goes on from OX453244.1 coordinate 9,586,613, forward strand.
ATGTTATCAGTTCGCGCCTCAGCCTGATCCTGTAAATTGAATCACCAAGCAATATCTTAGCGTATTTTTGTTATCCTCGAAACAAAATTCTGTCGGTCACTACACCCCAGAATAATGAAATGAACCGCAGGCTGTCACTCATGTTACTTCTACTACTTCTCGATTGCGAAACAAAAATAAATAAGAATGCTAACACGATACAAAAAATTACCATCAAAGATACCATGTACTTGATGAAGGAATTTATTTTCCTGTTCCGTATTCTGTTTTCAGAATTCCTACATAATGTTAAAAGAAAATTAAGAAGAAGTGTTTTCTCGGAACTGTCTTAAAAAATATGCGGGTTTTACAATGTAAAATAATAAAGGAAATAATCCTTACAGCAACACAAAAATTTAAGATGCTATCGCTTTATTCCCCACAGGCCATCAGAGAGAAGTAAAGGATCGCATGCAGCTGCATCGAAACGAAAATGGTGATGATCCCGCCTTACTCTCTTTCTTTCAGTGAATTAGTACAGGTAAGTCTACCAATATTAAACGATCCACTATCTAACTATATTCTGCTGTACTCACCTTGTTAGTGATGTTGTCACTTCTGTAACTCCAAAATGACTTTTGCGTTGGCTTATAGTATAGTCAGGTAAGGGTCGGTATTTCAGTTCTCACTTGTCCTTGGAAAATCGTTGAGGGAAACAAACAATTGAAAATTTGTATTGAATTTTGAAAATTAAGCTTCACTTAACGTTATTCCTAGGATAAGTGAAAACTGAAATAGCTTTAAAGTTTAACTTTAAAGTTTATTTTTATTATTTGTGTTCTTTCGAGAAACACGAAAAGCTCGATTTATAGCCATAATAAATTTAAATTAATTAAAATTAAAGGACACCGAATCAAAATATTGACTGCTTCAAATACCTATGGTTGAATGACATACAGACATAAAATTAGTTTCGTTTTAGACTTTAGGAAATATCTATAATAACTTTTCGTCTGTTTTTATAAACAAGTAATTCGTTGTTTGCTACATTTAATGTAACGGTGTTGGTGTATAATGTATAAGTATTGCAATAGTCAAAACAAAAAAGTCATAGTTATCACAATAAAACTATTAAAGCCCTTGAAATGATTTAGTAAATAAATACCCAAGGCAAAGTAGGTTAAGATTCTATAAGTAGAACAAATTCGCAATAAATAGGCGATACAAGTGGGAAGAAGCGGTGCAGTGGGGCAGAGGACGTTTCCCGGCGATCACTATCGCGAGCGTCGGGAGAGCAGACAAAAAAGGTTTATTTAATTTTTAAAAAAGATGTAAATATGTCACAGAAATTTACCTGTATCTAATAAATTCGATATATATGCGAAGCTACAAACAAAAAAGATATTTGTTCGTAGCTACGCTATGTCGACATCTCTACACGTGTGTCTCGCGCTAAATATTTGTAAACCGGCGTTAGTATCGAAGATGACTTACTTACTCGGGGCCACGCGCTTCAAGTACTTTGCCCAGGGCGTATATATTTTTTATAAACTTGATAAATTAATATCATCCGAAAGTTCTACATGGCGGCTACATAATTTAATTTTCTCGGTACTTTCGTTAGGTAAGTGTTATATTGGACTTTTCTTAGGTCTTCTGTTCTTTTCGAAACTGCTCAGTTTGAAAGTTACGAAATAAACATACCTAGTTCTAATTCTAACGATAAACTTTTTTTCTTAGTGTCCCTGAAACGATTTTGTAACATTTAAAAAATGGAGTACGCATTAGGCGTTCCCTGGCACGTGCTTTACTGTCGGCAAAGGGGCGAAATCGTAAAGCCTCTCCACAACATCTCCACAAGCACTGACTTCAAGAGGTTTTACGCCGGAAATAAGGACAGTATTAAGAAAATATATCTTGTTAAATTCAATCTTTTTTAACGATTTACTTCAGGTATCCAAGTTTAAATAAATAATTAATTCGTAAAATGTGGCATTTTGTCTATGGATTTCCACACCACAAAAATGTATCTTTTTTTTGAACTTGCAGTGCATAATAGCATTAGCATAGCATTTAAAGTGATTTTTCGATAAATTTTTAAGACACTCCACGAATCATACAGTCAAGCAAACAGCGAGCGCTAAACCCCGGTTTCTAAATTCAGATATGTAACTCTCGAACCAAAATATTTATGTAATCAAATAAAAAATCTTGCACAGAGTACACCGAACCGTGAATTATATTAGGTACGTGCGTATTACGTGTTTATACATGGTTTACACCGACAATATGTTTGCACACGTCGACAGACGACGTGGTATGGTATAGTGTGGTACCAGCAAGGCCATCTGCCATGAATCACAGTAGCTTATTGGCACGTATTCGTCGTCAGCTCATCACGTAGCTGACTTATGTTCTACCCCAACCAACAAATCTGTGTGCTATAAAAGACGAGTGCACGTTTCTATTATTGCTCTTTGATGCCGTGTATGTGCTAATAATATTCGAGCAAAAGTGCTGTAGTAGTGGAGTGAGTGCTCTATAAGTAGCAAAACAGTACTATAAACGATGAGTAAAAACACAAATAAGTATTAGTTGTATAATAGCAACAAAAATGCATTTCTTTCTTTGTTTCATTTGTTATATTAAAGACATCGGTTGCTTTACTCGGAAAAAGTGTTTTATAATAATAATATTTGGGACATCCCACACAGCGCCATCTAGTCCCAAAGTAAGCAAGTATTATGCTTGTATTATGGGGTACTAGACAATTGATATACGTACTTAAATATTTTTTTTTATAATATATACATATATAGATACTTTTACACCCAGACACGGAACAAATGAACATGTTCATGCACACAAATATTTGTCCCGGGCGGGAATCGAACCCGCGACCCTTGGCTCCGCAGTTTAGGGTCTCTAACCACTCGGCCAATCTGTCAGTCAATAATAATAACAACAGAATTGCTTTTACACAGATCTTTAGATGAGTATCAGTGAATGAATCGCTTTAATTCAACTAATATGCACTTTAAAAATTATTTGGTAGCACTTATTAATTTTTTTTTTGTGGTGAGATTTCATTTCATCGAGCATGCTACACAAAAATATACAAATTGTTAACTTCTAAGTGACTATTATTATTTACGTTGAATTTTTTCACCAATCATATAAATAATACAGAACGTCTCCCATGTTAATTAGTTTTCAGGGTTCCTTGGAGAGTAGGTATAAAAAAAATCTTTTTTGATGTAAAAATTTCTTTATTGATGTGAAATACGTATCCAATGGCGCATTTTCATGTGAGCGAAAACAGTCTGACAGTGATCTGACGGAACGTGTCGCGTTTTATCCTTCGGCGAACTTCACGCCTCGTCGGCTTTTTCTGAAATCTTCTGTCTTTCCCTTTCCCCCCTTTTTATTCAAAAAAAGGAACCCTCAGGTTCTTATATTTGTTATTATTTCTTGTCTCCCCTATTGACCCAGCCTCACTACTTCGCATCTCTCTGTCAATTTCTTCGTCTTCTGTCGTCTGGTCATCTTCTTTTCACTCCCTCTCTGCTGAAGCCGTTTTCTCCATAGAAACTTTTTCTATCAATTATTTTTCATCCCTCTACTCTTCTTTCTTTTTCCTCCAAAGATTTCCCTCATAATTTTTTCTAATAATTTCTCTAAGTTTTTCCCCCTATATTTGATTTTATCTTCAAATCTTGCTACCGGCATTTTGTTCGTTTCTGTTTCCTTGTAAACTATATAGTCTGGGGTCGATCTGTCAAGTCCCAACGTCCACTTTATATATTTCAGTTTTACTCTTTCTATTCCTTTCCATTTCTTAAAGCCCAACAGTTCCACTCCATATGTTTTGACTCCGAAGCAAACAATCGAAAAGCATCATTTTCTTTTCAAAATCATCTTTGAATCTCCTTTTCAGGTTTCTCATTTTACTGTCGGTCTAATTTCTTTTTGAGATTATAATAGGCGATATTTAAATTATTGTTATGGTGGTTAATGAGGTACCTAATTTCTTAATTATTTGCGCAGATCATTAATTTTTGCTCGGTACCAGAGCGAAATGCTAAAGGTTTCATACCTAGACTTTATTCAGATCTATTAGTCTATAGAATCTCAAATTTTTTAACGGGTAGACAATTTTTTTAAATAGACAATTTTAAGAAACTAATTAGAAATTTTTTTCCTTTTAGATCGGCTTTTACATAAATATATTATATTGAAAATTCTTATATAAAAATAAATAATAATTAATTATAATTAAATGTATTTATAGTTACAAATATTTTATTTTGTGGGTCGTTGATGAAATCGTGTATGCAACTAACTACACATAATTAACTAGTCATTTTACACTCGTACTGTCAATTTTATATTTATTTTAAAGAATCGAATGCTTGTGCTGTTTTATGTGAGAAAATACATGTGCGTTTACGTACTTATGTGACACTTATTTTCACAGGAGCACACATTTCATTTTACGTGCGACAAAATACACGCGTTCTTGTGTTCAAGTGACACTTTGGTATTTTTACATCGGAACGCAACGTTATCGAAACAGTTAAAGGACGTTTCAGTATAAATAAAAATATTTGCGGAAAAGGTGAGGCGCACGTTGTGCTACATAAACGGACTTTTTATATGGGAACAATAAGAAATTCATACGTTTGTGTCATCTGTATAAGTAAAAGACATTTTTTTCCACAATATTAGACAATGTCAAATATTAGACTCAGTTATATGGAACAAGACCTATTTTTGTTGGTAAGAGGGTTCTTTGAAGCACCTTCATACTGTACGTAGTCCGAAAATTGATCCGCAAATGATCCACAATGACATACTTATATACTTACATAGTAAGGGTATAGGTAGGTACAAAGTTTATAAAATTGAGTGTGAAAATATGGAACATAAGACACAGAAAGCTATAGCCATCTGTACTGAATTACGTTTGAAAAACACTAAGTCTATATAAACTAAACTAATGAAAAGGTACGCAGAAGTGTTGCTACATTAAAATATGTCATAGATTCATTATATGGCAACATTGGTGTGTCGTCTCGACAAGGCAAAGTAAGGACGAGATATTTTTTCAAGCAAACGGTGCGACGGGAAACGACAAAACGAGATAGACTCTCATGTGTGAGATAAGTCGCATTGCGCATGTTAACTCGGCTGCGCGCTGTTTTTTTCGACATATGATTTTTTCTTTTCATACATTTGAACTAATATTATAAAAAGAAAAGGTTTGTATATTTCGGATGTTTGTTTGTTTGTAATGGATAAACTCAAGAACTACTTGACTGGTTTAAAAAATTCTTTCACTTATAGGAAGTTACGTTTTCAGCGAGTGACTTGGGCTGTATTTTATTTTCAAAATAACTAAAGGTCCCTACGAAAATTACAATAACAATATCCAAGGTATTAAAAATTTGCTTATAAACCTCATTATTTGGTGTGCGCTGCGAAAACTATTGATGATACATAAAATAATGTACCTGCTACATGTTTATAGTAGGTACTATTCATTCCTCGAATCGGACCAAGTTACGGCGTGTATAAAAATTGAAATTGTTAATGAAAAATTGCTGTTTTCTTGTTCTATTTGTCCAAATAAAGTAATAATTTCAAATATTAATTTACCTTTCTATTTATTTGCCTGTGCTGATGATAGAACAAAAGATTTTTTTTATATTTAGTATTATTAGCGACCGGATTAAACACTGATGTATTAGCATTTATTTAAGGTTATGTAGCAATTATACGAAAGCACTAAAATATTTCATTTTTTATTTCCAACCGAATGGTTAAATACCAATCTTAACAATTTTACCCCCGTAAGGGTTAAATTTCTATAATAGCCAAAATAGATCTTCCTCAATATCCAACTAAAGAGTTAAATACAAATTGCCATGGTTCGAACTTTCAAAATGACGGGATTTCTGTACAAACGAATATCCTCCATTTTACCCTATTAAGGGTAAAATTTCCTTAAACCAAAAAACACAACAAAACCATAAAACAAACCGATTTAGTTTCTGACCCAAAGGTCAAGTAATGTTCATGTAATGAACTTCGAAAATGACAGATTTTAAACAAACTAGAATAGAGGGAGGACTATTAGCCCTCTTAGGGGTAGAATTTCGAAAAATCCTTTCTTAATAGGTAAATGCTTACGTCAGGAAAGAAACCTAATCACCGAATATTATAAAAACCGAACGTATATTAAAAAATATACATTCAGACGAACATAGAACACCCTCCTTTTTAAAATCGGCCAAAAATATAAAATTTTGGTTCAACATATAGGGTGAGTAGGTATGTATATCACGCTTTTATTTTTAGTAGCGGAGTAGCAAGAAAAAAGTGTTAAAATTTTACATTCTAGAGAAACAAAAAGTATGTTTTAAAACACGGTAGTTTCCACGCGTACATTTTAATATGATCGAAATAAACTTATTCACAAAACATAAACAATCAGTCTGCTACTCAGCCGACAGCGCCTCATGATATCGAAATTGTCGCTGAATGGACAGGGCATCGAACGGGCCCCAAGATGTCCAATTGTCCACGCGCTGTATATGGGAGGGAGATGGAACACGCCTTCCGCTAAGCTCATGCCGTACGTGCGTTCTTGCGCACTGTACGAGGTACCGTTCATGGACGCCCAGACGTCTAAGCAACTAAAAAATGTAGTTTTAGCGACAGTAGCGACTGTTCACGGGCGACATGCGGCGGACCAGACGCTTGCAATTCAGTCGCTCGGCGACAAGCGAGCGGACGCTTGAGCGACTCGGCTACAATTCTGCTACTCTACACAGTAACCAGTACCGACGATATCTGTCGTGGCGAAAAATGCAGTGCAGAACGTCTCCGTCCGTTCCGGTCCGTCGTCGCCCTGAGTGTGATCGTGGGAGCCGGGCGGTACGTCAGAAGTGACGTAATCGTTTGCGAGCTGCGTATTCCGTCGGTGGAGGAGTCGGTGCACCGGTAGGCGCATATCATGTTCACCGCATCGACAACAGCTCTTTCACCCACCTCCACAACATAGTTCCGCTTCGTGAGCGGTCGTCGATCGGACGATCACTCCTACACCAAACGCTGCTGTGTTTATATTCTCTATGCACGCAAACCACTGACGTCACTCAGCGCACCGCGGACGCAGGGCGATGCACTGCCTGCCACGGCACGTCACCTATCCATCGATCGTCACGGGCTGTGTTCTTGACAAGAACATGTCAGTACGGGGGGACCCTACACCAACACCTGCTCCCTCTTGAAGAGAGTAGATGACCCCAACTAACTAGAAAAGTGAAATTTCCGATTTACCAATATAAATAAAATGTAATAACTTGAAAAAATGTGGTACTTGTAAAGTTATAGGATTGCGGCAGGGATTTTAAATGAGTTCATATGCGGGCGGAGCCGTAGACAAACGCTAGTGTAATATGCGTTTTATCTTTGAAATCGTTCTATGAAATCATTGTATCTTTAAAAGATATTGAGATGGAATTAAAGTAAAATTAAAAATATACATATTAACCACGTTCATTTTTTATGAATATAGACACTGAATTTTACTGTCAATAAAAGTTAGTAATACAGTTAGTTATTTATTTTTTTACTTTTTTACTTAATGGTTTTTTCGTCGTAGGTTATTTAAATAATTTAAATTTAATTTATTTATTTAATACTTGCTAAAGATTTAATGTGTCGTGATAGCCCAGAGCGCAACAAACCTGTCTCAAACTTACAAGGCCCCATAGGGTCATGGTTCGAATCCGGGCGTGTACCGATGAGTTTTTCTGACTTAAGTACACAATATCACTGACACCGTGCTTCGGAGCGCACGTTAAGCAGTCGGTCCCGGACGCTGTCAATAGATGGCGGTCCTTACAATCCCCAACCCGCAGTGGAGTAGCGTGGTGGACTTAAGCTCCAAGCTTGGGGGAGGCCTAAGCCCCTGCAGTGGGGTAAAAATGGGCTGATGATGATGAAAGATTTAGTTATAAAAAAGCACATTTATTGCAGCATCCCCTGGTGGCCTATAACCGTAAAACATAGCTAAGAACTCGCTCTGAGATAATACCTATGTAATGCGATAAACTGCATCAAAAGAAGAGAAAGAATGTTCTTTTGCTCTTATGTGGTTATTTATAGGTAGAGAGACGAAAGATTATGACGTAAGATCTATTAATGCGAAGTATTGTTCTGAAGTAAGTCGTTTTGAAGTAAGAGACGCGACATCTTGATAATTATGGTATCAAAGACTTAAAGATAATTTATTCCAGTCTGAAAATGCCTCATCAACTGTATGCTGACATCAAACACCCCATGTCCTTCTGCGTGCTCGAAGTTATTTGACTGCCAAATGCCATAAAAATCAGTTTAGTAAAGTTTAACAAACAGACTCACTTTCGCATTTATTATATTAGTATGAATGATGGCCACGGATTTTCAGTGTCATTTTATTTACAAGGATCGCTATAAATCTTTCTATCTTCATTCTGTCAAATCCTAACATCAAATCCAGGTTATCCTGGAATATCAATGTGAAACTCGAAAAAACTTCGTATATCTATTGTCGCCACAAATAGATAAGCGAACTTTTGCTGCCACACGAAAAATTGTATATCAAATTGCGGTTTGTGGATTGTGCTACGAATACTGAACACTGGCTGTCCATAAAGTTTACAACACGAAGAACTTTAGAGTTCTTTTAATGGATACCGTGAAATGTTTCCGAAATTATTTGTTTTTTTGTCCCAATTCTTACTTTTAATAAAACTAAACACGATTTTATGTTGTTTTGTCCAAATTACTATTTGTAAATCGTTTTAAATTAAAACTAAAATATTTTATGGCAACAGTTCACTCCCAAAATATTTATGATACTGGCTGGTTACTAAAATAATTTTTAATAAAAAAAAATGAAATTAGAACGTTTTAAATTTTTTTGAATTAATTCGTTGGAAAAGTAAATATATTAAATCAAATAACATTACATACATTAATTAGAAATTATATTATTATACACCCACTTTATTTAATTGTTGTTGTGATGAAATATGTTTTTTTTTAAATTGGAATTCTAAAAACTTAGATTTTATTTTAGTATTTCAAGTCAGATATTTTACGTGCAACTAAAAACATGCAAGATTTAAGTGAAAAAAAGACAATGAAATTAATATTTATGAAAGAGTGGCACGAGGACTGGAAAATAATAGAGCAATGCATATGGGTAATGTATTCTTAATTAACTTGACATGCAATTAAGTTAACTACACCATAATTTTCAACAAAACAAATGAAAAAAACAATTGAATAATGGTTATTTTTTTTATTTTCGCGTTCCATTGTTTGAATTTTTGTAATGTTTATTTTTGATATGTTTGAATTAAGTTTTGAATGTTTGTTTTGCCTTTGGTTCTTGTGTTAACTCCTAAGGTTAATTTGCAGATTAGAAGCCGAACAAAATATTATATTTATGCAGAATATATTTTTCCTGACTATTAGCTGAATATCAGCGATCACTAAACACACTGACGGACCTAATACGGTATACAAAAGTTGAGAAGTTGAGCACAACTTTCATCCAATTTATAAACATAATCACAAACGCGGTCATCTCGACGGAATTACGTAAATATAGTGTAAAAAGTTGTTTGTAATTTTGTTTAATATTATAGTTATTTTTTTGTTTAGGCTCGGTTTAGGTTCAAATGGTTCTTATGAGTAAAGTTTCGGGCCCATGAGCATTTAAAATGACCGGGTTTAAGTTTAATACTCATTAGTCAGTACTCATGAATATAGTTTCGTGCTCCCAGGCAGCTCGAGCATTTTAAACTTACCGGGTTTATAATGTGATGTAACTAATCATGAGCGCGTTTTATGTCTCTGAGGATATAATATTACCACAGAGTAGATTCTTATATTATGTCAAATAAGATCGCCATGTGGTATATGTATTAACTTTGTATGACCTAGTATTTAAGTGTTCAATCAGTGGATATAAGTGAAAGTTTTTTTGGATACTATGCTATCCCTTATACATTCGAAAGAAGGCTCGATTCGATTTCTGGAGGGGAAAACATACTACAGGAAAAGTATACTGGTCCTTCATATTTATAAGCTATTCACAGACTTATTCTAAGAAGTCGTAATTTCTATGGAGATTTCATTAATACGGTTGCAGAATTTCCTTCTAAATACAAGTGCATCTAACAACAGATTTTGTTGTCTGTTGACATCACTGTTATGTTTCTGTAAATTCCTCATGCCTGGAAAAGTTGATGAGGTGAAGCTAGAATTGTATATGTCGTAGGATGATCTGATAATTCGTAGTTTCGCGAAAATTCTAGGGATTTTGCGAAAATACGGATAATTAAACAATGGTGATTATATTTTTCACTCTTACTGAAAAAAGTTAGGTTTTTTTCCGAAAACGCCTTCTATAATTGATATTTATTGAATAAAAAGTAAAGTTACCTTTTATGACTCTATGATCTAATACCTTTAAGCTACATAGGAAAAGATAGGAACCAATCAGAGTAAGAGTTGACCAGCTAGCAAAAATCAAGCCAATCAGCGTTAAGAATGTTTAATGTTACTAAAGCGACTCGCGTTTTCGCGAAACACTACCTTTTTTCAGTATGATTGAAAAATATAATCACTTTTGTCTAATTATCCGTGTTTTCGCAAAATCCCTAGAATTTTCGCGAAAATTCGAATTATCAAATCATCCTACGACATATATATTATTTATTATAGTTTATTAAAGATATCGAACCAACGAAAAATATTTTTATTTATGAATAGTATACAACTACACTAAAAAAAAAATTGCCTGTATCGGGTAAGTATACGGGTAGGGTACGGACTCCGTTCGCTAAAACCACGACGCGAGAGCGACGTGGTTTTAGCGAACGGAAAAATTAAAATTAAAATAATACCCTAGAAGTATAATACCATTTCATTTGTGAATCCGAGAAAGAGATATATCTCTTTAAAAAAAGAACCCATCCGTTCTCGATACGCCTTGAAATATTACTAAAAATATTACTGTGAGATGAACAACGTTTTATTTCGAAAACGAATATGCAAAAAGTTTTTGCTGCTGTCAAATTTATTTACTCTATGGCTTTAAGTGTTCTCATGAAAAAAAAAGTTATTGACATAAACGTAACGAACAAAGTAACACAAACGAATCTTATTTTAAAACATGTTTAACTAAACTATGCTTTTAATAAAATTACGTTTCAGTTTTTATATATGTTTTATATTTGTTGGTGTAATATATTACGCTAAAATTTATGTCATAGGTATTTTCAAAACTTTTTTTCCATTTGTTTTTATTATAATTCTGTATATAGATAAGTAAAATCGACAGCCGATTCAGACCTGCGTCAATGAAAATGGTGACTGTTCATCCTTCGCCGTTCGTATGGGGAAGAGACCGGTTAGTACAACCTTAAAGTACAGTTGCCATGAAGAAATCGAAGTTACATTAGGGTCTTATATTAGTATTATTAAAATTATACCAAAATGACTCTATGGTGCTCTATGGGATGATTTCGTTTTTCATATTTTATCTGCCTGTCCACTCATTAGTCGTCAAATATGAGGGATAAGTTAATAATACTGGCCTTCTGTTGAACCACGTAAGGCGGATGACTTAGAGTAATTAGACGTGGAAGGTATATTAAAAATAGGTTAGAGCTGCTTGAATTATAAGCGTTTGAAAACCATTCCAATAGAGCTATATTGTTATTTGTTTGTTAACACAAACAAACAAACTATGTTGTTATTAATAAAAAATAATAAAATGGTTGATTTGAAATGTATTGGAAAAAAACTCTATCTTTACTTTTGTTTGCTGTTTATAGTATATGAATAAATTACGGTAATACGTTTTAGGGTGGAGGAAAAGATTTTCATCAAAACATTGAGTATAAGTTCTAACTTGGAGCCAAAATCGATTAAGTTTATTTGATTTGAGTCTCTATTTTAAAAGTTTCAGTCTTTATATTTCGATACAAACTTGCTCGTTTTCAGGGTCCCATACCAAAAGGACAAAACGAAGCCATATTGCTGTTACTCTGCTGTCTGTCTGTACATATGTCCGTCCGCCTGTATGTCACGAGTCTCTATCTCATAAACGGACTAAGCTACAAGCTTGAAATTTCGATATTTTATGGTTAACTCCACGGTTAACCCCAAACCGAATATTGAATCAAAAATTCAATATTTATATACCTATACAAAATCGAAAAACCACTCATTTACTCACTCATAATAAACGACCCGAAACTGCTGAAGCGAATCACTTCACTTCATTAGCCCATTTTTACCCCATTGCATCGGCTTAGGCCTCCTCCAGGGTGAATAGGGGCTTGGAGCTTAAATCCACCACGCAGCTCCACTACGGGTTGGGGATTGTAACGACCGCCATCTATTGACAGCATCCGCGACCGACTGCTTAACGTGCTCTCCGATGCACGGATTCAGCGATAGTTATGTACTTAGGTCAGAAAAACTCTTTGGTGCACGCCCGGATTCGAACTATGGCCCTATGGCCTTATAAATTTGAGACAGGTTCGTTGCGCTTTGGGCTCTCACGACACAAGCGAAGCACAGGAATTTGAATATCAGGAGAAAAGATTTCTTGAAATTCTACCCCTAAGGGGGTAAAATAAGAGAGGTAAGTTTGTATGAAAATTCGTCATTTTTTAAAGTAAATGTACGAAAATTAGTATTTTGGGTTTGGATTTGAAACTAAATATGTTGTCTAATTTGTATGAAGAAGAATTTGGTCATTTTTCAGGACCACTGTACAAACTTCAGACAATAGGTTTCTTTTAAAGAGGTAAAATAGAGAGGCAACTTTGTATGAAAATTTCCCCTTTTTTGAAGTTAATTACATGAAAATTAGTATATAGGCTTTGAGTATATATGAACTACTAACTAAACTAAATATGTCGTATATGTTTGAAAAATAAACCGTTAAGGGAGCAAAATAGGGAATGAAGTTTATTTGGGACTTCCGTCAATTTTGATGTTAAATGTATGATAATTGTATGATAGTTGACCTTTGGGTCCAAAGTAAATAAGTCGTGTTCCAAGATTTTTGAGAATTTAACCCTAAAAGAAGTAAAATATGGATAAGTTTGTAAAGAACTTTTGTCATTCTTAAAGTTAAAACCATGAAATTTATTACTCGGCTTTATAGTCAGAAATTAAAAATACGTGTTTCAGGTTTTTTGGAAAATTAACCCATAAGAGAGCAAAATAAGGAATTAACGTTTGTATAGGACTTCTGCCAATTTTGTATTTTGTATCAGAAATGAAATAAATATGACGTGTTTGAAGATTTATGAAATACTTAAGGAAGAAAAACATGGAATTAAAGTTTGAAAGGGAATTCTGTCATTCTTAAAGTTAAAACCATGAAATTCGTTATTTAGCTTTATGATCTGGAATTAGAAAATGCATATTTCAAAGTTTATGGAAATTCAACCTCTAAGGGGGTAAATTATGGGATGAAAATTTGTACGGGAACCCCGTCATTTTCAAAGTTAAAACCATGAAAATTGGTATTTGGCCACCAATTTTTGCGTTAGTTCAACAGAGAAATGATGCTGGTCGCTTAGATCGAAAACCAAAGATTTTGGTTTTCGACCTAAGCTACGACTTGAGTTATAGGATAAGGAATGGAGACGTGCGGGACGCGTGTCTAGGTCTTTGTGTATTACCCGATACAACTAGTTACATAATATTGAATGAAAGACAGATTTCGACTAAAATATTTGAGATATATAAAGTTGACAAAATTTTTAGGTTTTGAGTAGTTAGTTGAGTTTAGCTAGCGTGCGTCTTCTAGATTGCTACATTCAAAGTTCTGTGTACTTAGCCTTTTAGTTGGAAGTTGAGAAACTGTTTTAGCAGTTATAAAAGTTTAACCCTTACGCGACTTCACCGATCGAGTTCTTATTCATAAGTATGTAATTAAAGTTACTGGATAAAAAGCCAATGAAACGAGAAAGTTTTTAAATTTGATTTGGGTGAGAAAAGTTACTTATAGAACAATTTTTAAATCGCATTTAAAAATTTTTAGTAAATTTAACTTTCAATAACTTTCAGAAATTAAAAAAAAGTTAGCGCTATGGTAGGTATGGGCTATGGAATCAAATATTTTGGATGAGATTCACTTTTAGCTACATTGGTAAAAAATCAGATACTTGGTTTCAATTATTTAAGCCAATATGCCAAAAAAAAAAATTGAACTCGTAGTGCGATAAAAAATACGGATAAATACTCGTAAACAACCAGAAATCGCGGAACATTCATGAGGCTGTTTCGAATACGCCGGAGAGTGTTCTATGTACGTCTAGACGTCCGCCTGACACTGTTTTTGATACCCTATTTTGCCAAGCTGTTTCGGTATTTTAAAGGAAGTCGGATATCAATCTTTTGGAGGGGGACATTTGAGATACACTGCACGAAAATTATATAAAACTAAATTGTAAGACAAATAGTTTCAAAAAAATCGTCTGCGATACTATGTATATTTGATATTGAGATCACAACTGTTTTTATGTCAATGAAAAGAGAAAAAATAGGTAATGTTTAGTTGGGTCTATCAGCTCCTCCCCCTGAACTCCTTAAAATAAATAATTTTGTCTTTAATTTAGATGAATCGCAACTTTCGTGGCATGCAAACATCATGTTATTCGGTCGTTTACTTTAGGGACACCGGTAGGGCGGAAAATAAGTTTAGAAAGGGCTCGGGCTTATAGGTACATAAAATTATTAAATGCTAAGTAGTTACTAAATTTTTTATCTAAACAAAAAATAGCTTTTGATTTGAAATTCGTGATTTCTGTTAAAGCTAGGGCAATATATACCCATGTAGTAGGTACACGCTAGTGAACTTACATAGACGGCCGCTCATCTAACGTATCATCATGTAACGAGCCCGTTTCTGTACATTATATACATATATTTTAAGTAGATAGTCATGTAGATGTTAAAAAACTATTTTTTGGAATTTTCTATGTCTGTACACAAATGACGCAAGTAGTACTGGAGATAATTTGATGAAATTCGGTGTAAAGATAATTTAGTACCTGGGTCAACATATGGGCTACTTTTCGGCGCGGATACGTATCTGTATATTTGTGACCTTATCAAGACTAAGATCGACGTTGATAAAACTTGGAAGGAAAACAGTTTGCATCCTAAGGACGGACATAATCTACTTTCTATCTCAGAAAAGTGTCACAGATATGTGTTGCTTTTGCACAGGTAAACTATAGAACCGATGTTGATGACATTTGAACAACATTAAGCTATTTTTCACTGCGGAAAAAGTGTCTAAACTGGAACCGGAAATGGCCCCTTGTCGGTGTCGGACAAACGTGAAGTCTAATGGGCGAAACCGCGGCCGGAAAGCTAGTGGGTATGATTTATAGAGATAATTTGCGTTATACGTTTCATATCACATGAATTTATTCTACATTTGATCTTCGTGTTTGTTATTCTTTGCACGTCCTGATTGGTCTGTATTTTCATGATATAACAAGAAAGTATAGATAATGATTCTTTTCGAGGCCAGAGAAGACGTATCAAGCATATTAAACACTTGAAATATACAGACATCTTAAAATAAAAAAAAGTAAACTCATATATATGGTGCAGTGTCGCCTACGTTATTCCATATACTGAATTTGTTGAATGATTTGTTTGGGCAATGATTTTAAGAACTATGATACACAAAACTTTTACACTCTACGAATGAAATCACCAATGCAATGGTAAAAAATACAGCAATATTTATGCACACGTTTGCACGCCATATAAAATACATTGTAATTAAAAAGTCTTTGTAAAAGTTGAATCTTATTTTTACTTATACAGCAAAAATATAAATTTATAATTTTTGAAGCAATTATTATTTAAATAAATAGCGTAAATAAACTTTGTTCGTGTAACAAATTTAGGTTGATGAAAACACAGGATGAAAATCACTACCTATGCATATAACTTTTTGATTTTGTTTTGACGCCTTATAGTACCTAGCAAAGATGAGCCTCCAAAGGCGTTTGCAGCGTCCTCCCTTCTCTTGGTAATATTCAAATCCTCATACACACGTTCATATGATCAAATCCATCTAGCCCTTTATGCTATAGTGCGTGCCATAGAAATATCTAGGATACATACATACCTATATACTCACGAAAAATATTACCAGGGTAATGCAGTCGGATAAGGAAAGATCAAAACATGTGCGTACGCTAGGACCTTGCGGGTCGCTCGCTGACAAACAAAACAGTGTCAACTGTAGTGTAGCTTTCTTTTTCACGCTTACGTAAGTATTTGAGCTAACTCCTATCACATTCACTTTCGCACTATGTATGTATGTTGACGTTGAGTTCATATGGAGTTCTTCTACACTATCGCTATCTAATCTTCCTGTAGATATTTCCCTGCGTTGAATACGTTGAATAGTTGTTTACTAGCGACATCTAGTGTTGAATTTTAAAACTTGTGACCTACGTACATTTTTATTTACATTTTCTGGCTATTCATTCATTCAACATAGCTGACGCTAGATGGCGCTCATTTAAAATTAATTCCCTTTTTTTTATGTATTCTATCTTCTTTATGTATCCTATTTGATCTTTATTATTACAACACAACGCCTTATCTTCTAAACAGTTACGCTTTTATGGAATTAATGTTTGTTGCGTGTGTTTCAGGAATAACTTTCAATTTAATTAATAATAGTAAATTTACTTCAGTATCGCTTTGCCTAATTAATTTACAGGTAAGTAGGTATATGTGCTTACAGCACAGACAAAATATTAATTGTTACCCATTTAAAATTATGTTTTAATTTCTATGCAGTACTCTAATATCCCGAATATTAGAGAGACCATCATAGTCATCATCTCGGTTTGCTAATTAAATTTTCGGCATAATCTATCTATATTAATAAAATTGTAGTGTCTGTCTGTCTGTCTGTCTGTTCCGGCTAATCTCCAAAACGGCTTTCAATGAAACAAACCGAAATAAAAAACCGATTTCAATGAAACTTTGCAGGTGTGCCGAAGGCATTATAGGGGGTGACATAGGCTACTTTTTGTCTGTCTGTCCGTCTGTCTGTATGTTCGAGCTGATCTCTCATTCGTAATTCATTCGTAAATGTGTCGCTTGCGTAGACTCCACATTCCTGTTTTAGGTAGTATTAACATTCGAAATAGTTTATACGTAATTTTTGGTGAAACTAATATTGGGTACACCCATTCAAACTTTCAATCTTCACTCTCCCCACTCCTTTAAGAAAACCGATACTCCCATACTTTTCACCTCCCGTTTCCCACCCTTAAAATGTGGAAATCCAAAAACCCTGAAACACGTCATTATTTATTTATGTGAAAATTTTTATGTTTCTAACTATGAAGAACAAAGACTCTCATACAAAGCCCCTCCATCCCCTCTCCTTAAATTTGAAATTTCCAAATATTCCTTTCTTAAAAATTAATAGTCACTTTATAAAATAAACCACTGTTTCAAATTTTGGCTTCCTAGACTTAGTAGTGTCGGCTTTATCTACGCCGATAGATCAGTGAGGACAAACGACAGACAGCCACAAAAAGTATCTGATGTCACTCTTGACAACCTTCTTTCACGTCTGCAAAGTTTCATTAAAATCTGTTCAGCCGTTTTGGAGATTAGTTCATAGACACATAGACGTACAGACAGACAGACGAACAAAAAGTAGCGTATGTCACTTTTAAACACCCCGTTTTCATACCCGTGAAATTTCATTAAAATCGGTTAAGCTGTTTTGGAGATTAGCTCGAATAGACAGATGGACGTACATACAGACATACAAAAAGTAGTGTATGTCACTTTTGACCACTTTCTTTCCATATTTGTAAAGTTTCATCAAAATCAGTATAGCCGTTTTGGAGATTTGGTCGAATAGACAGACAGACAGATAGTATTATTTTATACATATAGCCTATAACCTTCCTCAATAAATAAACTATCCAACACAAAAAGAATTGTTCAATTCGAACCAGTAGTTCCTGAGATTTGCGCGTTCAAACAAACAAACAAACTCTTCAGCTTAAAATATTAGTATAGAATAAATATTGAATACATGGTAGCGCCACATCTACGTATTCCATTCGTGAATTACAGAAAACTAAATTCTGAACTATCAGGATGTAGAAATAAAGTTAAATTATCTGAAAATGAAGTAGTAGATAAAAAAGAACTCACTTTATTTCACGAATTGTGTGACAAATTTCTTACAAAAGAATTAGCTATATTAGCGAAAGAACAGGCTAACCTAAAATTTTAATTTGGTGATAATAAATATAGTGAAACTTACAAAATGTTTTGCCTGAACTTATATTACACAAGCCCACAAGCGTATCAATTACTTCAAAAAGCACTGTGTCCACCATGTCTGGAATGTCTTTAAAAAGAGCCTAATTCTACATAAACAGCTTTTCAAGAATAACCAAATATTTAATCTCAAACTCAAATTTCATTAATTCTTTGAATTTTTTACGGGTTCGCATTATCTGGATAGTAAAAGAAAAATTTTATACTTTGTAATTTTTCTTTGTCTCGTTCGCCAATGGCTAATACGAATTAGTCAGATCACTGAGCATTAGAATAGGCTAGAGTTGACTTGTAGGCGGACACGCTGTCCCCTTCAAGTATGCCGAATGCTGCATACTTAAGACAGATCTCATAGCCTAAACTCTAAACTGCGACATCAAATCATACCCTGAGAAAAATGTTTATCATCAGTCAAGAAGTGGATGACCCCCATAATAAAAAACGAGGAATATGAAAAAGAAAAAAAATATGCGTCGACGGAAATCACGGTTATCGTAATTATGATGACGTGTAGTTTTTGTTCCCCGGTTTCCTCGTATTTACTATGATCTCGATCAACAATTGCTGCTAGTGAAACCATCATAATAAAATTTGAATTCACTATATAGAGTAGTTTTCTTCAGTGTACCAAAGATGTAACTGAAAAGGATAAACGACTTAACCGATTTCTAAAATGATATGAATCTGAGGCAAAACTATGTACGTATCTATGCGTATTTTTGTCATTGGAAAAGACTTTCATTTCGTTGGAGTATAGGAAGTCATTTGGGAGTTTTGTGAGACAAGCAGATTGCACAAAGAGTTTTCGAGATATCGGGATGAACGTGGTGTCGAAAAAAATCGCAATTTTTTTCCTCGATTTTCATTTTGGGAGCCCGATATCTCGAGAACTAGGTCCGAATAAGAAAAAAATAAAAAAACGGCTCGGGGTAATTAGACGGGGGATCGATTAAGACTAAAATTGTTAGAATCGGACAACCGGAAGTAGGGGTTAAGAGTGCCCTTAGTTGGAAGTCGGATATGCGTCGGTGTTACATTTCGTACTAATTCGGTTTATTCGACTGAAATGTCGTACAGAATGTTACATTTCGAAGTTTTAAGCTTATTGAAATACAGTTGTGTTGTTTTTTTTTTTTGCGAAAAAAATTTATTTCGAAAATATTATCCAAAATATGTGTGTTTACTTTATTTCGTTAGGTCGTAAGAAGTTCGTGCGAAAGCAGGAGATCCGTTGATTTTTTTTATTCGTATTAATTGTGTGTGTAATTATTTTGGGACAGGTGTCTCTGAACAATTTTCGTCGCATGCTACCTCTAACATACTCAATTCTCTGTGGGTCAGATAATAGGTACATATTAACATCTGGCACTATATTATAACTTATTCGCATCAGTGTGAATGAAATAAGCTATTTGGATGCAATGATTAGAAAATATGTTTTATTTCAACACTGTAAAACTAACACATTTTGAAATTAATAAATATTTTATAGAATAAATTGTTTTGTTTTTGCCAAAATGATAACACTGCATATTATACACTGATATTTAAATTCTGACATTGTAAAATTCCCTTAAAATTATTATAATAAAAATAATGTCTGGGATATCGCACACAGCGCCATCTAGTCAACAACACAACAAGTATCATGCTTATACTATGGGTATTAGATAACTTAAAATAAGTATGAATATATCCTATGGTCTCATGCAGCGTTTTAGGCCACATC
Organism: Luffia ferchaultella; assembly: GCA_949709985.1. Lineage (NCBI taxonomy): Eukaryota > Metazoa > Arthropoda > Insecta > Lepidoptera > Psychidae > Luffia > Luffia ferchaultella. The sequence continues at coordinate 9,606,753 of OX453244.1, forward strand.
CATTCTGCTAATTCAAGCAATTCTTCTCCAAATTATTTTTCGAGCAAATGACTACTGCATTTCTTCTCTTTTTTTACTATCGTCCGTGGACTAGATTTAACTTCTTCAATATGACCTCTGATATTGATACGACTAAATGATAATTCTAACTGCTGTTCCGTCAATGTCGAAGATGAGACGTTGCGTGTACTTGGAATGAGCGAAACGAAATAAAAGAAAATAGCTTTGAAGAAACGAAACGATTACTGAACCATGGGCATTTCGTATCTAACAGCAAGCGCGCACGGGTGACTTTAATCACTCACTTTTGTCATTCCCATCAATTATACGGGTTAATGCCAGGTAGACCGAATTTCGCTTTTAATTCAAACTAATTTTAAAGAATTAAATATTGATATCATTCAGGTAAAAAATATTGTAAAGCTAACGTAAAATGTGCAATTTTATTTTTATTTTGTTTAAATTTAAGCAATCATAGATTTAAAAAGATGAGTACCAAAAAATAGATTGCTCACATCTCGCTTAGTCCCTGGGTGTGAGCGAACGCGTGCTGGCCTTGTTAAAAGTTGTTACGTCGTAACATGCATTTTCCGCCATAGGTACTAAGGGATACCTTAGCACGACTCTGATCTTCCCCGCGGAAAGGAAAGTGTGATTCTGCGCTATAAATTGCTTTAGTAGAAAATAGGTAACCAATTGGTCTAGCGGTCGGAGACGCCGATTTCAGACTCCAAGGTAGCGAGTTCGATTGCCGTCCGACACAGGCTCTGTTTAATTTGGCACTAGATAACCGAAAATCACCCCCTCGCGCACCGCACAGCCACCGTAGGGATAACACAGATTAAATGGTGTACTAGGCCTGCCATGCGACCAAAAATTACAATACGTGATTGAACCCTGTCTCGCTTGCACTAGAGATATAAACCATATATAAACATATTTTGCGTTAGCACACGGAGCCTGTCAATGACGCCGACCTTCGCTGGCCTGTTGGCGCTAATATTTCAGATTGGGGCCACGTCGCTTTGCCTAGTACGATAAAATCATATTGTATTATGGATATTTTTTCGCGTTATCTGTTATACATTGCGGTTATTACGAAGAACTTTGCAATCAGCAGGCAATGTAAATCTGCCTTTGAACGATTACCTTATTAGTAATATCGGCATTCTTTGAAAGTAATTTTATTAAATACGTTGGCAAGAGGTACGCCGGTGTAGAGCAGGAGAAACAGCAATTTAATTTAATGATAAGGCTTCTAAAACATTTCATTAAAAGGGAATAAACTTCAGTTCGTGTCTAAGTAATTTGTGAGTTTAATAATGAACATCATTTTGTTATGAAAGAGCTGTGTGCTTTTATTTATTATGACATAATAAAAATAGGTGGGTAATTACGAGTATGTAGGAGCGCGTGCGTGAAAGGTTTCCCTTGGCTGGATCTTGTAGGTATATAGATATCTAACATGTATTATTCACGTATGTTACAGGTATATAGAATTTAATTATATTGTTCTATTTGTCCATTACGTTTAATTTATTTACCTTCTTGGAAGAAAATGTGATGACGGTTGTTGTTTACGTGCATATATTCTAATACAAAAATATACTTTTAAATTTCATTTACTGTTTTACATTATAAAAACGTTCTTAAATGCTTATTTATTGTTTGAATCCTAAATAGGTTTCATATTACGTTATAATTTTTGTTCTGTGTCACACAACGTCATATTTTTTAGGGTTCGCAGCCAAATGACAAAAACGGCACCCTTATAAACTCATCCTGTCTGTTTGTCCGTTCGTATCTCACAGGCTTATATTTCCCTCATCTTTATATGGATCGTCATGAAATTTCACAGGCAGATAGATGTCTTATATGAGCCGCCATAAAATTCTGTATTGAAATTATTTACTGGTGGCTCTCCACACACTGAAGTAAAGGATGCTACAAAATATTGTTAAGATTAAGAGAAACAGCTGATTTCTATACAAAATTTGTCAGACCAGGAGTAAAGAACTAGACGTAGTTATATTTATTATATGATCATAATAAATAATCAAGTGTATCATTACATTGTCGTTAAATTCATAAAATATGTGCTTGCATCACGAAAGAGTTCTTATATCGGTTTACAAAAAAAAAAACTTGGGCACACATGCACTAAACCGAATATTATCAATTTTAAAAACCAAAATTTTAAATGTTTTGTATTAAAAAGTAACATAAATTTATAATTTTAACGACAATTTTATGATGTACTTTTATGTACTTTTTTAATAAGACAATTAAAAAAAATAGAACAACATGTTCTTTCTTACTTCTGGTCAAATAAATTTTATATTGAATTTCGTCATCGTCTCTGCGCCATAATTACATTCCGCGGTGACGATGACGTCTATCATTAGACATCTTTTGAATTCAGTGAAGATCATTTAGTGACATTTTATTTAGGTGAATAGTTCGCCAGATGATGTAGGCTTCTAAATTCGGTAACAATTCAACTCTAACTTTACTACAGTATAAAAAAAATCTGAACCAAATTAAGAAAGTGAACAAACAATTTCAACGAAAGTTTTGTGTTTTTGATGATTATAAGGTGTTAAACCTTGTTGTTAGTATATAATGCTAACAGAACTCTAAGTTGACGCGTGTCCAATATACACTTGGCCGATTTTTATTTAACTTTAATTGATAGACGTGCGTGTACACACACACGCAGAGCAGCATTTCAGTTTGTTACACTTACGAATTTATAAATAGTTTTAGTAATGAAATTGTGATAATATGTAGTCGATTATAGTCGATAATTACTGAAAAGAACTTAATTGAAAAAAATAAAGTTTTTTTCAGTAGGTACCTACATGTACATGACCTCAGCATTAAAAAATCAATTTAACCGTACGGGTCGGTACGGGTTGCTCCATTGTTTGTATAAAGCTTTCCGCTCAAAGGCGCCTTTTAGTGTCAGCAAACACTATTTAACCCCTTGTGCTCGCTAAGCCCTAATGCGTTGCTTGACTATCATTTTGAATATGAACATGAATGTTATTTATAAACAATTAACTAAAAACCGATTAATATGGAATAGAGAGTATTTCTAATTGTCAGCAAATTATAAAGTTTTGGATCATCTATAGGTAAAGGTGAATAAGTTGTAACCGCAAGCATAATAATTTTATCGATAAAAATTTGTAGAACGCCTATCGAACGACACGCTACAGCGTACTACATTCAGGTCCGCGTTAAAATCCGTAAAAAGTCGATGAACTGCAGAGCGATGAATTCAAGTGTGTTTATGGTTATTTATTTAATACTATTTGTAATTAATTATATTTAAGAAGATTTTAAAAGTGTTGGGATGCGTAGCTATCGTATTTTTTTTATCGATGATTTTCATTTTTGATGTGGCTATCGCCGTACACACGATGCCCCGTAGCGTAAGTATTGACTCAAGCTGTAAACTGTCCTAGAGTCGTTATCACATTTTCGTGTAAGACCGATGTCTTGAACGTTTTACAAAATACAATAGTCACAGAGAAATCGCTTTTTAAAAATACTAATATACTCGTAGTACAAAAATATTGGACGTCGAAGTATATTGTAATAGTATCGAATAATATCGAAGTATATTATAATGTCGACGTAAAAATTTAATTATGCAGCATTTGGAGTAAAAATAACTTTGTATTTCAAGGATTTATTCGTAATAAAATTAAAACGTAACAAAATGTTTGCTAGATTTTTAATCGACCTCAAAAAGGAAGAGATTGTAAATTGTACCTACTGTATTTTTGTGTAAATGTTATCTGATAATCTCCGCCGATTGTGAACCGATTAGATTTATTTTTTTATTTAAATAGGCTAAATGCCGTTTAAGTGAAAGGTCGTCACTAGTTTCCTCCGAACGGGGCAGTCTCGTTTGACTAGCGTAGGTATATAGAAAGCTTACCTGTACTAAATACTAATATCCTACAGTTAATTATCATTAAAAATTAAAAAATTAAGTAAATTTTTACAACATTCATTATCGACTTGAAAACTTTGCTTATACAAGGTGAGATTTCAGTAATCGGCCAAAATTTTTCTAGATGTTAGGTTTCACCAATAGACCTCATTGTGTAAATAAAAAATATAGGTTATATTTTCATAATACATTATCTTATCTACAGTGTTATTTTATAACGTTTGGTTGCCTTCATAACGCTATAGTAAACGTACGCGCCTGAGCCCTTGAAACGGAATGGGGCTGCGGGCATGAATGGTGACTAGAGTTATTGGTATTTTCGGGAAAGGTTTGTGTAGTCATATCTCAATATTTTTCTATAGAACGATACTGAAAGGAAACAAAACGGCTATCGGTTTTCTATCAAAGATCACATTTACACATTACATTAAAATTTATGTGATTGTGATTATGTGATTATGTGATATGTGATATAATATATGATTACATTAAAATTTGACTGGTCATTAAAACCTCACCCTGTACGAGCAACGGTAAACTAAAAAGTTAAAAGTTATATATTTATTTCATTTATTATTTATTTATTTACGAAACAGCCTTCGAGTTTTAAGAGTGTATGAAAATCTTATACTTATTTTTTGTTACTTCCCACCTTTTTTCCTTTTTTAATTTCTCTATCTTCCGTACGCATTCCATTGCATCTCTTTCCCCATTTCATCCAGTAGTTCTATTTGCCTTTCTCTCTCCCACCCTACATGCTCCATCATTTCCTCTTCCAGATTCCCACATCTTAATGTTGCCACCATCTTCCGAATTCCTCCATTCCATAAAATATATACACTTTGAATTATTAATTAATATGTTTTATCAAATTAATACTACAGCACTACATGTACTATACATACACTAACAAAATGTTCATGGATTACACGCGCCACGCGACGCGACACAGCGGCAAGTTTAAAGTCACACAAAGATAGCGCCGAAGACGAACATCATTTTAAAATTGTCGTACGTAGTACCTAGTATTAATTTAATAACAAATATTAAGAAAAATTCAAAGTGTATTGTCACTACCATACGTAATGACAATCAATTTCGATTGGGGTATTTTTATCCATTGTAAAATTCTCAAAAACGATACGCATAAGGATATAAAATTCGTATATGTGTAAATCTATTCTATAAAAAGAGAAGATCAATGTTATATTATATAGTTGGCATTTTATTGCAATTTAAGCCGTTCTTCACTCTTGGCAAAACTCTCGGGAAACATATTCGTTGAAACCCGATAATATTGAAAAGTATTGGCGAGACTACAGCCGAATATGGCCTCTACATTCTCGTGCTCGCAACTCTCGGTAAGTTTTGACGAAATGTATTTGTACGGAAATGTACAGAGTATATGCACGGTTTGTAAACACGGATTGCTTGACACAAGACATATCTACATCATAGATATTTATAGAGATACCGCGACGTAACAACAAGAAAAACGGGAGCAAAAAATATACACATACACCACAGTTGAAGTTTTGAAATTTTAGCTGTGACGTAGAATTTTGTGTCAGCCGCATATAAAATTCGTACAGTAAAAGAAAATAAAGATTCTGAAATTACATTTCATGTGTAATTTAACAAAATGTTTGTTCAAAACAATGATAATGAAGTATGGTCTGTCTAACAACTGAGTCTGACATTTTGGTCACGTTTTTAATCGTTTCGAAGTATGAGACACTCCATCCTGATTATTATGTTATCTAAGGTCTGCATATTTTTTTTTTCGAAAACACCGTGCTGATGGGTCGTTTTTAGTTTTTTACATATTTTGGTACATCATAAGAAAAAAAACTTAATGCGAGGGATTTTTTTACCAAATGGAATCTTTCACATCTTGTAAAAAAATAAAAAAAAAAAAACAAAATGTGACGAATTCACTCATGCATACGCCATGCCAACAATAAAAATCATTAGGGAATTAAAATCATGAATTTGTTCCGTGTTGAATTATATCAAATCAAATCAAATCAAAATATCTTTATTTCGTAGTTATGTAACATAATCTTGAAATACGTCATAAGAGTGAATTTTATTACTTTGTGGAAGAACGTGACCACAAAGGCGCATTCAAAAATGCTGGTTCCTCTCAGAAGAATGCGCAACAAACTGAGGGACGCTCTTTTTAACAAAATTATTAAAAAAATTTTAACAATAAGTGCTTAAAGAATAATATTATTGAAACAAACTGATAGATGAGCGGCTTACACCCATGGATTTTTATCATCTAAGTAGTCTGATACTTTATAATAGCTTTTGCATAAAGCTTTCGTTTTAGTGTAGTTTTAAACTTATTAAGGGGTAGATCTTGAATGTCAGCTGGGATCTTATTGTAAACATTAACCCTATCGGCTATAACTCGTAAACGTGTTGACCCTACTTCACGAGTTACAATTATAATCGTGATGATTTTTCTACATACTAAGTACTTATTGATGTAGGTACTATTATTATGGATCTATTCAGTTTTTAGAATACTGGTTCATGAATTAGAAGGAGTTGGCATATGTACTACCTAACTCATCCAAAAGGCCAATTTACTGCTTAATGTTTTAAACGGGACTTATTTCTGAAAAGTTATCAAAGAATCTAATAATTATTTTAAAAAGTTTTCAAAAGTGACATGCATGCTGTCCCATACGAACAGAGAGACACGGAGGAACTACGCCTAAAAATTGCGTGTAGGACTATGGAACACTGAAAACCGGCCAATTGGATGTCAGAACCTTGTACTTTTTTGGGAAGAGAATTTCGCCGTGCACCTCATCTCTCAACATAAAATGAAATTTATAGGTTCATAAATAAGTTTTATGCACGTGGAGGAGTGGTGATGGGATATGAAAGATGAACTGAGTTCGGACGAATTGTATCGTATTTGTAGTTGTGGCTGGCGAGGACTAGGTCAAAGACAACGACTTTGGTCAAACACCTAACCCATATCACCAAGGGATGGTTAGGTGATACAAATATGAAGGTTCTAAAACTAAAAAATTAAACTCAAAATGCGGGCAATGATCAATAATTAAATTCTAATAATAATAACTACAAATATAAAATAATACATATAGGAACCTACTGAAATTTAAACTAGTCATTTGTATAATAAAAACCCGCGACACAAAAAACTAACCTTTATAAAGTGTGAAATAATACGAGTTTGTTCATTGTCAAATGATTTTTGATCCTTAAAGGCGTCTGGGACCGCTAATTATTAGGTATTTTAAGTTTATTTAGCGGTCCCAGACGCCTTTAAGGATCAAAAATCATTTGACAATGAACAAACTAGTATTATTTCACGCTTTTGAAAAGTTAGTTTTTGTGTCGGGGGTTTTTAAATTTTAAATTTAATTTTTATTTCAAAATTTTTAAACTTCGTTATTTAGTTAAACTGATTCATACATGATCAGACCAAAAAATTATGTTGAAGTTTTTAGTTTATATTTCGTTAGTTAATTTTCCTCATTCCCTTTCAATATAGTGTGCATTATTGTACTAGTCAAGCCCTTTCATTTGCTGCCCATATTGAGGGATTTGTGAAAAAAACTGTAATTCACCATTTTGTGGTGGCGGTCATCTTGGATTGAAATTTGTCATAGTGTATAGTATTCTTCTAGTCAAGTCCTTTCATTTGATACCCATATTGATAGAGTAACGAAAAAATATGATATCCGCCATTTTGTGCTGGCGGCCATCTTGGATTTCAAATTGGTCATAGTGTATTTTACTAGTCAAGTCCTTTCATTTGATACCCATATTGCTAGAGTAGTGAAAAAATATGATATCCACCATTTTGTGGTGGCGGCCATCTTGGACTGATTTTCATCAAACGTAACTAGGAACACTACCGACTAATTCATCTTTCATATAAAAAAATCGGCATCCAAATCAGTTCATCCGTTTCGAAACTACGATGTCACGGACAGATACACACGTCAAATTTATAACACCCCTCTTTTTGCGGTGGGGGTTAAAAATGTGGAAAGCTGTTAGCTTTGCAACAATATTTGAAACGTTCTGAAACGCTGGTCGAATCGTTAATTTCATAACTGGCTAGTAATTTCTAATATTGATTGAAATGGAAACTAAGGCCTAAGAAAATTTTTGAGTTAAAGATACGTCGAAGTTACGCGGAAATTATTTTAAACCGATTGATTATTATGACGAAAATTGGTAGTAGGTGCTAGGGTGGGTTGATAACTACTTAGCCTGACAATGAAATACCTATGTTATCGTTTTAAAACTATCGTTATTTTCTAACGTAGTCCCCGTTGAGCTGTATATACTTAGTCCAACGATCTTCTGAAGTTTCAATACCTTTCCTAAAATAGCTTTTATCGAGCCTCGAAAAATAGTCGTTTTTTGACCTCATCTCCGTCCCTAAACCTCTGCCCAACCAAAAATTTATTTAGGTAAGGAAACAAATGAAAATCGGACAGTGTCAAATCAGGTGAATAACGTGGACGAGAAAGCAAATCATAGCGCAGTTCGTTGATTTTTGTTATGGCGACAGCACCTGTGTGTACGCGTGCATTGTCTTAATTATTATTTTTTTATTCATACTTGGTCTTTTCAGACGAATGCAATATTGTAATTTATAGCGAAATATGTATTGTTTATGGTTTGGCCTTTTGAAAGTTAATCTATCAATAAAATCCCTTTCGCATCCCAAAACATTGATGCCATGATTATGCCCGTTGATTTCTCGACCTTCGCTTTTTTGGGGCTGAAGTTTCAGGTTCTATCCACTGCTTTGATTATATTTTTGATTCCGGTGTATACCAGTAGACCCATGTCTCATCTGTAGTTACAAATCTTCGCATGAAATTACTTCTATTTTTCATAAAACGAGCCAAATTATCTTGCAACATCTGCATTCGTAAACGTTTCTGGTGAGCAAACGCGGCACCCATCTCGCAGATAATGTTTTCATACCCAATTCTTCACTTAAAATGTAATATACCCGTTCCTTAGAAATACCTACTAACTACTGCGTCATATATCCCTGATAATTTCAAACCTTGTCGGTCTACCATGTCATGTAAGTACTTTATATACCATTTCAGAATTGAACATTTTTTGGACGCCCAGGTCAGTGTTAATCTTGAACGCTTGTACGGCCCCGTTTAAATTCAGCCATCCGATTTTTTTTAGTCTTGTATATGAAAGAGCACTTTGACCTCAAACATTTTTCATTTCTTCGAAAATTGTATTGCCCTTTAATGTATTCATATACAAAAACTTAATCACAGCACGCTCCTCGATTTTATTCATTGCAAAATAATTTGTGATAACGCTTTTCTAAATGGCATTAAAAAAAACTACTGGCTTATCTGGCTTGTAATTTTATATGTGGCTAGTTACGAAACCAATTTATAGTAAGTACAACATTTTTTTTTAATCTATCATAGTCAGAAGTAGGTTGGGCTAAGTGGTTATCAACCCGCCCTCATACACTGGTGTTTTAGTAAAATATATTTTTATTACAATCTTTAGCAACTTATCAATGTATTAAATCACTCACCGGTGACCACATATTACAGGTGACCGGCAAACAAAATGACAGAATTTAGGGCCACTCTTGGGCCACTCAACGATAGCGACACAGTAGCGATATCTCCTTCGAGTTTTCAGTTTTTAACGCATGCAATGTTTTACTTTTACTACTAAACTTACGGGTTCAGATTTTATGCTCTCCTGAAAATAGTAAAATAAGCGCGTGCGCTTTGCCTATCTCACGGGTTACAGATCCACTACCCGATGATTTAATTTAAATAGATTATTGAACCGATATTTAGGTACAATACAAATAATTGAAATTGGGCTTGAGCATATTCGAAAATAATTTAGATGATAAACACGAGGTGACATATGTAATTGTGAGTTATTATTCATTACAAAATAAATTAAAATAAAATACTAAACGGCCATTGTTGCTCCGTTCGAGAGGAGATGGGAGGTAGACAGGAGCAGGGTGCGGGAACGCTGGGACCCTCCGCGCCGCGCGGGGCCCGGGGCCGGGACCGATTCATTGATCCGAAGCTCGTCTCTGAGTCTCGGTTCCCAGAAAGAGACGAAAAATTTTAGGTAGGATTGGGTAGAATCACCTTTACTCAAAATGTACATAATATGTACAGCATGTATTCTCTTTCCTTGGCATGGTCCCTTAAGTCTGGCTGTCCATTAAAATTAAGACTTGTAAGAGAGCGTGACATGAATTTTCTACGCATATTGCTACTATAACAAAAACAATTACCTACCCACTTAAATATTTTTTTTTGTATTTTCCAAGGAAGTCAGTGAAACATTTTCTAATAAACTACTGATAAATACCTATACCAATTAATAGGTCCCTACATACATCTATATAAAAACATGTAACGTTTTCGTCACGTTAACGTTATTTCGATTTGGATCCATTTTTGTAATCACTAAACCTGTAGTGCTTTGACATTTAGAATAATTAAAAAAATAAAAGAGTAATGTATCATACGAAAATCAAGACAATTTATTAAATTACGTTAATTCATCGCGTAAATAAACGATCAAAAGGAGATAGATATATTTCACTCGCGAAGCCGAAGGCGTTTTTTTTAATTTACCCTTGATCTATCTCTGTCGCACTCAGCAAAGGAGTCCTGTGATGCGTCGTTCTCTTCACACATAGCTCGATTCGGTTGTCGGCTATGACGCCAGTGTGCAGTGTGTGGCTGTGTGTGTATACGCCGCCTATCGCCGCGGCGCACTCTTAGTGGTGTGTGGTACGCTTGTGCCTGTAGAAGTAGAAGCGCAGATTAATTCAGAACATCGACACTGACTGCGTACGTCGTACAGTGGTAACGCGCGTCGTCTCGCGCCTAACCCACATAACCTAAAAGTCAACAACGCTCTTCAAAATTTCTCCTCAATCTAAAACCAAGTGTAAATTCCACATCCATGTTAAAAACGAACAAGTTATAACCGTGAAGTGAATCGATACGCCCCGTACGGTGGGCATCGGTGTAGTGTATTTTGGTGTAACACGTAAATACAAACGGCAAGCTGTGGGGCTCAGGGGCTTTCTTTTTGCCGCCGCAGGGGATGTACTATCCTGTGAGTATTTGGTATTAGCATTTTGTTTTATTGACATTTTGATGATTATATTAATTGATGTAAGTATGTACGTTAACTATTAACATAACGTCACGCTCACATTCGAGATATCCGTGTGATATTTATTTGTAGTATTTGACGCATTCATGCTTAGACAATTTAGGACAATGAATAAAAGATCAATTGAGTTGAGGGACCATATTATTCACATAATGTCAACGTCCGTTACATTTGATTTAGGAATCATTGAATATTTCTCATTTTATTTCCTACACTACAAAATTATTGTGATAAACAGTATAGGTATACCTATTTTGTTGTATGGTATCCTTCACACAGTAAGCATAGATTAATTAAATTATTTTGCTCTCGTACATTTATGTAAAGTATTCATTTCAGCTAAAACGCTAAATAAAAGATACAAATAATTGTCCGACTTCTCTGCCGTCGACTTTTGTTCATCCTTCTCATACGATAGCAAAATGCTTATAGGCCTGAAAGAGAAAAAACGTCTGCTTCCTCTGACCGTGAAAATAAAGGGTCGAGTTTTTGGATTACAAAAAAATTAGGTACCTACCTTTTATTTTATGCTTTAAAATTGTATTAATTATAGTTAAATATCATGTTTAAAATAACAGTTTATTGTATATGCGCGCGCATTATTATTTTAGGTTTTAGATACTATAAACATATATAATAGCTAATGGAATGTGACCACAAAAATAAGTATGGGACAAGTACGTGCCTAACTTGATATTTTGACATACCTAGCTATGTAAAGTCAAATTCAGTGTGACATACATGTACTGGAAAAACAAATAAAGATTTTGAGACTGTAAGTAGGTACTTTTCAAGTGTAATTTAACAAAATGTTAACAGAAATCAATACCTAATGAAGTAGGTACTTACCTATGGTCTATCTAATCTTTAAGTCTGTTACTTTACTTAAGTTTTTGATCGTTTTAACATTCAAAAACTATTTGAATACCTAAGTTGTTGACATTTGTTATGTTGTCCTGGAGTGCGAGTGTTAGGCGAGTAAAATAAAAATCATATAGGTTTCACACTAAGCCTGCGATGCCTTATGAGTTGATTGATTTTAAGATAAAACTACAGAATACCTACGTTTCTTGTTTATACATCATTTTTTTAAACTTTATTGTAAAATTTCATTTCTTACGGTTTTACAAAATAAAAAAAAACACTGAGGCTAAAATAGGTATCCTGATTAGATATTTTTTATTTTGAGGATTATATATACCAGCAACTGAAAAAAGAGGATAAAACATACCTTTTACAGTGCAAGTGTGATAATATCTACCCACTTTTGCAACTGTTTCAAACTTTCAATCTATGCTTTAATTTTTCACTGCATTTTCTAGACTACCAGATAGGTAAATCTTCTTCAATATAGATGTCATTCTATATTCCCATTGTTTTTTTGGCATTTTACTTATTCATTATTTAAATGATGGGTGGTGGAAAAAATACTTCTACACAGTTTTTGAAATTGTATGTTTACCAGAGATGTTACACAATAAAATCTTTTTTTATGTTTCATTTCCATATTTCATATGTTGTAACACTCATTTCATAGACCTGCATTTTGCCCACATTTGATAGCTAAGATTCATGATCAACCTCGAGAACAAATATAAAAAATCACATTTCGACTAAAGTCTTTACTAGTTTCACTATTTAGGTAGGTACTAACTAGAATTATTTCATAAACGAAGTTTTAGCTTTCTTTGTCAGTTGGTTGACGAGTATAAAGAATGTTGCAAAAGTCTGCAAAGTTCAAAGTGCAAAATAGGTAACCCCATTAAAGATTACCAATTATTCATGTATTCTTAAATTGCATACCTACCATCATACATATATTAGTATATCAAAATAGTACAGACTTTGTATCTACCTGTACCTACCTATTCATATATCTATTTAGTTACTCATTGAAATATTAAGGGTTTCATTATGTGTAGGTAATGTTAATTCTACTACAAATGTTTATTACAAATTATACAGAATATAAAAACATGACAAAAAATTGAATGAAATGTGTAAATAGAATAATAAATATCTAAGCTGGTATGAAGCGAATTAAACTCAAAGACCTATATAATGTATTATTCGTTAATTAAAATGGTGGTGGCCGATAACGAAGTATTTCCTATTTTACACATAGGTCGTAGCGTCAGTCCCACCATAGGCATAGGCCAGTGGTTGCAGACCCAAAGGTGGAGGTTTTATTCCCGCTCAGGACAAACATTTGTGTGCATGGACATGTCTGGCTGTAAAGTATTTATGTATGCATTTATTATTAAGATATTAAATATGTATTCGTCTAGTTCCCATAGTGCAGGCTCTAGTTTAGTTTAGTACTAGATGATGGTGTGTGAGATGTCATACATGTTATTTTTATATATACTTCATTAAAATTTAAAGAAATAACATATGTTCTGCCAACATTGTAATTTCTGTGACTATTGAGGTTAACAGTTCTCAACCCGCACTGGACCAGTGTTTATTTATTTATAGTGCACTTACAGCAATGCATATAAAACATTTTCTTAATATTTACACACAAATAGACTACACATATACGTTTGCCACTTAAAAGTATACACAATATTAATTTCCAATCACAAGAAAAACAATACCAATTAAAATCAAAATCTATAAAAAATTGAATGAATTTGCTTAATAATTCAGAGTATTTTAACTATACGTTTATTGCTAACAAGGGTGGATTAAGTATTATGATATTATAGTCTTTAGGAATGATCTCGAAGTACAAAGTCTCAGGTATTGACATGGTATTGACCCACACTATTGATTTACAGAAAAAACATTTATATATTTTTACATAAAGAAACCAAATTATAACTAAATTATATAAAAAGTAAAACTAAAAGTATTTACAAATTAAAAAATACTATGTAAATTATGATAAATGACAAAATTTTAAAGAGACGATGGGTTCAGGGTACCAAGGATGCTTGCCGCATTGCCGCGCTGTATTGCGACACTGATCCTCTGAACAAAGTCTTTAGTAATTTTGTAAGCCTTATAAAAAAAATTATCAAGAAGATTACCTACTTTCTACCGATGCAAATTGTTATTTTTCAAGTTCGTAGTTCCATATGTATTACTATTTCCAATAAAATGTGGAATAATCTTTAAACCCCTTTCTAATGAATTTGCAAGTTATGTTTAGATATGTTCATTAATAACAGAATAAAATAATGACAATCCCTTCTTTACAAATCCATGTCAATAGAAAATTTATTGATTTTTTATATACTACTTATAGATCTTTTTTATATCTATTAACTTTTAAAACTATTAACGACTATAATCAACATTTCAATTAATTTTTTCATGAGCGGTGGTTGATAAAATTCAGTCCGCCTGCCTTGAGGATTTGTGCCATTCGGACGTGGAGTCAGTGTCCTCTAAAATATGATTTTTGATTGATATGATTTGTCTGGAATGCGGTATGTAATGTCCCCTTTGATATTTTTTGGATTGGTAAAGACCCTTAATAATAATACTGAAGTTAATTGAATCAAAATTTCCTACGAAACGAAAGAAAGAAAAAAAGAAAATTGAAAGAAACAAACGTGTTAAATAAACTACAATTCACGAAATACGCATCGGGCATGCAACAGCGCACAATGCGCAGCACATGCACTGCACATGACATTATTTTTAGCGAACAGCGGCGCGCCCCTTGCAAGCGCAGAGAAAATAAATAGATCCATTGGTAACCTGGACGTGTGTGTGTTCTTATACAATAGGTACCTACGTTTCGTTTACTAAACGACGCCAACGTGAACTCTTCATGTAACAAAGGGCGTTGTGGTTTATTTTTGAATACATGTAGCTAACGAATTTTTTGCTTGTGAGATTGCGTTTTGTTGGTAATGCTTCATTCTGTGAAAACGCGATCACCAGATCTTAAATTATTACCAAAACGATAAGTTGACCCTTTGGTTTAATGTGTTAAAACGTATTGTTTTGTTTTGACGTTATCAGGCTGGGGTGGAAGGCTGCACTACAAATCTCTAATTTAGAGATATTTGGATTCATTTTGAAAGCTTAAGACTGCTTTATCGACAAACTGGTTCATCCGATATGAAAAATTCTGTGTCAGTTAACGCCTAAATAAATAGAGTCATAATCGGAGTTTTTTCAAAATGGCGCACGTGGAACGTCGTGGTTTCTGGCGATATTTTGAAAAAGCTCCATAATAACCGTACTACGCTGCCTATTCTCGTTATTTTTTATTAAAAATACGAATAGAATACTCGACTCTGGCGAAATTGCTTTATATGCAGAGAACGCCATAATGAAGAAGAAGAAGAGTCATATTCAAAACATAATTGAGAAGCATAAATATGAACTAAAGAGAGATCGTGTACTATACAAAGTGACTTACTAACAAAATAATTGTTGTATTTGTAAATTACAAGCAAATAATAACAAAAAATCACAAGTTAAGTTAAAAGGAAAGTATTAACATGATCTACTTGAATAGTGCTCAACAGGACAAAAATGCTAAAAGGATGACTCCGCTGTATCTATCCGTCCCTGTTATATTTGAAAGAATTTAAAATCTCAGTCGCCAATACCTATATAGTAATTGTTAAAATTACGAGTTAGGCCGTTAAAATATTTAAAAGTTTAGCTCAAACATACAGATAGACATACATACCGACAAACAAAAAATAGCGTATGTCACTCCTCACACCCTTCTTTTCGCGTCTGCGAAGTTTCATTAAAATCGGTTTAGCAGTTTTAGATTTTAGCTCGAACAGACAGAGAGACGGGCAGATAGAAAAACAAAATTTATTGTATATCACTCCTGACAATTTTGTAATCATATCTGTGAAGTGTTTCATTCAAATAAGTTCATCGCTTTCAGAGATCAGTTCGAACAAACAAACGGATGGACAGAGAAACAAACAAAAAGTATTGCATGTCACTTCTGACAATTTTTTAATCACATTTGTGAAGTTGCATTAAAATCGGTTCAGCCGTTTCGCTGATTGGCTCAAACAGACAGATAAACGGACATACAGACAAACAAAAAGTAGCCTATGTCATCCCTGATAATGCTTGCTGCACGTCTGCAAAGTTTCATTGAAATCGGTTTAGCCGTTTCGAATATTGGCTCGAACAGACAGACAGACGGACAGACTAAAAGTAGCCTATGCCACTCCCGATAATGCCCTCCGCACGTCTGCAAAGTTTCATTGAAATCAGTTCAGCCGTTTCGTAGATTAGCCGGGACAGATAGACAGACACTACAATTTTATCAATATAGATGGATTTATACGTCTAAACAACAAAGCCCAAAAAAATTTTTCTTTCGTCGCTTGAATACAACTGCTATAATCAAAATTTCGCGATAATCGTAGTATTTGTGCTGCTCACTGCGTCAAACGATTAACGTTTCACGGTTGCACTATATTTGTAGGTATAGCTATTTATGTATTTGGTTACCCATATATGGTACATACATATACGTATATATACGCACATTACACAGGTACATATATGGTTGAGAATAGTGGTTATTCATATATAGTTATATAGTTATCCGTAGGTACATTAATTATATATACAAAGCCTTGGTATTATGTCAGGTATAATTATAGTCAACATTGTCTGTTTTAAATTGTTTATCATTAGAAGCCGTGATCTGATAGTGAGCCTGTCAATTTCTATTCAACTTATAACCAACCATTTTGTAATTAGTAACTGAATAATAATAATATTTTTTTTTATAACAAACAACACCTACCTAGTTTCTTGTTCGAAGTAAAATATCCTCTCGACGTACCAGCGATGTATTTAATAAAAGAAGTCCTTTTTTGCTTCTCCAATTCATAGTGTAATTTGGGTCGAGTCGCTGCGGAAGGGGAGATTACGGGAACCCGTTCGTTCCAAGGTAAACGTGTACGTAGGTCGCGTCGCGTCGGCGGGAGAAGGTAATAACAAATAATTCGCATACCAGCGCCACTTTGTTAACAATTCGACCTGAAAGACGGCTACTCGATATGGTCACGACATAAGTTATGCCAGTGCTTAACTCTTTTTATTAGACTGTGCAATAACACTAGGCTTGTTCACTGCACGGCGCGATAGGCTTAACAGTTAGGCCTTCTTGCCAAAGTTTAACTAAGCTTTTCAACTCTAGAGCTTCTTCGGCGCTTCGCAGTTTCTGAAACAATGTTGGAATCCAAACACTCCATAATCTTCGATTTTGTGGATATGAAGACTTCAAGAACATATTATAAAAAATAAAACCAAATTAACCCATTAGCTTTTCATCAATCGATATCAATCAATTGTCTCTGTCAATTAAATGGTTTGTGATATTTAATATTTTTTAACATATTTAACTAAACTAGGTCTAAATAAACGTTTTTGAATTGGGCAGTTGTAATGTGCTGTGATTATTTTTTGGTTTTGGCCAAGAAATGAGACAGAATTTTTATGAAACTCGTATGGCTCGAGGTATTAGCTATTTTTTATTTTTAGGTATGTTTTTCGACAAAAAGTTTGTAAATAATTTTATTGAAAAGGATTCACTTTCGTTTTCTTATGCTTATTTCTCAACTATAGAATGCATAATAATCTGGATGAAAACAATTATTCCCCATGCTAAAACTGCTAAATAGATTTTGACGAAATTCAGTACGAAGGAGTCTTAAGATTTGGTTAACACACAGGATAATTTTCAACCCGGAAAAATACACTATAGCTATTGTTCATGTTAAATAATTTTTTTTAAAAAGCCTATGACGAAAAACATTAAGTTTCAGGATTTTCTATAAAAGCTCACAAGTCTTGTCGCGTCGCGTTTCTTTGGCGGTCCGGTACAACTGTGTAGTCCACGCGGGCGAAAATTAGTAAACGATAATTTAAAAGCCACAACAACGGTTATTTATTTATTGAATGAATGAATTAAATAATAATTTATTTAAAAAAGTTCATTGACATGCACTTGACGTATTAAAAACCATTTTAGGTTTCTCCTATAGCCATATCATCGGCAGGCGTAAATAAATATATAAATATAGTATATAATATATAAATGTAATATATAAATAAATGAACTTTCAATATACTTATTTTAGCGCGCAATATTTGAATGCGGGTGCTAGTTCATAAATGAAACGCGCGTTTAAATATATTTAGTTTTTTCATCTCATTAGCTGATTTGCCACAAAACATGCATACTAATTTGCAGTCGAAAGCCTCGGTTCTTTCATGTGTCGTCGTTTAGTTGCTATAATATATTTTTTACAGATGTTACACTTTTCGACAGTCGGTTGCTCATTCACAGATGTTAAAGTATTTAAATATTCAATGTCTTCCTATACTCCTGGTAGTTTTCAAAGTTTCTAAGCCACGCTCGACATCGACAATGGGTTTCCTACTCTTGAAGCGCGTAACGTCCAATTTGTAGAGAAATTTATACTCTACAACTATTCTAAAACTCCAAATGCCATTGAAAGCATAGAAAACAAGATATTTAAAAAAAAAACAGGTTTTGTGACCTTTGACCTTGAATGTTTTAACTCGCGTACACGAGATTCTATGTCTTTTTAGCTGATTAATAAAATATAAAAATAAAATTAATATTTCAAACCGAGGTTGAATCCCTTATATGACTGGAGTTAATAATCAAAATGACAAATTTAGAAATAAATTGTTTCAGTATTAGAAGCGAAATTGAGACATTTAATGCAATATATTTCCAATTTTTCAAATTTGAAATATATATATTTCCGAACTAATTATTGGTTTACCTGAAAAGAAATTATTATATATGAGTCTTTTTTTTTTAAGTTTTTAATAATTTTGTTTTGACCTCCATCCCATGATAAAATGAGAATACCGATTCGTGTAATCATAAAAATCAAGTTCCTGGGAGAAATTTTACCCATACTTATCGATATTGATCCTTGTACGTCAGATTTTTGCTTACGTCATACCCTTAAAGTTTTCATAGTATCGCATAATAATCCAATATATTGACTATGACTAAGAATCGCGTTGGAATCATCTACTAGACACAGACTAGTTTTAAAAATGGTTAAGAGGACATCTATGGATTTTATTTAAATATAGAAGAAAAGACAGCCTAGTAGCATTGTGGGCCAGCACAATGAAGTATGTTTATATACCAGGTTGTAAACATTTATATCCATAAAAAAACACAAAAACCGCTCAATCCATTAAAAAGTTAAAAGCGACCGCACAAAATGAACAAACAAATTGTACGTGTCAAAGTGGAGGTTATACTCGTTACCCCCGATCAAAAGGATTTGTTCTACTTATTATTTTTCTTTTAATAATGCTTTTAAAGTAGCATATTATGTATGCAGGAATATTATTTATAAATAGCAGTATTTATCTCCTCTATAGAGATAACAGGAGTTTAAACAAAGTTTGTTTAAGTATGAAATTGCTATTCTAGCTACTGACCATTTTTTGAATGAAAATGAAACCTGAATGGTAAAACTTTTTAATTAAATTTTTTTTTTCATATTCTAAATTAATAAAACCAGTCGATGATTGCTTACAAATTCTTTTCACATATCGCGTCTGCATTTAAACACCTCGAAGATTCGTGTAATCTTTGTTGAATACAAGTTCCGTCGTGACATTAACGCAGCAGACATAGCTCATAACATCAATGCTGTGTTTGGAAAAAACGTGAGGAATCATCATATCTTTTTGTTGTAATCGCTTTTGCTGTGGTTGACGTAGAAAATGAACCTAGGAATCGGCCAACTACTAAATAAAGAATTACTAGTACAAACAATGGTAAAAGTTTATCCGTATCAAAATATTTCAGAATTAACACCACGGTTCGAGGTTAGTATACCTATAATATTGACCCATTAGCACCAAACTAGCATAATTGAAAGCCGAGAAAAAAAACGTAGTACCACGTGAATTGAATTAGGTACATTATATTGCACGTATCAAAGCTTCTCTGGCACTGATTAAACGACAAAAAATGAAGGTATTTTGAACCAAATCGTAATGTGTTACGGAAAATGGATTGTTTACGATAACTGTCAGCAAAAAAATCCAACGGCTGACGTCACATTCCAGAGCATTAACCTCACATGAAAACCCATTGTCCATATTTCGTTACCCATAGAAAAGTAATGGTGGCTGTATGATGGTTCAGACATGGTGTTATCTACTACAGCGTCAGGTAAGATCCGGTGCATCCACGGTGCATGTATAATAGCAGCATACACAATAAAGAACTTTGGACAATGATAGTCAAACGAGCCTGATGAGAAAAACAGTCCTGACTGGTCAACCGATCTTCATCATTATTGCTTGAGATTAACGCAATACCTCACGCGACACAATCTGTTTCAACCTATTCTTCGGGCTCGTCTCCTATCGACTGCGATTAATTACGCAATTCGGCCAACTTTTTCCATGAAAACAATTTTTTGTTGGAAGTGCGGTAGAAATCGCCGTTACAAACTTTGTTGAGTCCTGCTTCCCAAAGTTCCGCCGCCGCAAAGCCATTCATGGATAATTATTTTGATTTTTTTTCTCTTAGTGATTTATAAGTTTTTTTTTTACTCGTATATGAAACGGCAATTTCATACTTCATTAACCTCTGATATCTTTTAAGGTTGGAGATGAGACGTTCTAAACAATTTTACGCTGGCGAAGCGGTAGATATTTTCAAATGTTTTATTATAAATATATATACTGTAGCATACAGTTAAATTGTCTTATGGGATTTGGTATACTATAATTGCGTCTAAGTTCGTTTACATTTCGCATCATTAGTTTCATAGTTCGATCAAACCAAGACATTCATGGTGATTTATAACCACGGGCCGTAACGTATTGGATTTAAGAAATTGTTTCCTATATGTTATCTCCATGTTATCTCGCAATGCAATAAATCAGGCAAACGTAAATAATTTAATTTTGTAAAATAATTTAACCAAAATGGTTTTAAGCCATTAATGGTCAATTTTCAATTTCTTTATCGGCTGACTAATACCAAACTGTCGTGATTTTGAATGTCCCAAAATTGCATGAAAACTTATAACTGGGAAAAATGTTTCTTCCTAAAAATAATGGAGCTGTTTCCATGTCATTAGAACTTCAACAAATATTAGACTGTAATACATACTTGATTTAATTGTAACGTAACCTTCTGCCAAAAACATCGGTATTGGTTATAAAATACCAAGGCATGTTATTAATAGAAATTGATTACTTAGGCGCGGTCATTATATAATAGAAATTTTCGCCATCATACACGCCAGTAATATCATTTTAATATCAATTAACTTCTACAATTTGAGAACAATATTATTTGTTTATAAGACAGTTCGTGCGTGATTCAAAGGAAGATACAATCAATTAACTCAACTAGCGAACTGGATTACAGCGATACACGTACACCCGTCCACGCATGACCGACACCATATTCCGTACATTGTATGACGCACTTCTTTGTTCGGAGGGGCCTGGGTGCGGCTGATCGTGGATGCTTTTCAAGAGGAACGTAGCTAGTTTTGCATGAAAATGATTTCTAATATCAATCTTTACTATAATATAATCTCTGTTGTGACTGTAATATGAGTGAATATGTAATGGGCTAATTAATATTGTCACGAATGTCTATTATTGTAGACCTAGAGCCCGCATGAAAGCGTGACGCGACATGCGACACGCGGTTGGTGACCGGAGACAGTCACGGTACATCTGTTGTCCACTTGTGGTGAAATCGCAATATTTGTAAATTTCTATTCACACTAAGAGTACAGATATCGCACATATCGGTAAATTAAAGTTTATAGTGGAACAATTTTATTTACAAATTGTGTCAAGTTTTTGTGAACATAACGCAATGCAGAAACGTTTACGTGACACAATCCGATGTCCCGTAATTGATCTGTGTTGCAAATGCACTATTATGTCTACAGTGCATGTAATTATGAATAGTTATCCTGTCACGCAACTAGAGTTAACTTTTCCCGTAATATACAATTATGATTAATGCGTAAGTTCACATACTACTATTGACAGTGAAAAATTGTATCCTACAACATCCCCAAATTAACTATCCACAGCATCGCCGCCGAAAATACTGGATTCGTATCCCTGGCATCGAAGCAATATATCACACCGTTCGGAATAATTTTGAGTTAATTAAGCCATCGCTTCCCGCCGTTTCAGTAGAATCGGAAATAAATGTAATTTCAAATGAAAATCCACTTTTAATTGCACGATAGCACATCGGGCTCGGAATCGATTCTTAAATTGAGATCCACGAATATTATTACCGTCTCTTTTAGTACGATAATCTCGTAATTGTAAATACTATATCGTTTATGCGTACTTTTTTGTTAAAACTATACCTACATATAATAACATCGTAACAAGATAAAGCTGGTACATAAGTCATTTTTCCAAAACAATAATTATTGTGGGTTATGTAGACGATACTAAATTCGATACAATATTTTTTTTTGGAATTTTTGTTTGTATGAACATGATAAACTCAAGAACTTTATACCGATTTCGATGAAACTTTTAGTAATTCACTAGTGGTAATCCAGTGTCTAATCTAAGATGCAATTATCACACTTTATTACTTAGGGACTAGACAACGAACGATTTTTTCAATGATTTTTTCAGGACAGAGTGAAAACCGAGAACTTGATAGTGTAAATCCTGTAGTTCACGCATGCGAAGCAGCGGGCAGCAGCTAGTTTTGGAAATAAATACTAGCATTGATTACATTGTGAAAGTCCATCATTCAAAATCCATTAACGTCTTCAAATGTAAATATGAATCGTGGCTCTAGTTCTTTCTGAGGCCAAATGATTTGCATGTCGCTTTGAATGTGGTGACTGTTCACTCGATTCGATAAGTACCACTTTTCTCTTGAATATCATTAGATACTAACATCCCAAAAAAAAGGTGGAACCATAGTGGAAAACTGGAAAGTATGTTACTGTGGCAGTTCGGCTTCAAATTATGACAATTTATGGATTGTGGACAAGTCTTCACGAATATTTTATTTAATAATTTTCTGGATTTTCATGCTTTTATGAATACTGCAGAAAGATATATACACATTTCAATTCGTATTTCGGTAACACCGACCGCTTAGCGTTTATTAATGTTTCTAGTCGTTCACTTTAATATTTGAAATGACGAGTGTGTGCGCGCATTGTAAAACTTATGTCTTCCCGGATAAATAATTTTATAAACGAAATGCAGTCATTTTATTGCTATGAAGCTAGGTCACGAGAGCCAGAAGAATCATGATGAGTTTTGTATTTGTGTCGCCCGTTTAATGTGGTGATTTACGTGAAAAACGTACCACATTTTTATGTGGCTACACTTTTAAACTGTTCTGTTTGACCGTGCCCTTATTTTTCTTTAAAATCATTTTGTTCAGTTATTTTGTCGTTCGCCTGTTGAATTAAATTAATCCGTTTGAGCTATAGAAATATAAGATATATCCTGTAGTGGTATAGGACAGTCAGGTTAGAAAATTAAACTGATGTTGACTCTAGAATCTTGCGAAAAGGGGGTAAAATGTGATAAAAAGAATATTTATTTTTGTTGCATTTTAAATGGTTTTTGTTGGTTTTTATGTAGGTACTTTACTCATATATAACAAATATATATATACTCTAGGTATTCAATTTAATTGGTGAAAAACGGTTACGTGATATATTTAACTTTGAAATTACATGTATGAAAATAAAAACTAAGTATTTTACAAATTAAAAATAAAAGCTTATACTAAATTAAACACTAATTAAAAACTAAAAATACCTGCCAATAAAAAATATCATCTAAATCAGTGCCTTGCGTTAAAGTGCCCAAAAGGCTGGCGCCATTACCTCGCTGTATGGCAATACATACTAATAACGTAAATCTTAACCGGTGGCCCGCGCCAATGGAATTATTTCGCATCGAGTAACTCTTAGGGGTTTCTCGACATCTTAGCGCCGGTGACACCCTAGTGTGTCTCCTGGCCGCTTCGATGAAGTCGTTGCAGCTTTCTGGCTAACGACATGCGTCCTTATTCTGCTTCAGGCGGTTGTTTAGTGGGTACAACTCCCACACACCTCGGGGCGCGCGGATACTGTAGAGTTTAATCCGCCTTCCCACCGCAAGGGTAAAACAAAAAAAATTTTTTTCGTTGGCCGAGGTAAGCGCCAGCCCTCCGCTCCGGTTACTCGATGCGTCATACTCATATTGCTTCATTTAGCTCTAATTTTTTAAAGTTGCCCATTTTCGCCTAGACTGCTCGATTGAAATAAATTTATATTTCTAGCTATAATATCTACATAATATCGATATAAAATATATTTATATATTTAGTTTATTAGAGACAAACAGTAACAAAAGACAAAGTATAGACAGTATAAGTTTATATTATCTACAAGTATTTCCTATGTATCGCGAAGTAGTATGCAGACGAAAATGAACAACTTTAAAATATAAGGGCAGAGTATAACACCCTGCTTTAATTATTGAGCACCGCTGCTGGTACTTTTTAATTTGAACTTTCGGTCCCTCCGCTCGCGCTCTGTCGTTGTTATTTTCAAACGGTGTTTTTTTGAACCTTGGCAGTGATAACCTCTGTATTCGCAAGTACCATTTTGGACGTGATTCAATAAATCTAAAAGCAATAAAAACCCGCGCTTACCAAATTCTTACTTTTGACCTGTTTTTGAAAATCTAAAATAAAAGCACGTCTACTGACGACTTACTGTATGACTTGAAATTATTCTTCCAAAGTGTAAAATAGGGGTTGTGTTTTTGTGTGGAAGTTCGTAATTTTTTTAAGTTGAATTTATGAAAATCGGTACTTGGTATTTAGTTTGATATTAATTAAGAAAGACGTGTATCAAAATATTAAAAAAAAATTAAAGGGCTTTAAATTGTACGTAAAAGCATGAAAATTGTTATATGTTAAAAAAAAATCACGTATTTTTATTTTTAACCCCCGACGCAAAAAGAGGGGTGTTATAAGTATGATGTGTGTATCTGTCCGTGGCATCGTAGCTCCCAAACGGATGAACCGATTTCGATTTTGTTTTTTGTTTTGAAAGTTAAATTAGTCGAGTGTCCTTAGCTATGTTTGATGAAAATCAGGCCAAGACAGCCGCCGCCAGATATATTTTTTCCCTACTCCATCAATATGGGTATGAAATGCAAGGGCTTGACTAGTAGAATACTATACATGATGACAAATTTTAAATCCACGATGGCCGCCACAAAATGGCGATTTACATATTTTTTTTTCACAAACCCATCAATATGTGTATCAAATACTTTTATTGACTTGAACCGTAGAATAATATACACTATATTGAAAGGGAATGAGGAATATTAACTAGCGAAATGAAAAACCAAAAACTTGAAAATTATTTTTTTGTCTAATCATGTATGATGTAGTTTACTTAACTAAATACCTAAGTTTAAAAATTTTTAAATATAAATTAAATTAAAAATTTAAAAAACCCCCGACACAAAAAAACTAACATTAAAAAAGTCTGAAATAATACAGGTTGGGGACCGCTAAGTAAACTTAAAATATCTAATAATTAGCGGTCCCCGATGGGACTTGTTTTTGGGAATTAATTTTACTTGTAATACTAAAATAATTGATTTCAAAGTTTTTAATGTTGCCTATGTCATAGCGTTAATGGCTGAATTCATAAATATGGAAATTGATATTGAAATTAACATTGAAGTACAGATGTATCAGAAAAGTAATAGGAATCGGTTAACATCAGACGGGCAGGTTTGCCCGAAGTTATCCAATGAAATAATTTTAATAAGAAAAAGTCATAAATTGTAACGAAAAAAAAAAGTAAAAAAAACTTTATTACTAAATACATTTGTTTCAAATTCTTGCAAATTGCACGTATGTCCAGTCACATTACTTTTCTGATAGATCTGAATTTACTGTAAGGGAGCTTTATCGTTTAGACATGGTGTTTTTGACGAAAGACTAAAAGACTACACTTTAACAAAAACCCATCCCCGTATAAACAAACTGAACTGTTTTTGTGAACTGTTTCTTACCGCTTAATGTGCTTTTGGACCCTCTTTGTTATTTGGTTTAGTCGCAATAGTACCTGATTCTCGAAGTTTCAAAGAAAGCGATGCGTAAAAAAAAAACAAGCTGTTATATTTTTGGAAAATAGCACACGTCGAGAAATAAATTATCCGTCTCGCATAAAAGGCTCCGTGACTTTGATTTACGATCGCATAAAATTTTCGTTTTACAAATTAATAAATAATTGTTCGTTCTTGCATAGCTCTGTTGCAGACGACAATCACTTTGTCGGGTCTCTTATCACTTTCTGATAACTTAATTAATTTGGAGGTTCCAACGTCGAAGTTTCACGGAGATTGTACATCGTGGATTTTAATGTTTTCGACTAGGACTTACAACTCAAAATTCTCTGTTTTATTTAAACACACGCAATGCGCCCTTTGTTTAATTAAATTAGACAACACAGTGAGAGGAAATTTGTACTGTATTTGTATTAGTATTGCAGACGCTAAACTAGTCAAAACATAATTCAATCATTAAACGGTGCACATTATTATAGCCTTTAAAACGATCGATGCAAATTCTTTTACTTTCTTTGTATCACATTCCAGTTAGACTTTCTTTGTAGATATTTAGCCGCAAGCGATCTCGTTAAGTAATTTATGGGGTAGATAAGGCAACATGCAGTTTGATTTAGGGTAAAAACATCTAATTGAAACCCATAATAGCCCAGGGAAATTAGGGTTGGAACTCGCATTAGTTCAGAACACCGTTCAGAACTACATTTTTTTTAGTAGTTTGTAGAGCTGTGCATGACGATAGACAATCCATAAAAACTAAGCATATCATGAAAGAGCTTAGTTTGAAAATGCTCAAAACATTTTTTTTTAAATTGTAACTTCATCAAAATTCGTTGTAATGGTTTAACCTATAAAGTATTTGAATGTTTGTAAGCAAATTAACCAAAAAACGTGCGAGGAAAGTACTTAAACAAATTAAAATCGCGGTTTCCCTTGTTTTCATTTCATCCACTCAGGTAAAATATACAT
Organism: Luffia ferchaultella; assembly: GCA_949709985.1. Lineage (NCBI taxonomy): Eukaryota > Metazoa > Arthropoda > Insecta > Lepidoptera > Psychidae > Luffia > Luffia ferchaultella. Next base: position 9,634,012 of record OX453244.1, read on the forward strand.
AATTGGTTGCTGTTGATTACTACTAATTATTAGTGCGCTTTTGGTCAAAATAATTGTAGATTTAAACAAATATTCTTAAAGTTTTGCCAACTTTAGAATAATTTGTGCGACAGTCAAGAAGTATCTAAATAAGCACTTAAAAATCCTATACGCATATTAAATATTTGCTTAATTATCTTGGCATTAGTAACATATAAAAGTTTGATTACTTCTTGTTTATTTTAGTTATATCTTATAAAAACTTAGTTATTTAATATCTTATTACAAATTAGTATTTCATTATCTATCGATTCTAGATAGAAATAGAACCTGCCTCTGGGTATGTTTCCTGGTTTGTGAGTGACGTTTTTGCATTCTTTCTTATTTGTAGATCAAAGTCACGTCTCTCATATATTAAATTCTGTGACCGCCACATTGTAGTGATTCCATATTTATTTTGTTCCACGTTATCGTTTGGTAGGGCCGATCATAATTGTATGACGAGTGGCTGCCCCAAACCAGGCGCAAATCTATGTGTAGGAAGAAGGTGAATTTCATTACCTATATATTTTTTCGGATAGACGGAAGGAGCACCAAAATGTTATTTTGCTCCGTTTCAAAAATAGACCAGATCTGATCCTACTGTTCACAGAAAACAGTTGTTCTCTGACTCCTTATGCTTTAAAACTTTAAAAACGAAGATTGTTTTATAATGAAACATTCGTTTTGAAAGAAACGAAAACAAATATTTTCGAGCGTCGTTCGTTATTTAAAAATTTCTACAAATATGTGCTAAATAAAATATTATTTCGACAGATGACTGTTGTGATTTCCAAGGTGTTTTGACGTGGAATTTTTACCCGAGCGAAGCGTTCTCTACGTTTATCTAATAATGTAGCGGTATTTTATAAAGTTTATTATAGGACAATTTTGTATCCCGTAATAAAGTTTTGTAATCAATTAGATGGGACGGGAGGGGCGTAGACTCTCTTCATAATGACATCGATGCCTTTCGCGGCGACAGTAAATATCAATGTGGTCCTCGTAAAAGCGAACCTCGGAACGGATTTGCATAATTTTAATAAACCGCCACAGTTCGTTATTCCTGTAGACCTGATTTGCATTAAAAAGCGTGTCGTATGTACGAACTCGAAAGTACGATTATAGCAGCAGAAGCATTTCCTCATAACGGCCGTCCCTGTACATAACACCTTTGGCTCTTTCAGTAATTCACTTGCTGAAGTTCGCCGCCTAATGACGGTCCGCTTTGTTATACGCGCCGCAAAGTATCAGATTCAATTAACGTTTCTTACATAATGACTTACTTATTTCGTCCATTTGAAAGTTTGCCCAGAAGAAAATCCAGTTAACGTTCGCCGTCGTCGGTTTTCCGAATGTCGGGGAAACGTCATTAACCGCGTCACCGCAGGCTTGTGTTTCGACTCAACAATTAACGCTTCAAAGATTGCTTCTTGAATTATCTTTTATTTGATCTAAAAGCTTTATTGACGACCGCTTAGCCTAGCGGACAGCGACCCTGCCTGCGAAGCTGGAGGTCCCGGGTTCGAATCCCAGGTCGGGTCAGTATTTATATGATGAATATTAATACTGGCACTGGGTCTTGGTTGTATATGTATGTGGTGTCTTCGCTTGGTACCCAAAATACAAGCTAATGCTTAGTTTGGGACCTAGACGTTGTTGTGATTGTGTGTGCTATTATTATTATTATTGAATTGTGTTACGCGTTTATTGGAATATATGATCAAATAATTATATACTGTTTCTCTCATCATTCACGTAAAGGTTCAATCGCCGCTGTGAAAGTCAATTGAATTTTACCTAACATATTTTTTTTGCCTTGAACAGGAATAAACGCGTATTGGCAATTTTCCGTTCCCAACGTTTGCGTTACTTAACGAAAATGTATTATGCCATATGGGTATTTCAGGTGTCAAACAAGATAGATTGAAAACAACTCGTTTACTACTTTACGAATTGAATAAGAAGTTGATCGTGTTGAAGTTGATTTCGCCGTTTTATTTGTACCGTGTAAATAAAAATCCTCTGTGTAAACCGTGAAGGTCGGATGAAATTGGATTAAAATTTAAGCTCAGTGTGTTTCTTCCAGTCATACCAAAACTGGTTAATTTGATAGAGTGAAATGTTCCCTTCTTTAGAGCTCCAACCCCTCACTGCAATCCTTGTAAGTATATGAAGTCGTTCACTTCTGATTTCAAAATTAATGTATTAGTTTTTTAATGACGTTTAAATATTTTACTAGCTTTCCGCCTGCAACTTCGCCCATGTGCACCTTACATTTGTATCGGGATCATTAAACGAACATATCCGTTTAGCAGTGAAAGAGTCACAAACTCACAGACACGTTTTCCACGGTGAAAAATAGCCTAATGTCCTTCTTTCGGGTTTGAGCTATTTATATAAAAAAAATCATCAAAATTGATTCTGCGGTGTAGCGGTGAAAAAGTAACAATCATACACACAATTTCCGCGGAAAGAAAGTAGCGTATTCCGTCTTTGGCATGCAATCTATCTTCCTATCCAATTTTATCAAGTTCAGTTCACCGGTTTAGCCGTGAAAGGGTAACACATGTACGAACATGGTATCCGCTGTAAAAAGTATTCCATATGTTTCTATACTAAATTATCTTTACATCGATTCATCAAAATCCGTCCTGTAATTTTTGCGTGGTGCATACACAGACAAAAATTCTAAAAAACTGGTGTTTTGATATCTAAAACTATAACATAACTTAATGTAAATACCTTACAGATCCACATATAATAATGATTAAAGTAAGGGATGTGACTCTCTATGATCTATACATTTTATACATATCTATACAGACCTATAATAAAACTGTGAAGTTTAGCTACGTAAAGAGACTGTGTCTGTACGTAAAACACATTTTTTTTAAATTGCAATAGTAATGTAGGTAGTTATCAATTTAGATATGAAAACACCATTTTTTTTTTTCAAATGTTTGCCTGTCTGTTCGTCTGTTTGTGTACGTAGCACGCAACATCTACTGGACGGATTTTGATGAAATTTAGAATGAAGATAATTTTGTAACTGGGTTGACATGTAACATACTTTTTACTGATGGGAAACATCTCATTGTCACGGAAAAATACTAAAACTGGTTCTATATTAAACGCCGTACGGACGACGTCGCGGGCATAACTAGTATTATATAAATTTCTCTTATTATTAGCAATAGTGTCAAGCGGTTAAGCAGTGCGCACTTATCAAATAATAGTCGATAACGAATCAAATAATGCACGATCGAAATTAGCTTGCCATCAGAATAAATTTTGAGGACTATAATGACTACAGACAACGCATAAACAACGTGGATTAAACGGGACAGTGCACGCATACGAGAAAAACACCCGCGTCATCCGAGATTTATTTGGGTACGAGATTTGTGGAGTAGTAGCACACACATCTTTTTTTTTTTGCTAGAATTTTCCCACGTAGGATTTCATTTCGCGTTAATATCGCATACTCAAGCCGAAGAGAAATATTCTATTTCGACGTATTATTACACGATGGTGGTACTCGGTTAAACGTATTGCAACACGGCTTATTCTGTACTTACCCGTACGTCCTGTCAACTTCACAGAGTCCGCAATAAAGACAACGTTAGGGAAATAACGTACTTTGCGGTACAATAACCTCAAAAGGTATAAAATAACGTAAGACCAATAAGACTTTTTTTTGTCTGTACGTATGGCTGTCTGTCTGTTTTGCACTGATCTAGCTTGAGACATACAGTTACTACAGACTAATAGCATTTGACGGGAGTTTTCTGTTAAACGCTATACAGAACAAACGATTCGGAGAATATGAAAAGCGACGTATTTGACTATTTGAAGATCGATTTGAGATGTCAGTGATATTTTCAGTGCTAACGATAGTCAAGTGTTAAGAAAGTAACAAGTTATCACAGTGAGGTTGGCGGAATAAACCTGGGAACACCTGTGAATTAGGTGTCGGGCGTTTAGCTATGCCACAGACCAGTCAACCTATAGACCACGCTTTAATAAACGTCAGTACGAAAACGAAATCGCCAAAAAGTGGCGGGGTGCGGGGAGAGGTCGGCTAGTTTTCATTGGCTCGTTCACAATTGACAATTTAATGGCTTCCGACGTGCTTCCAACTGACGGCTCACTAGCGACGTAGTTATGTAGTGTCACTACATAGCCTTGGCGAATGCTACTCCCTGTCAAAGCGTGGTCTATAAGGTTGACTTGTCTGTGAGCTATGCCCATATTTCCACCGAAACTCATATAATATTTGTTACGTTACAGAGCATAAATAGAGGGCCACACAATAAATTGACAATGCCGATGTAATTTGATTATGTCTTAGACGTATTACAAATAGGATCACGAACTCGTCAACGCATTGTTTAAGAACGATCTAATTGATTTGGGTCTGAAGGCACGGAAGGAACATCTATTGGATAACCTCACACATTGTTTTACGTAACTATAGTCGCTATTGTTATGTTATATATTGAAAACGTTAAATACACAAGTTGGGTACCGTATCACAATCACCCGAGGAGTAAATACGGAAGGCGATGTTACATGGCGATTCCACGTGGGCTCGATTCGCCCGGAAATGCGGAAAATGTGCATTGGATCGATGATCGATTTCACGAAGTTCTTTATTTATTGTTAGATATGAGATCACAAATGTTTATTAGCACTGTAGTTGGAAATAACCCTTGTCTTTTTCTTCCGTATCTGGGTGTAAACTGTTTGTAATGTAGGTAGGTATGTATGTATGTATTATTAAAAAACCGGACAAATGCGAACCGTAAGAGTTCCGTACCGTTTTTTAGCTTTATTTTATTTTCTGTGAAAACGTCAAGTGTCAACCTATTACGGTTCAGATGATACGGCCCTGTGACAGACAGACGAACAGCGGAGGCTTAGTAATAGGGTTCCCTTTATACCCTTTGGGTACGGAACCCTATAAAGGCTCTGCTTAATTTAGTAATCACCAAGTGTGAGTGGTCGCAGATATTATTATTATTTATATCTCATAATAAATAAAGTACATTTTGGGGATCGATCAAGTAGGTACATCGATGTAACTTCCAAGCTGTGGCGCATATTACACTATTCGTACGTGCGTAGAGTACAAACACGTATCGTGATCAATTTATATACGGACTTAATTGAATTCAGTGCCCGCAGGCGCTGTTGTGGTGTACCTACGCTTAAGCTTCGATTTCAAATTTCCACTCGATAAGTTAAGAGATTGTCGCATATGTTGTGTATTGATATACGATATTAAAGGAAAATAACCACATATAAAGCCCCCCATACACAAAAAGGTCGATCTCATCAGATGGAACTGTAACAGATTTGTCCAATTGGATCCATCGCCATACACGACAAACCTTCCTTCAGGCTTGCGAATCTGTCTACGAGAGACGTGTCATGAATGAATAGGAGCTATTGTGTTACACCGCAGTTTTATTTAAAAAAGTAAATCGTTATAGTACTTAAGTTTTGTTTTATATACATTAATAGTACATTATGATGCAAGTACGGTAAGCTGGAGACTAGTCGTGGTGTTTATAGGACGCCGAGTGCTTTTAATAGACCGATGAGTATAATAGCCAGCTTACTGAGTACGAGCATCATACGACATTTTTCAATACATTTGCGATTAAAATCAGGTGGGGTACTTGAAATGTAATAATGGCGGGAACGGGACTACTTTTCGCGGTTTACGCATGCGTTACAAACAAAACGCTCGCTTATGATTGGTGTAAAATAAAAAGGCCTAGTACTGTAAAATACAACATTACGATTCTGGTTTCGATGTCATAAAGACCGTATTAATAGCAAATGTCTTAAAAAACTTTTTTAAATAGCTTTTCCGAAAGTACCTATTACGCATACTTCTTATTTCACCCTTTTTGTTTTATTACCTATATTAATGTTTTGATTTTATAAACCACAATAAGTCTTGTGATTTAAAGAGTTCTATAAATTCAAGCAAGAAATCTTTGGACCACGACACCATTTCAATAAACGCAAAATCAAATACAGCAATAGTTAAAAACACATCAACTCTGAGTGATGCGAAGGAGGACTGAAGCGATCGGCCTGGAAGTCGTCATACACGATCAGATTAGTCCAACCGGTCAGGCAAATCTGAACATGCAGCTTCAGTCCATCCGGCCGACTGCACGGCGCGCACCCCGAGACCGAAATTCACGTACACAGAACGATTTTGCATCCGGTCAAGGGGAACTGAAATTCCAACTGATCATGTATTGGGCTTTACCATTACTTGGGCTTTCACAGAAAACAGTATTAGAAATGTCACGGAGGCGTGGCGAGTGCCCTCAAACGCAAGTTTGCCGCGAGCGATTTACTAACACGTGCATTTGACATATCCTTTGTTTTCCTTACCTAAAGCATACAAACAAACAAATTACATACATACAAATATTACATACAAACGCATATCTACACTTAATATAAATATTAAAAAAATCAATTAAAAATAAAAAAAAATCCCGACACAAAATAAATAACATTTAAAAAGTCTGAAATAATACAGGTTTGTTCATTTTCGAATGATTTTTGATCCTCAACAGCGTACGTAATAATTACCTAATAAGTAGCGGTCCCCGACGCTTAATAATAAACATTCCGTTACATTTCAGCACATCACTTATTTCATAGCGATAGAATTGGCTGCTATAATCGAGAACGGTTAAGTGCATGTCGGATGCAATCTATTTAGGGTTCGTAGCATTTTTCAGCAACCAGCCTTGCGGCTTTTAAACAAAGTTTATTTCAAAGACCACAAAATCAAGTTTACTGGGAACTGAAATTTGCAGTTATCTCAAAAACTTTAAACGTATCGTATAAAAATCAATTTTCGTTGAAAGTGTATATTACTGTTGAGTTGCAGCCTATGTTTTTTAGAATTTTTTAACAATACGGTTGTAAAGTTGGGGTTCGTTGATTGAAGATTCATTTGTTTAGAAGTATGAATTGTTATATGTATGTGGTGTCTTCGCTTGGTACTTAAAACACAAGCTAATGCTTAGTTTGGGGCCTAGACGTTGATGTCATGTATACGTTATTATTATATGAATGTGTTTAGTGTTCCTTATTTTATATGAGTTTTATATCCAATCATCGAATACCGTATTCATTTGTCAAACAAATTCTTTGTTAAAATACCTACGAATTCTTTAAAGTACGCGTCGTCGTATTGTACGGTAGAACTTTTTGACAGATTGTAAAATTAATGAATCAGAGGAGCAGTTTGAGGGTTTCCGAGAAAGCCGGCACTCGTCCGACCGGTGCCGCGTGCTCTGGAGAAGTAATTACTCGAGCATCACAATTAGAATTACTGGGATTTCGTTTTCACGACAGTTCTGTTATTGTGATAGGAACATTCGTTGTCGTCGCATGCTCCGTGGCTTAAATTTGCGTTGACTGCGTCTCGCTGTACTTGTAAATTCAAATCGTTCGTTCTCTTTTGTGCCGAACTCCTCGTAATGGGGGCTTAGCGGACTCTCTGTATTAAAAGATTATTTATTTAGTATTCCCTCTATTATCGTTCCATCTCTAGAATCGGAATTGGTTTCATTTCAATGAAATGCTTTGTCACATGTCGGCGAAAAGGAAATTAAATTTAACAAGAATCGTGTGGTTTTTTTGTTCACTCCTATTATACAAAAACCCTCTCGGAAAGGAAGCGTTGATATACGGTTTGTCTCTTTAAATTTGCAACAGTTTGTCGGACTTTTAATATAGGAGCGTTGCTTTTTGCTTGAATTTTTTCTGTGGTACGTGGCTAAAGCGCCTTCCTACTTTTCTTATATTTTTGCTAGCAGTGTCGCCAGCTCCGTGTGCTCATTTGTCTCGCGACCACGAACTGTTGACGGATTGCGTTCAACAAAATGAACTTGGAGATTAATTCAAAACTCACATATATGTATTAAAATAATACGTTGCGTATTTTCCTTTTGAGCTTGCGAAAATAATTAAGTCAAAATAATATTTACAATCACTGTAATACATACGGAACACAGGTAGATTACAACTAGGTTTCAGTTACAATATTTAATTGTTACTAATATTATAAATGCAAAAGTTTGTTTGTTTGATGTCGAATGAAGCCCGTTTTGTATTGTAGTCTAATTTTAATTAGATTGATGACGGGAATCCGGAAAACTATAATCACTCTTCATAAATTAATATCCAGTTAACACAATGAAATTGTATTGTGGGAATGTAATACTACCATTGGAACATTTGAAACGTTGGCCCCGTATAATTGCAGTGACGGAAATAGGAAAAAATAGGGCAACACTTCGTTTAGTTCGAGTTGAGTCAGTGATGGTCAGCTGCGATTCAAATTATGATTCGATTGATCTAAGTAACTTGTGATTATCAGTTAAATAATTTGAAATACTAACTAAAAACAGCGATCGCTACTTTTTTCATATAAAATTATCAAAAAAAAAACACTAATATAAGTGACCGAAAGTCTACAGAATCGTTTAGCGCACAGCAGGATTTTGCCCAGGGTAACTTACTGACATGTGCTCAATTGCAGATTATACGAATCGTTTAAAAATAAGCTCATAATACCATTTTTTGTCCGTTTTTGCCTATCAAGCATAGTATTGTTTTCATTTCAATAATAAAATAGCTTAATATTGCCAAAATCTTTTATTTTCAAATTAGACGATAGGTATTATGGACGTATGCACCCTTTTAAAATGTCATAAATATTTTTGATATTGAATAACACGACCGAATAGTCGTTGAAAATGGACAACTTTCTATAGGTAGTTGTGATTTTTTTTTGGTTCTCTTTTTAAGGAAGTGGCACGGCACAGACATTATATCGTATCCGATCCTTTGAACGAGATATCATTTGAATCGGTTCAGCCAATTTATTTCTATTGTACGAAAATTTAGACTTGGGGCCATTCTTAATTAAAGGAAATATATTTACCACCTGGGGTGCCGCTCGCAGAAACGTAACTTTTAATTTAATTTTTATTGCTTCAGCCGAATTGATATAAATGAACCACTTATTAACGTACGCCAAGAATAAAAATAAAAAAGTTATAACATTCATAAAAATTATGCTGAAAGACGATATGTTTTATAAGAAGTATTCGTAAAAGTATGCCTTTAAGACGATGGATATCTATTTCGATATACCTTGTTCCGCGATGGCATTTGAAACGTCGCAGTATTCTCTGGTCAAAGATTCGAATGCAAAATTGCGTTTTGCATTCGAATCTTTGACCGTTCTTCGTTTCTATGTTTTGTTTGCCAACGCGCTTATCTCATTCGGTTCAAACTGAATAAATACACAACCGATATTATGTACTTTTGTGTGCGCCATTTTGTCTACTCTATACCAAAAAGCAATTTTTTATTCATTCAATATCTACTACGTGAATATTGTATGACCTTATTTGCAAGAATAATATTTACAAAGATAAAACTTTTTAAATTAAATTTTAGAGACTAAAGCTCCGAAAGTTTATCTTCTTGATGGTATGCCAAGTTTTTAACGGAACGCCCTGCCGTGTTGAATAAAAATTGCGGTTTAAAAGCATCCAGGAATTCGTTTCAATTGCACCGTCATCGTTGTGCGGTAGCCCTGTAATATTGTTGCGGTACATAATGTATTCTTTAATCTTTCGTTAGCTGTTAATCCATTATCAGGCCTTTGTTGAATGTTGACGCCGCGCAGCCACGTTTTGCGGCTTTGCTCCCGTTGTCTTTTGTCGTGAACAAGACGGCTATGGATGGAGCATTACGAGAGATCTCATTCGTAGCCTTTGTATTGTTTCACTTATATAGTTGATGATTTATGTGTTTTATTTTAAAACCAAAATTCACATTACGTAAGTACGTAGGTAACTAGAGTAACTCTCATACCGTACTAGAGGGTCGTTGGTATCGATTTAGTTTAAAATTAGTTTCAATGCGTGCCCTTAACTCTCTGCATCTTCTTGTCACAATTTGTTACACGTAAAACAAACGCTGCCCAACCCTCACATCGACACGCGAACCTAATATAATGGACGATTCCCACGTTTCGGACCCTTTTCATGTAAATACCCAGTTGTTTGTAAAAAATCTACTAACACACCACAGATAAGTTTGCCGAAATTGAAAGTTTAAAAAAAGTGTTGGATATCTGGATAAAACAAAAATCTTTCTAGAATAGATAGAACAAAATATATATATAGTGAGTGTACCTGCTATATCTATATGTATATTTCATTTTAACATTTACGTAAAAACATGTTAGAGGTATTGAGCATCCCAACTAATTGTATGAATGCGAAAATGTAACACACATTTTGTTCTTTGTTCACGTCGTCGGTAGTAACAGAGCATCGGAGCGACGTAATTTTTTTGTACTGCGATAATTGGAGGGACGCCGGATGTAGAGAACACGGGCTAGGGTACTGTTTACCCTGTAGGGATAACGTGCACTCCCCGAGAAAATTTTGTCGACGCATTATCTTATGCCGAAACGGAATATGTCGGTGTCACATATGGAGCTATCTCGTTTCGTCCAGTACGAGATAATGCGTCGACAAGGTGTGCATGTTAGCCCTGCAGATCGAATGTTCTGAAGTTTTTCACTTATAGCACTATCATATAGCATCATTATTTCACTTTTGATTTTTACTATTACAACTGTCGAAATATTTGTGGGAGTACAAATCAAAACTGAAGTACAAGAAGCGATGCACTAAGGGAAGGGAAACTGATGAATATTGTTTATAAGGACGTTGTATGTGGTCATTCAGCCGGAGTCTTAACCTTTTAACTAGTCATCAATCAATTGTCTCTGTTAATTAAATAGGTCGTAACCTTCAGTCTGACCAAATTTGGTTGATGTGTAGTGAACACGTTAAGCAAGTGCATTCAACAGGTTAAGCAAATAGTCATTATCATCATTAGTTCATCGTTCAGCCGCACGCGGTGTCTGAATTTGGCCTGATACACCGTAAATATAGGAATGAGTGTAGTTGGAGTCTAAATTGAGTGACTGGAGTATAGTCAGCCGGTATTCGTGTAATTGATTCTTGTTTCTGGCTAAAGGTTACCATTTAGTCAAAATCAAGAATCAAGAATATATACTATGATCTAAATATATTATAATGAACCATGAACTGTTACGAGGTCGTGTCTGTACACATTTTTTTTTAAATTCCGATGTTAGTGTAGGTAGGTAGGTGTCGATTTAGATATGAAAGCCACATTATTATTTTTTGGAATTTTATCTGTCCGTCTGTCTGTGCAAGCATCACGCAAAAACTACTGGACGAATTTTGATGAAATTTGGTGTGAAGATAATTTAGAATCGAGGTCAACATATGGGATCCTATTTACTGCGGGGAAACGTCTCACTCCCACGGAAAAATACAAAAACTGGTTCTATACCGACACGCCGCGTGGACGACGTTATCGCGGGCACAACTAATGTGTTAGTAAGTAAATATTTAAGAATATAGTACGCTGCTGTCTCGTTTTATCGTAGTCGTTGTTGTTTCCTAATTCGTTTCCTTCATTCGATGCGGCGGTTGTCCTGGCAATCGTAGTTTTTCTATACTTTAAAACAATGGCAGGTACAACTGAAGATATTTTTAGGTAACTGAAACCTGTTATTTGAAGTACTTTAATAGAATTAACATCATTAATTCGTCGCTGGCCATGTTACGTTATTTTGCAGAGCCTTGTGGTTAATTTCCCATCATATTGTACCACTACTGTACAGACTAACTTGTTAGCTAACGCTTATTACAGCGTCGGAGTAAGCCGATATCAAAACGTCGAATTTACATTGGACGCCAAACGGACGGCGCTGTCTTTTTAAACTTGAACGACAAGCTGGCTGTACTCCAATACCATACGGCTTATCTAGTGAATGCTGTATAGCGTCGTGCAACCACCGCCGATTGATCTGTTGATTTATTTTCTCCCGACTACGATAAAGTGTATCCGTAAACGGCAAGTTTATCTTATCTCTTATATGCACCGTAGAAAAATTCTCTCGAGCTAGAGGCGCGGAAAAGGGAAGGCGGATAGCGGCCGGGTTTTACGATCACTAAAAAAATCACTGTCATGTCAGAGGTATATGACGTTTGATGATAGATGCCTGTTGTTGATGTGAAAAAAAATTCCAGCTGAAATCAATCATTAAGATGTGATAACAATAAGAAAGCATTAAATTTTTTAAAGGACCCCTCCTCTAAAAAATAAGCTGTAATAACACATAGGTGTAATAGCTAGGGGATTGAAAATTTTTACGTAAACGTATGTTTAAAACTCGTTATGTCCCTGAACAGTGCGATCTTAAAAGTGAGATCCACCTGTCAAGAATTATTGCCTTCGCGAAAATATGTTTGTTATTATTGCTAGCAATAAAGTCAATATTATAAAAGGGTTTGCTTAATAGTGGCGTTTTTTGTTCATTTCAAACTTGGCAGTTAAAATATATCGGAGCTGAGTTATTCGTCTTTAAGTAATTTAAAAAATATAATAATTTTTTAACAATGTGTTTTGATTATTATAGGGTATGTAAATGGGCTTGACTATACATAGTTTTCTAATGTAGTTTGACCCAAATACTTTACGTCCGAGTATATGTTACATACAAAATAAGAGTTTTAGACGAGATAATGGTCAAACGCTAACATAAGTAAAATTATAAAAAAAAAAATCAAATTTAACTACATCAGCTTCGATATCACTTAGGGATATGTTTATTCCATATTTATAAATAGTTTACAGCATTGTGAAATAAATAAAATAGATTTCAGTGGCCACCGAGAGAAAAAAAACGCCACACGTCCACAATAACTTGAGCAAGTCCATTTTATTTATTTTTCAAATATTATAGCTATACTTAGTTACCAACCATTATTACCTACGAACTATTTTATCTACATTATTTAGTTACCTCCCTACCAAGTGATAAACGAGGGTCCAAAAACCGATCACAATAAGAAGCCTCAAAATTTCTGTAGTCAGGCCTGGACATCATTATTTAAAAAAAATAATATAGTTATTATTCACGATCATTTTTGTTTTTATTTCCATTCAATAACTCTGACACTAACTAACACTTCATAAGTTATTGCTATTTTCTTACACGTAGAAAGTGCATACTTATGCAAAATAATGAAAAGTAAAAACAACAATTGTTTTAGATATTTTATTTTATATTGTACTCGAATGTAATTTCACTTCCCATGGTTTGTGTACATTATGAACTAGCACACTGTAAATTGCGTCGGTACACTACTAATCTGGCTCTCCACCATTCTCCACGCTCTTTGTTTTGATCAGTTTTAGGTCATCAGTCTATAAACATTTTGGAGTATCCACGAACTTATGTCCAATACTTGGAACCCTGTGCAGCCCAGATCGACTCGTACTTGACTAGGCTTTAAGTCGGTTGGTACATTTTATAAGTCTAAACGATAACAGCTTGTTTGCCTCTCCTGATAAAGTCATAAGTAATTGCTAATCATTCTGGCGCTGTTTACTGCGTGCTTATTGATAAATTGCTAAAATACATTTACTAATAGCTAGTAAATAAAAGATAGTCGTACTATTGACCTAGGCAATTAAGAGTGATTCTTGGGCTCATTAAACTATTGTTGTAAATATAAAATAGTGTTAGTGTTGTGCCCCTGGATTAGCTCATATCGATTATCAGTCTTGATGGCTTTATTATATCTACATATTTCACAACCAGCTAAACGTATTGAATCAACGTTTTTTTTCCGAAAACTGCAGTCATGGTGAAGTCGTTGGAGCCGAGAATATTTTATAAGTAAATATAAAAAATGTACTTCCATAATCACTGCCAATTCGTGTACTTAAGGCTCTAGTACAAATGATTTCCATATATTTATCGACTCGTTATTGATTTCGATACAGAATGATCAATGACAAAAAAAGTTCCAATGTAAACATGATAGTTGATACAATCGTTCTATAAACTTTTGTATCGAATCGATAAAATATATCGAAATCATCCGTACTCGACCATTAATCGTTCCGTGGCAAAAAATAATTCGTGGTTTATCAAATAATTAATAAAGTTGAGCGTAAACTTAAAAATGCCGTGCCAGCGTGTAGTGGAATTCGAATAACTAACTGACTCTCGAACGTCCACTCAAAAGTCAATCTGGTCTCTCCTCGGAACTGTCTTAAATGAGCCCAAACACACCTGTAAATGAAGCATGATGTCGATCCACCTGTTATTCTCTCAATGACAAAAGATGTCGCTTTATTTAATTTTTTTTCCGGCTTTAGATTTTGTCCGTTTAGTCGGCATGGTTTTCATATACTATAACACCATATACATAACTATTAACACTCGTTTCTTGCACTTTATGACGAATTTGTTCCGTATCTAGAAAAACGAAACACTTCACTAATAACTTAGGTGCCCGTCTATCTGTCATAAACGATTTTCTGCCAAACTTTATGACGTATGAATTTAAAAGGTGCAAAGGTAAAAAATGATAGCCTAATTATGGAATAGTAGTTTAAAAAAATTTTCTTCGGCATAATTAAAAAAAAAACTTGGTTACTGCCCCCTGTCTTACTCTAAAGTACTTAGAAAAATAAAAATTGCAAGCATTAAGCATAAAATGTAGGTTGATTGTTTCTATTAATAGAAATTAGTGAAAAAAACGTTCCATAACATAAAAAAAGACGCCTATCTCCCATACAAACATGGGCAAGGAAAAGAAATTATGGGTACTTTGAATTTTGTGCATGTGGTTTTGATTCGCATAGGTACATGAAGCCTTATGATATAGACATAAATTTTTTTAAAGCTGGAAATTGACTGGCATCAAGCTATGAAAGGTTAAATAAATTCAACTCCTCTAATAAATGATAAAGGGAAAAAACGACTTAGAAGTTTAGTTTTATTCAAAATAACATAGAATGGACTTCTGGCGTCATTTTAAAAATAAAAACTCTATAAATCGTACATACAACTTTTTGACTGCAAATAAGTAATATAGTACAACATGACACTGGCAAAACTGTCTAGAACACAAGATAAAAAAAGAAATGTTAACAATTATCAAAACTATACTGTGGTCACAACTTGTCTGTCATGTGACCTCAATGACCGTGAATGACAGTCACAAATGTCAATGATGACAGCAATGAAAATGTTTACGCCATTATCGAAAATGTTTAATTCCCAAGAAACTTATTTTCAGAATTTAAATTGTTTTTAGTGAAACTAAAAAAAAAGTTCAAAATACGATGTTTAACTATTTTATCAATTTTCGATTATAATTATAAGTCTGCTAACAAAAACAATAGTTTCATCATTAAAAGACATTTTTTAAAATATATTTTTTTATATTTTCTGCTTAATTTGGAGCTAGATGACCGTGTGTGGATGTCCTAGGCATTATCTTTATTATTATATATTTAGATGTGAAACTTTCATCTAAGTTGGTTTAGTTGTTCTAGAGTTAAAAGGGCACGAACGACAAAATGTTTAAAGTGCTTTTTGGGTTCATTAATTACTAGATCGGAATGAAATTCGGAACAATGTCGTACTTAGACACATTTCTTAGTTATGGTTCATTATTTGTAGTATAGATACATTATGCATTTTTATTCAATATAAAAATCTCAAGTAATTACCGAGGTCAAACAAATACGATATTTAATTTATCTTAAGTTCATAGGTTACAGACGACGACGTCCCGTCGACAGTTGATAATCAAACATTGACCATTGCATGTTTAACGTAGTTATATATATATTTCATTGAAATATTTATTTATTTCTTCCGTATTACTTAGTCCGAAGAATTTATTTACCCCCAAGAAATACGATACGAAGCTATATGTGTACATTCACCTAGACGTTCTGCGAAAAGGGAATATTATTGTCATTAGTTTATTAAATGAGCCTTGACTGCTCGCGTTACATTAGCACGCATGTATTATATCTATATGTAACCGTTTGTTTGTCTAGAACTGCGATGTTACTCTAAACTCTCCAAAAAGTTTTAAAAAATTATAAATATATGGATTTAGATCAATTTCGGCTAATGCCATTGATTTAAAAAGTAAAGATACGATCTATAAACGTTTGTGTCAAGTGCTGGCCATAATAATGCTAAAAAAATAAGCGGTATCTGTTTAAACTGTAGTAAATACAGGTCGATTTTTTTAAAATTATAATTGAATGTTTATTTACATGTTTATTAATTGTTTCTGAAAATCAAATCTTACATTACAAAAAAATAAAACTTTATCATCAACATTGACGAAAATTTAATATATGACGTACCACCCTGTCCTTATATACAACTTATAATAAAACTAATACACAAATTAAACAAAAATTTACTGGTAACGTAAATTTTCCATTATTAAGCGAAAATTTACACAATAAACAAACTGTAAACACATTATTTAAGAGTGTTGATTTATAGATATAATGCTTGTTTAATACAAATATTGGTTTAATATTATCACTTATAGCAATAGATATAGGCAATGACTCCAGAATCATAAATACAATAAATAATGATTCTCGTTTAGATAAACCACTTCACCTAATATCCGCTGTACATGCATAACAAACTTCTCGACTTCATGAACGTCGTTACATGTCTCAATGTAAACAAAATCACTTATTTCAATACACATTAATTTGTGTAAGTACGTATGTATTTATGTATAGGTATTTATTTTATGTGGGTAAAAGTGCTCACAAATTACTTAGCTTGTTACATTACATATATGAATGTATTTTAGTATCTCTCGTGTATGGAGTTTATTTTTTTCACTGTAGGTAAATATGTTAAATATTAAGTGGCATACCCACATTGACGTCCTTGAGATTTTATCTCTTCCAATTTTTCGAAGTCCTGCAGAGAAAGAATATTGGTGACTACATTATACATATGAAATTTTACATTTTATGCGCTTTAAAAGAAAAAACTATAACCAAATTGACGACACATGTTTTTATTTAATTAACCAGTGTGTAAATGTTCATGTTGGTACGATGAATAGTTAGCGATTTGTTTTAATTAAAATGTAAGACCCTATTTTAACAATTTTTCAGGGCTTTCTTGTATACGCCTCAAAAAAAAAAAAACTATATCAATTGTATCTTGAACAATAATAACATATATTTTTCTTAAATCCTTTTTGAGAAAACGATTTCATTTCTACATACACGTTTGGCGTATGTATCCCTTAAGGGGTATCCCTTAAAGGTAATATCGTGCGAAAGGAAAGTTTGTTTAATGGACTCCATTATCCGAAAGGTAAGGTTAGGCGAATTTTCAATCCCAAGTATTTTAATGGGCAAGTTAAGATGGTACTGGTACTAACGGCCGAGTGCGACGCCTGTCCTATTTCGTATTACGAGTTAATCGACAGCTTTGTGAGCTCTTCGAACATTATTATTATTCGAGCTCTCTGATCGTCCGATACAGTTAACATAGTTCCCCAGGGTAGTGTTCTGAGTCCAATATAAATCGGTGTCCGTTTCAATGGTAACTTTTGACGCACGGTTCCCGAGAGGAAATAAAAGTTATTTAATTATTTTTGGACACGAGGGAGGTCCCTTTGTGTAACTTTGGTATTATATTTTGTATCGTATAGGCTATTGCTAATATTTTTCCATATAGATGCTTAATTTATGAAGCGTTTAAATCCATAATTATAATATCGTTAAAACTGGATAGTTACAGGGACGTGAAATTCTAATACAAAATTTTCAAAATAAAATCTTGTAATTGTTAAATTATAAATTTTTATTATGTTTAAAATATGCGAATCCTAGAAGACAAAAATGGATCCTTTCCAAGTAATTGGTATATATATGTCGTAGGATGATTTAATAATTCGAATTTTTGCGAAAACCCTAGGTATATTGCGAAAACACGGATAATTATACAGTGGCGGAAACATTTGCAAATTTTACTGGAAAAAGATAGGGTTTTTGCAAAAACGCGAGTCGCTCTAGTAACATTGAATATCCTTAACTCTGATTGGCTAGATTTTTGCTTATTAACCAAATCTTATTCTGATTGGTTATTAGTTTTACCCTGTGAGCTTTGAAGTATTAGATCATTGCATTATGTAGCGTTAGAAATAACAATATCGATTTATAGAAACTTTTGCCCACTTTTAACCACATTTAAAACAAAAGACTGCTGAGTTGCTCTCAAACACACGCTAAAAACAACACAACGTGCGTGAATGATTGCCATTTAAAACGTCAATCATTTGTGTAATACGTTTGCAAAGTTTGTGTTGTAATTTTACTATCTACATATTAAACGGTCCAATGTTTGTAGATTAGGAAACTAAAATGTTCAGTAAAAAGTAAAGTTCCTATAAATCGATGTTGTTATTTCTAACCCCTCATAACTCTATGATATAATACTTTAAAGCTCTCAGGGTAAAACTAGGAACCAATCAGAATAAGATTTTGTCAGTAAGCAAAAATCTAGCCAATCAGAGTTAAGTTATTAATTAATTAAATATTAATTAATTAATCTAGCCAATCATGTTACTAGTGTTTTTGCAAAAACCCTATCCTCTTCCCGTAAGATTTAGAAATTTTTGTAGCATTGTCTAATTATCCGTGTTTTCGCAATATCCTTAGGGTTCTCGCGAAAATTCGAATTATCAAATCATCCTGCGACATATGCAATAGTAATTTGCCAACGCCTTTTCGTTGCTGGTATTATGTGAACCGACACATCTGCGTTCGACATGGTGCGGCACAGAAACACGCAAAAAGTTACGTCTTTTTATATAAGTATTTGTAAAATATTGTTTGGCTATGGTACTTTCAAACTGTCCCTCCAAATGAGAACAAAAACCATATAAACGAAAATAAATTTACTTACCTAATTACACGAAAGAAATTTGATTTTAAATGGTAATACTCTTTAATACAAACCAACGAAACAGGACTACGTGTCCCATATTTATTGTAAATTTAATCGTCTATTTATTACAAGCGCTTGCTTGGCCTATTCTTTCGAAACGATTATTTCCCTTCTAGGTTTCCGTTTCGTCTAAGCTCCAGCTGGTTATTACTTCGATCGTTACGACGTAAACTCGTAAAAGTTGATGTCATTATTCGACAACTGAACCTCTAAAATTCAACATCAAAAACGAATATGTGTGTAGTCGTCGCTGTCTGATAGTTTATAATGTATTGGAGCATTGGTATTGACGGAAGAAAATTACCTAATAAGTTTTGTTATTCAATTTGTTGCTACATAACTTTAGAAACACGGGTTTAGTTAATTAGTTTTTTTTTTTTAATATTTTATATACGCAACACGAACTCAAAATAAATGTTATATCATGTTTGTACGGCAAACACCCCTGACATTTAATTGGAAGTTGGAAACTTGTTTCGCAATTATTAACTTTAAATTACCATCT
Source organism: Luffia ferchaultella (assembly GCA_949709985.1). Lineage (NCBI taxonomy): Eukaryota > Metazoa > Arthropoda > Insecta > Lepidoptera > Psychidae > Luffia > Luffia ferchaultella. Next base: position 9,653,514 of record OX453244.1, read on the forward strand.
TTGGTGAAATATAAAGTTAGTTATATATAAAAGCATAATGATTACTAAGTTAGTACACAGCGGTGTTCTGTTTCAGCTTATCTCAACAAGAGGTTAAATATCGTACCGATATAAACCATTGTTGTTCTGTTTGTTAATGTGAAGAAGCTGGTAATATATTAGCACCGTACCTATTGAGATATTTTTGTTGTGTGGGTGCGTGTTGTACAGGTGTAGTAGGCCACCCGTACTTGGTGAAGGTGAACCAGTTGTACCTAAATACCAGTTGTATGGTTTATCTCGCTGCACCGGCCGCTCGTTCGTGATATTGTTTCATGCCATTTAGATAATATATTATTGATCGTACGTACCAATTATTGTAGAACCTTGACTCGCAAAATTTCGAAAGTGCCAAGTTTGCCTTGCGTACTATACGTGATCTTGACGTCTTTAAAATTATCTTTTGTTGTAGTTTAAATTGTAAGGACCTACCTACCTACAGCATATTGCTAGTCATGTGAATCAAAACAAACCTTTATTGCTTTCGTTCGGGTGACTGTGTTTACACCCTTCCGTAGGTCGACAGGTAAACAAAATACGAGCCGATGGTCGACCCCGCTAGTATGCCGTATTTGAACAACGAAACATGTCTTGAAATTGTGTATATACGGCGGCAATTTACCGTGCATCCTGATTGGGGTTATGTTGCGCTTACGCATATGCGCTAACATCGAATTTTAGCCAATTTAATAGCTATGAACGGTTTTGGCCAAGAGCTTAACTCATTTTTTTTTTTACTGTTTTACCTTTGGGGTCAAGAAAAAGTAAATGTTGGCGCGTGTATGTAAACACGGCGTTAGAGCGTGAGTACGCGTCGCGGGGATGTGAGACAAGTTGTTAATTTTGCACTAGTTTGCATGAATAAATGTGCCTACACACGCTCCAGTACACCTGTTCAGGTACGCCTGTGCAGGCGCGCCAGATTTTCATGACCTTTCACACGCTTCTGTATATACCTGTACGTTAGGCCTGTTCAGATACCCCTCGACGATGACGCGGTACCGCTACTTGGTGGACAAAGTAAATGGTGTACAGAGTGGTTTTAAAGAGTAAGAACTGTTCACATGTCAATATGTTAAATAAATTAAGAGGAGAACCCAAAGATTTGCATAACAATACCGGACGACAACCTGTACAAGCCACCAGTGCACGGACACTTTCCGGCGTGCCTGTACTGGAGGTTGATTCACGTTTCATTTGCGTATTAGCGACGATGGCAAGCGGTGGTCACGAGAATATATGTGTTGCGTTTGAATTCGATAATTTGACGGTTTCCGTTCATTTACGAATGAGAAATGTTAGCAAGCGCAACGTTAATCCATCTTCAGGTCACTTCGCCGCAGATTTACGCAGGCAAGAAATTCGCCCGTCCATATGTTCCGGTAGGTCTGCATAAACCATAAACGCACCACATAGCTATACAAAAACAAGTGTAAGGGACTTTAAGGGACACGACACGCTATTTGTTTGACGAATACGGCATATAAGATAAAACTGTTTTATATAGATACCTACATCCGATCTACTTTGTGAACCCCGCTCTACATTTCGCTTCTTCTTACTGCTCTAATCTTAAAAAATCACCATGACGATTATGATGGGTATGTAACCTAATACGTCACCTTGAACCATAATGTCATCTAATTTATATTTAAAAGTTTCATCATAATTTGTTTAAGTAATTATTCTTCAGTTAACAAAAATGAACAGACAAAAATAAAAATAATTTGGGTTTACGAAGTCTAGTAATTAATAGTCGACTAATTAGTCGATCACGAGAAAAATAAATTGTCTAGTGCGCAACCCACGCCTCTTTTATTGAATTTTTATTTGTTTCACGTACTACGTGAATAAATTATTATCTACCGGACACTTGACCGATTTTAATACGGTGAACCGTAAAAACATCTGTGCGCCTAGTCTCGTTATAAGAATATTCTTTTATAATTTCGTAAGTATGGCACGCTATAGTGGTTTTTTTTTTTTTTTACAAAAAAAAGGTGATAGTCGTGTGAGGGAAAAATTAAGTTCATATACAGATAACAAAATTACGTGTATTATAATCATAACTTAAGCGACTTATTTTATTTATTTGTGATATGATGTATAAATCGTGCCAAACATCCTGTTCCATCTGAAGTTGACGCGGGCACTTTTTGCGAATGTGCGGGCCTCGCTGTTACCCCTCCGATATTCATTTTTCTACTGTAATGCTACTCGCTTCGTATTCAAAGCGAATAAGAAGATTGGTGCGAGTTATACTAATTTGCTACAATTGCTAAAATTAGGCTTTCTCATTAAATTAAGTAGACTAAGGGAATTAATGCGTGTAGGGTTTTAACTAACAGAGTAAAAATAATGCATTTGGGAATAGAAATTTAATTAAAATTAAAAATGAAGATGCAAAATTTGTCATTTGAATGCATAGAATTACATACGGTGCGAACAAAATTTCTGCAGCAGCGCGGCAGTGCAGTGTGAGCTGTGCTAATGAGTAGAAGATATATACGATTTCACTGTCACTGAGGCGACATGCGTCACTTTGTTTATATTCTACCTATTGAATTGGGTACTGTAAGGGAACGTAGTAAAATAAATTGAAAGAGGCAAAACTGATGGTTTAAATTACAATGACTATTTTAATTAATACTGTGTATACAGATTTTTCCCAATGAGTAAAATAATTATACATTAAACTGCAATAAGTACTGAATATAGATACTAGAATATGCGCTTGCACTAACTAGACCCGACACTTCTTCTCACTTTGCCTTATCGTTAAA